>CM030173.1:6053319-6283319 GCA_017639675.1 Aplochiton taeniatus | reverse complement strand
GGTCTGTGTTTAAAAGGAATACTTTCAATATCAGAGACTAATATGGCAGGGTAGTGCTTTGTAATGTGACGTAGTTTTTCAGCTTTAATGATGGACAGCTATGCAAAGTAAGGAGGGCCTTTAAAATAAGGAGGGCTTTGAACTACATCTCTATATTGTTTCATATTTAACTCTTGACAGAAAAGCCACCTGCAGTGTTTTTTTCTCTCTCTCTCTCTCTCTCTCTCTCTCTCTCTCTCTCTCTCTCTCTCTCTCTCTCTCTCTCACTCTCTCTCTCCCTCACACAGTCTAGTTTTGAATGATGGGCTCAAATCTGCAACCAGTGGAACACTTCACCATTGCCACTCGCATGAATTTAGCCTTTTTATGGTACAACAGCTTACAATGAAGGTCTCCGCTTTGTACGTCTTGTATCACAACTTCAAACAAGTGTTTCTAGGTGGCAATATTTAGGCGTGCAAAAACAACTTTTGCAGTTACCTTTTTGATGGCATGAGATATTCTGGTGAGTGTAGAACCTTTAGCGTCGCCCTTCCCTGCATCTCATTTGAGTTCATTGGATTTGCAATGCTCATTGTAAAGTCAGCTGGTTCATACTCCCATTCCAAGTTGTCTTTAATTAGCCACTAAATGGAACAGCAACTTCATTAAACTAAGTCAGCTCTGCAGGGAAAGCAAATTGAAAACTTAGATTTAATTTTATTACAAGTCCCTTTCTTCCAAATGACATCCTTTTGTTAATACGAACCATCTTTCTCGCCTTCACGTCAAACGTTTTAATTGCTGTAGACTCCTCAAACCATCACATCTCAAATCGTCAGAGCCTATGCCAGTGGAAGTCTCTGTTTTGGGCATATATTTACTGCTATATCTTGTAAAATATAGACACAATATTGCACATGCTCTACACTGTACATTGCGCTCACATACACACACAAGACCAGCATGATCCTCGTCACAAAGCACGAAAGCCGAGATGGTAACAAAACGTATAGGGGGGTATATATACATTTGTATAATGAAATCACTCTTCATAAAGAGAATAATGACCGCAAAGAGATATCCCATGATCTATGTATGATTTAGAACGATATATGACTTTCTCAATGACAAAGTCACAGCAATAATTATTTAGATTAATTTGTCATTAATGTTTAAGTTCACACACAAATTGCAACTTCAAACTCAGAGACTTCAGCACCCCTGTAGTACCTATTTATCCTCACCTTCACTACATCACATTCTCCTTTATCCATTATTAAAACACATAAATAATTATACAGAGTAAAAGCATGTTTTATGATGAATAATTCCAGTTAAGATCGCTGACAATCGCATTCAGTATTCATGCTGCTTAAGAATACATCTTGGCCCTATATACCTGGGAAGTCACTGTTAGGGTCAATTGGTCTGTATGTATCACTAGAGCCCTATGCTGGAACCCACACCAGCTACTACTAACAGATGGTGCCAACTGTACCACTGCATACAGTTCATGGACACACTTATACAAAGGTATAATGGATAACAATTTTGGACATCTTCTTCTCGGAAATATTCTTCAGCTGAAATACAGCAGATTTTTCATTGCATTAAGATACAACTCATGAGTGTTCTACTTTTTTTAAATATGAATCGTCCATTTCCGTATTGTGCACTGGAAAGTATATTACGTACACTGTGAACCACTGTCTTAGTTGGGTTGTATAGGAAGTTGCGACTTTTGGGATAATTCAATGCTTCGGCACTTTGAACTGATGTTTGCTGAAGAAAATCCAAGCCCTACCAAATAATGCTAAATTATACCATTGAGCACATTGAGAGGTGACAGATATTTGTAAATTAAGCATTCATGTGGCTTATTCATTATTCTGTATTCATTACATTGCTATTATGTTGTAGCCCTTTACTCCTTTTAACATCCTATCCATCAGCAATGAGGCAGTGTGGTTCTAGTAGGTGAGCAAGACCATCTCTGTGTCACCAAGATAAACAACAGATTCCTCTGTTGTGGACACCTGCTGAATACCAATGTGCCGCTTTGGACAGAAAGGTCATGTGCTTATGCAGGAGGCCTATTAAGTGGTTTTGGAAGTGTTCTTCCAGTTTTATGTTATACTGACCCGGCATTTATTATTTAGATGCATTATAAATCTCTCAGCATGCATTCATGCTTATTTGTAATGGCTTTGTTAGTTAAAGCTCAACGTATTGGGACAAACGGAAATGTATGGAAAGTGCTTTGTGGTCTCCCAATGCACAAACTGACTACATTGAATAGAAACATGTCAACCAGTTCAAAATGCACCTAATAAAGGATGTGATGTTGAAATGCTCATTATAGATTAGATTTATGCTACTTACTCATACGAAAATACAATCAAGGTGTGACAGTATGTAAAATGAGTCTCAAATGTTTTTAACTGATACAGATTAGCCAAAATGACATCATTAAATTAACTGTAAGATTCTGAATCAACCTGAACTCTGCAATACATTTAAAGGATATGATAATTAGCCCACAGAATGTACATTTAACAAAATGTTCAGTCAAGGTTTGCACATTTTCAATAGCTTCATTGAAGAGTGTTTTCTATTAAGTCACAGAGACTATTTATGATTCATAACACTAATTAATGTGCCTAAAGACATCATTTAATAGCTCAAAATACTTTTTCATCCCAGGAAAACAACCATCACATAGAATAATTGAATTATTTAAAGTAGCTCGAGAGAACTATTTGTCTAAATTATCATGTCTCATATGGAGATCATCCAACAAAACAACGAGTATTGCTAGTATTAAGGTGAACAACAAACACTCAATGGTACCCGTAATACCCACAATTGAGAAAATAAGAAGTGCAAAGAATAAATCGATAGGGAGAAGTGAAGATTAACAAAAAGGTAATTTTGTAACAATTTCAAGTATGTAATAAAGGTTAGCCGTTCTGTGGATGGTTGTAAAAGCCTGTAATGTACCTTTGGGTAAGGCTTTGTGTATTTCTAAATCACTAAATCCATACAAGTTGATTGCAAACGAACCCTGTAAGGATTGGTCGATGCTAGGCTGACATGACCTTTTTCAGGCCCCATGAAAAATGATTACAAAGTGGGCATACTGTGATTTAACATTTAAATCAGCATGCCGGTTATCGATTGCTTTCTCCACCTCTGGAAACACCAGCCACACCATTAGTGAATTCAAATCATGTCCAAACCGCCTATTGTTCTGGGTTAGTTCGGCTCACTGTTTATTTCTTTACCTTGATCCAAGCATTGAAGTAAACATCTGCACTGCTGTAGAAGTACAGCAAACCAAAGAGAACACTGAACTTCCAATAACGAACAATCTTCGTTATCCAGTGTTAGGGGTCATGTTAAGGCTATGTTCTTTTCCAAACTTCATAGTCAAAGGTCCAATTTTATTTTCCCAAGATCAATAATAAGATAATAATAAGTAGCTTGTTCTGTGAGATTATAAATATTACATTATAATATACTGTAATTATGCACATTATCTGTAGTTTGTTGACTGTAAATTGCTTTAAAGGATGTGAATCTCTCACCATGTGACAAGGTGGGTTGTGTGTTGTTGTTGCTGTGTGTGTGTATGTGTACGTGTGCATGTACATGCCTGTGTGCACTGTATGTCAGGATGCTGGATGGGGTATCTAATGAAAACCCATGCAAGCTGAATCAACCCTCAAGGCATTGTCCTCCCTGTGCCAGCATTGATTCATCGAAAAAGAAAAGCCTGATCAAATCTTGATTCATTATTTGTTCATAATTGCACCATTGAGTACAAACTCTGGAGCTCTGCACTTGCCCTTGAACATCTGGAAAACGGTCTGTTTCCCTTTGCTTAAAAGGCTAATTAATCATAAGTCAAGTATTTCCTTATCTTTATCTATTACTTCCTCTTCATCCCACTCTATCTATTAGGTTGCTCTGCTTGTTGGATCTGGTTACTCGCCTCAATTTGAGATTGTGCCCACCGGCCCAATACAGCCCAGGATAGACTACATGCGATCTCTACCCAAATAATTGTATGAATTTCTTGTTGTTATTTTATTTTCAATATGAAGATATTGCTTTATTTCTCGAAATAATTCTTCCTGACAAGTCCAGCATGATATTAGTGTATGTAATTCCCTCCCTGGACTATATTGGGGCATTTTTCATTTTTTTCTTTTTTCTAAAGATTTGACCCTGCAAGCATACCACTTACTGTATAATTTACTTCAGTGGAAAACTTTCACTTAAAGGCCCTAATATTTTCCTATTCAGAATTCATGTTTAGGTTTCCTAATTATAGACGTTGGTTTATGTTAAGCATGGTGTAACACATTCATACAAGGTAAAGAAAAATAAAGCAAGAAGGAGACAACCTCGGTCTCTATATTTCTTTGAAAATCAGTAAATCTTGAAATACACGTGAGTAATTTGAGGAAAGCAAACTAAATTAACGTCACTTAGTGAAATTGCTAGCTATATATAAAAAAAAAACATCATTTTGATGTGAAGTGCATTCACTGTAACAATGTTGTTTATTCCGCATTCCTTTTCACAGACCATAAAGCCAGTTAGCAGGTTCACAGCTGAGCTGGAAATCAAATATGTTGAGATGAAAGAAAACAGGTCGTTACTTCTAAAGAAGTATCATTGTGTCATTAAGTATACTCATAGCATTACGGGATTCTAAATCAACTTTGTCCTCTCATTTAGTCTTTGGCAGATTCTGGAAGGAGTCTTTTCATCATGTTTAATTAGGTGTTGGGTGTGGAGAACCCACTTCATGGATGTATAGTTCTGAGATAATTGAACTGAATGAGTGCCTTTTGTCCAACAGTTCAACTGGAACACAAGAAGAAACATCTAAGCTAATTTACTGCAAGTGAATCTAATATATAAAATGTATTCTATAATAAATATATATGTATTTATACCGTGTATGTATATATATATATATATATATATATATATATATATATATATATACATATATATATATGATTCAGATAAATAGTTTTTGTAGACAATGAATATAGAATGTGTTTGGCTTGCTTTCACATGCAATTAACATGCTTCCTGTACTTTCAACTTTTGCCCCATACCAGTATACACATAAATCATAGAATCATATCAACCATATCGCTCCTTTTCACCATCCACTCAGAACAAAGGACGGCTTGTAAAGGAAAGAAGTTAAGCATTGCACTGTTGCATTGTTCTATTGTAGTTCTATGTCCTTTGGTGAAATAGTAATCTTCTTCCATAATTAGAGTGCAACACTTCAGCGTTGTCATATTCCCACATTTCTTAGTCTCTAAATATTTCAGTACCTCTTAAAATGTAGTGTGAGGGGGATTTAACAACTATTCCACATTTGCATATTCATGACCCTCTCACTTTATGAACGAATTAACACGTTTTCCAAGCAACACTGAGTCTTTCCCATACTGTACAATTAGCGTGAGATAGAAAATAACTCTGAAGCTCCCAATTCCCCTTCCTATCAGAAATTGAATGGGGTGGTAATGTAACAGTACCACAAAGAGCAGTGAATAATTGTTGCATGACTAGAAAGCAGTTAAGCCTTACTTGAGTATGTTGACTGCAATGCTTTTTCTTTTTGGAGGGGGGGGGGGGGGGGTTGTAGTTTCAGTAGAATAACCTTTCTATTTACTGTAAGTCACAACCCCACTGCAGCCTGTGAAACAATTGGATGCCTGTAGTCCCCCCCCCCCCCCCCCCCAAAAAAAAGGGGTGTTGCCCTTAAACAACCCAGCAATGGATTACAGGATGCAGGAACTTCAAACACTCCCACACTGTAAATCAATGCCGAACATAAACATGATGAAGATCAATGAGCTATGCTTTAAATACCAGGCAAATAACTCACTCATACATTACATTTTATGCAATGTCACAATCGATATGAAAAACTAAGGTTGTAGGGGCCTTAGGTTCCAGACCTGTAACATGGAGTTTCAGGATGTGCACTATACAACAACCATTCATATATATATATATATATATATATATATATATATATATATATATATATATATACGCTTTCATGCATAGCTTTGGTCCTCATATTAGCTTAAATAATCCATTGTCTATGTGTGTAGGCACACTATTCAGACACCTTATGATTAGATGAGATTTGATATGTGTAACTACATACTCTATCCATGACCTCAGCATAATGGTAAAAACTGTGCTAAAACCAGATTATATTTGATATAACTTTATTTTTGTAAAACTGGTTGAAAGAAACTCAACACTGGATAAAAAAAAATAAAAAGATTAAGTTGTTTTGCCTTCTACAAAATAATTGCACATATTTGTCTTAAACATCAATGAATTATGAATACATATTGAATTATTCATAGTCTAGCTCCCTGTGCTAATGTGAGCAAAGTGACCTTATTTCCCATCTGCTTACACTGTGGCCTACCTCACACACAAGCTGGGGCATTACATGCCTTTTCTTGAAAAATAAAATGACTCAATCTTGTGAAGTGCCACACACTTCAAATGCCCCCAGGATATCTCAGGCTTTATTGTATTGTACGTGGATTTTTAAAAAATAGGCCATATTTCTTTTCTAAATCATACTGCCTTGCTTGTACCTGTGCTTTGTCAAGACAACGCCCACTGTACTATATGTATTGTGCTAGGACATCAAACGAATGAATGATAAATACATACATTCAGGGCAATTAGCAATGAATGATCTTCAAAGACCTAGATTCAGGCACACCTCTCTGTCCCCTGTTTGTCCTTCATTTTGTATCTCTATTGTCAGACCATTTCAAAGGCAAGATGAGAACAGTCAAATGGCCTTAACCCCTCTGGGATCATGTCCCCATACATCTGTATGCAGGCGAGTCATCATCTCACCAACCCAGTTACAGGGCCATGTGAGAAGGACGAGGCAGACGATGTTATGATGTTGAGGATGTTGCGCCGACTACCTGTCTGTCCTCTGTCTGTCTGTCTGCCTGTCCTCTGTCTGTCTGACTGTCTGTTTCTCTCTGTCCTCTGTCTGTCTCTGTCTATCCTCTGTCTGTCTGCCTGGCTGTCTCTCTGTCTGTCTGTCTGTCTGCCTGGCTGTCTGTCTGTCTGTCTGTCTGTCTGTCTGTCTGTCTGTCTGTCTGTCTGTCTGTCTGTCTGTCTGTCTGTCTGTCTGTCTGTCTGTCTGCCTGTCTGTCTGTCTGTCTGACTGTCCTTTGTGAACAATGGTTGCCTCCGGTTTTATTGTAAACTAATAAACGCTTTTAAAGCTATAGGTATGCACTGTATAGTACTTACAGACTGCATAAATAAACCTCCTATCAATTAGATAACATGTACATTTAGATGAGCTCAAGTGACCTAATAATACAGTTTTTTCCCAAATGAGATAATTGTAAATTGTAAATGTGGACAGATGCACGTGATTTTCTGCAGTTCAGCCCCCCTCAATGGCCTCGTTCTACGATTAGTTCATATATGGATATGAATTAGGACAAAAACCAGAACATTTTAAGCGTCACTGCTCAATTATCATAACAAACTGCTTGAATTCGCTTAACTTCATATCGTTGGACTTTGCGTGCATTCCGTATTTAAACAGACACAAAGCTAATGTGCAGAGGTAGCTCTACGTTCTGTGTGGTGTGAGTCTTCCTGGTGAGCTATCGATCCAGCACTGGGATCACCTCCTGGTCAAGATCTCTCTCTCCCTCTCTCTGCCTCATTACCAAGAGCTTATTAGCTTAGCCGGAGCATTAACCACAGTTGAGCATCTTTGGTTTTGCAGATACAGCACGCTATTATGCACTGCAATTGATGTTGTCAAGCAACCTATTTTTGTTTCGGACACAATGGAGAAGAGCACAGTGCACATCAAGAGTCAGACAATTAACTTTAATTTTGGGCCCAAAGTGTTGCCAAATGTAACTGTGTATAGACTTTATTATGTTTTCCTTTCTATTTAAATTGGTCGAGTTAATTGCAACATCTCATCATATCCTACTTTCATGGATTTGGCCTACTTGTTCATGTAGGCTACTATTGAAGATGTTCACCCCTTATTTTTTTTTTTTATCAAACAAGCTTTAATCATTGTCAGTGCCGGAAAAAAAGTAGCTTTACCATAGTCATAGAATCGGTTATTTAGCTTGGTTACCGATCCCTATCGTTCCTTTTGGTTACTTTGTAGCCTATTTTCATACTTTCTCCTGTGCATTTTTGGTATTCATTAATTCAATTCAGTGATAATAACGTTAGATGAATGCACATCTTAAACTACGTGTTACAACCGCAAAAATGTTAAAGTCAAACAAGACCAGGCTTAAAATATATTTCGGATGTTTCAGGGAGAAAGCCTACACGATGTATTCGTACAGAAGGGTTTTAGCTTCAGCTCAACGTAGTCGTGGATATATGCTTGCGCGCCACTGGATGATGCCGAAGGCGCGCACCCAAGTCCACTCCGCGTTTTGCTCTGCGCTCTTAATCAGTGACTTGACTGGGTTCTGCTGTGCGGCGAGTGCATCTTCGCTGGATTTCTGCTTCCCTCTCGTTGACAGAAATACAGAGGTCCTGTGTGTGTGTGTGCGTGTCTGTGTGCGAGAGTGAAGTTGAACAGGGAGCACAAGGTAACGCTTCTTCTAACGGATTTCGGCTAAGGGGCCATAGGACTCTAAGCGCTCTTGTCAAGAGGATGATACGAGAGTTTTGTTTAAATGTGAGGTGGATGTAGCCTACGAGAAGTGAAGTGTGATTTTGGTTGATAAACATTTGACATTCGGCCACTGGAGAAAGTGGAGAGACAACGAACCGTCGCTGACCCGTCTCATCCAGCAAATTGGATTTTGTAACGGATATTTATTTTCTTACAGCCTTAAAACATTCAATTGGATTTATCACTGATGTGTGCGATGTGGAGACTACAAGTCGCCTTTTGCACTTTCTCTGTGCTCTCCTTATCATTTGGAGGCGATAGTAAAGCGCGAAGCTGTAGCGAGGTTAGACAAGCATACACAGCAAAAGGATTCAGTCTTGTCAATGTACCTCATCAAGAAATATCAGGTAATTCTTCAATTTATGGTGGCGTTGCCTTCACGTGTCTTTCTGTTCCATAGTCGTGCACTGCAGTGATCCCAGCAAACCAATATAGCATATGTAATGCTTCTATTTCTTGCCCGTATAGGAAAACCAACTACACTTCCCAAACAGTTGACAGTCAAATGTTACTCGATATGATCAATAGGGGATTGTGTATGGGTAAAACAATAAGGCAATATAATATTTTGGCATATTTTGGAAAACTCTAGAAATGGAACTCTTGGTTGCTGGTTACAGTGAGCAGCAATCCATGATCTTGAAGACATCATATTTAAAGCATGTTTTACTTTAACTTTCCACAAAGGTTAAAAGATCAGTTACAACAGTCTACTCTTGTGCATTTAAGGTTCTACACACTAGATAGGATAACATTGTAATTAGTTATTAAAGGTGTCATCAACATGCTGCATAATTTATGCACATCAGTAATTACAGCTGAATGTATGTGATCTATGATGGTTGATATTTGAATAAGTGTAATTCAAGTTCACAATTTAAAAGGGTCCATGTGTGAGGGAGAAATTAACTTATATTGAAAAACAGCAACTTGTTGCTCACTCAGAGAGATCTTCCCTGTAGATTGAACTCTTTGCTCTTGAAATGAAATGTAGCCCATTGTTATATAAACTATTGAACATGTAAAAGAAAATACCTCAATTTGACCTGATCAACTATTTCCCCATGACACATGTGAGGAATAGCAAGGGGCCCCATGTCCCTGGATAGTAGGGATTTTCCAGCTCCAAAACCATGCAGGATAGCATAGTCAATATAGTGGGGTGTACTGCCTTTAAAAGAAGACTGCAGCTTATGAACAGGTCAGGATTACATTTTCATACCTGTTGCTCATAGGTTAACAATAAGACTTAAGAAATATATTTACCCTCTATGGAGCCTGTGACCGGGATAACATTTTCAAAACTGTTGCTCATAGTTTAACAATAGGAGTTAAGTAATCTAGTTAGCCCCTGTGGAGCGTATGAACTGGATTTAGTTTTCATACCCGTTTCTCATAGCTTAATACATTTCTTGAAACAAGTTGAACTTGGCTAAAGTTAGAAAATACTTTACCAGTAGGGGGCTGTATCCACTCCGTTTTCCCTATAGAGTATACATTTTGTTTAAATTACTCAAGGCTACAGCTTAGCTTTTTAATTCATGCTCTTTGGCGCGGCGCAGATAAGGGTTTCATTATCTGTTGTGTAGTGGTAATCACATTTATGGTTGAAGCAGGAAAGCAGATTAGCCGTAGAGCATGGTGAGCACCCAGGGGAGAGGAGCGAGGGGGACCAGGGACACCAGAAGCGAGTTAATCCTTCGATATCACTTCTCACAAAACAAGAGAGTGCGGGTCATAAAAACCTCCCTACGTAATCATAAGATTATAAAATAAAAACAGCTTCCGTGAATTCTGGAGAGAAAAGATGAGACGGTTTTGTTGATACTGCAATTCCATGCACGTTGATGGTTTGAGTTAAAGTGAGAGGCAGGAAGAAGCACAGTCACAAGACGAGACAAGGGACGCAGAGATTGAGTAACGTAAAGGAAATGTCACTAACAGCGGTGATTTCATCCGCAAGCCAAATAAATGCAGATGTAGGCCATTGTGAAAAGATGTACGACTCCTCGACACCCAAGACACCTCCGTGATTGAACCCCACAGATTGCTGTCTCTTTGTTCCCCCTAGCCTCCCGGTGTAATCATGGGCGCTAATGAAAAACACCGGTCGGCACAGCCCTAAATGTCACAGATGTATGAAAACATTTTGATCACCACCGAGGTGTGTCCCCGGCCAATTTGTCCTCAGTGAAAGCTCTGAATAAAAAGCTATTTGCATTGATTTTATGACAGAGGCCCAGCCCTTTGTCACCCTTTCTCAGGCTCTGTTCTCCGTATGGTGTATATTCAATCACAGAAAGCCCTAGTATGTATGTTAACACAGTGTCCTGTGTTTTAGTTGTCTTCCTCATGGAGTTTAAACTCTGTTTTCTGGATCCAACCAACAATCTTCTGGTTAATGGATAGATAACCTCAGGCCAACATGTTGACTTTGGTATATCACCATATCCATTTGCCAGGTAAATCTCTTGATCACAAATTCTCTTTGTATTGTCAGTGTCATATATACGGCTTCATCACACATCAGATGAGACTGTGACTACTCAGGGTCTGATCAAATCTTTTGCCGCTCAAGGCTGTTGATGATCAAATCCTCGTTAGAATCCACATAAAGCCTGCTCGCAATGTGTAATTGGATTTTTAATGTCTCCAAATAACCTTTGCATAAATACACCAGAGGCTAGATAATGCCCTCAGGAGATGAGGCTAGAGAAAGCACTCAATTATTGCTAATTAGCAATGCTAACAGCAACGGGTAATAAGTTTCATGCTTAGCGCCAGATCAGAAGGTGCTGTTGTCAGTTCTCATCAGTTCACAGCCTCATGGTGTCACAGCAGGCTCTGTTTAAATTAACCTGCAGTGGTGACCACCTTGGTTAGTAAACTCTGATTTGCATCAGCTCATTATTTCGGCAGCTATCACCACTGATCACGCGATCGGCAAAGTTAGGAGGAGAGGAGGGTGATAGCTTTTGTGCCTGTGCAGACAAGACCGGAGATATCAGGAATGAAATGAATGATATGGCAATTAAATATGATTTGAAGCCATATGTAGAACTGATTTCTTTGTAGTGTTTTGTCTCACAGTAAAAAACGCTGCTGGCTTAGTTTCCCATACTTTTCTCTGGAGATCCCTGTTCAGCACTCTGTGTTTCCTGTACAGTTAACAGGCTATGCTGGCTTTTCCCCCCAAACTTCCTTGGGGAACAAAATAAATAAAGAGACAGAGTTGTTCTATTGTATTTGGTACTTTGCCTTTACCCTGTTGTACCACTGTCAAAGTCAGGTTACCATTAGCAAGAGTGACAGAACCGTTGTTGACAACACCGATTATCTTGATATATTCTCACTCCATTACCAAGCTATATGAAATGGCCAAGACTTACATTGACTGTTGGCAACAAAAGAAAGATAATATTAGCCTGCTTGTCTTACAAGACCTTGGTTATAATACATTTGAAAGCCTGGTGCTTTGTTTTATTACCAACTTCTGCATAGAAACTAGTGAATAGAACAGTGAAACAGCCTGGTGCTTGCTTGGCAGATTTTCATCACCGCACATATTGTTCTCCAACAATTAAAATTGCTCTTTTCTTGCGGCCCGGTAGAGATGAGGTGAGTGTCTCTTTTAGATTGTGGACTGGGCAGGGGGTAAGCCATTGTCTCAGCTCTATTGATGAGAGCCGCTATCTTTTTCCTTGCTTTCTTTCTTTTAATTTTTTTTGTTTAAGGAGTGTCTCGGATGGCAAAAGAATACTGCTGGGGGGTACAGGCTTTGTATTCCCCCCTTCATTTTGATAAGAGGCCCCTGGCTAGACTATCAGCGCTCTTAGTCAAGGGGAATTGAAAGGGAGGGGGTGGCGGGACAGTGGGGAGGACGGTGGGCAAAAAAGTGTGGAGTGAGTTTGAAATAGAGCCTGGACTGTCTGCATTTAAAGCTGGCTGGCTGACAGCTCAGCTAAAATAGTCCAGGTCTCTCTTCCTCCAGCTTCTCTGCTCTTGTGCCCATGCAGTCAAAGCAACTGTCAACCAGTTCATTACACGCCAGTCAGCCCAGAGCAAGGTATACCCTTGAGGCATACTTCTGTGTGTGTGTGTGTGTGTGTGAGTGTGTGTGTTTGTCGGTGTGTGTGTGTCTGTGTGTGTGTGTGTGTGCTTGTGTGTGTACGAGTGGTTGCGTGTTAATGTGTGTGTGTTTCTCTCTCTCTCTTTATAACTTAGTTAATAATTTTAGGTGGCAAAATCGTTTAGAATCAGTCTCCGATCATGATGCTACAGGTTACCAAGCCGACTAACATTATTCTCTTCTACTGAACTCCTCGCCTAGGCCTCATTAGTTGCAAAGTGCCTTGTTTGGAGTGCCCTGCTGGGGATGGGCCCTCCTCCGGGATGGCCCTGGCACCTGCCCAACGTCTCGCCATCAAACAGGAGGTCATGATCCGTGGCCCGAAAAGACGCCCTCCTCCTCCGCTTCTTCACGGCTGTTGCCTGCAGCTATTGCTCCAGAGCAAAACCCAAAGGGGACTCCTCCATTAGTAACATTGGTCAGAACAGATATGCATCGTCTGCTGATCCCATCTGTGGACGGGTGGGTTTGGGGAGTTGTGCGGACGGGTTGTAGATTGCGTACTGGATCGTAACGCATTTGTATTATCTGATTATTTCAAATGTTTTCTCTACTTTGTTTTGTTTAGTTGTTTCATTTTATTCGTCATCACGTGCCCGGTGGACAGGGCACAGCTGCAAAAGAGGCGCAGGCCTAGTCTAAGTCAGTCGACCCTGTTCAAATAAATAAGTAATACTAAACAAGTCGTAATAATAATGATAATAATAAACATGTGGCATATTTGACAACTTCCTTCTCTACAACACCTTAGAGATAGAACACTGAAGTGTGTGCTATCTCTATGGTCTACACCTGGCTGCAAGAATTTAGGGCAAATGGAAACATAATGGACGTTTTTTCATGGTGTTGCTATTGACAACAGGCTGGTTAACAATGGATTGTATATTTTGTCTGTACAGGCCTGATGTTCCATAAAAACCCAACTCTGGATCAATCCCTCTATAATTCTATAGCGGTACTCAGAACCTCCACAGTGGTATCCTTAAGGCTTTGCCGCTGACCCTTGCATGACTTCACACAGACTCTAGGGATCTCTCTTAGGGGACCGCGGTGTCACTTGGGCTCTGATACGGAACCCCTCGATATCATGTAGCTACTTTCTGTGCTCAAGTGTCTGAGTGCTGCATCATTACCTTGAATCTTTTTTTTTTTTTTTGTCTCAAAGTGCAAGACAAGTTTCGCAAAGCCACCTTTTAGAGGCCTGCTATTTGTCATACTTAAGATGAATAATTGGTTAACCGAAGACAACACAATCTGGGATTTGAAATATAACAGTGAGCGTGTGGAACAAGGATGTAGCCTCTTCCCATTAAGGTTAAACTCCATATTTTTATGACAAGGATTTGTCTAATATTTGCCTTTAAAGGTAATTTCCTCTGTAATTGAGGACAAAAACACTCATTCTAAATCGGTACCTGCGAGACATACTGTTGCACGATTTCTAATAGGAATAGTTTAAAAAGCACAAAAAAGTCACATTGTTAAATCTAAAGGATTTCTAAGGCTCTCACCCTTTTTTCTCTAGTTTGGATTTACCCACTGACAAATGTTAAATTACTGCATAATGGCATCTCATCAGACATTCATTGGATGTGTGGGAATTCAGTCTATCCCAAGTACTTCACCCTTTCAAAGATTAATTTGGACAGCTTTGTTTCCAACCCTCACCACATTATCATGTCCCGAATTGGGGCACAGCCAGCCTGTATACATCTCCTGAGAAAGTTTATAATGAGGTTTGCTTTGTTTGGCCTCAGCATGTGTGTGTGTTTGTACGTGTGTGTAAAGACAAACAAGTTTCTTTGAAAAATGTGGTGTGTGTGTGTGTATGCTGCTTCTTCTCCTATTTTCTATTTTATTTTTCATAGAAAGTTCCCCAAAAATGTCCAACTGAATGCTCAAAGCTTCAATCTTTCTCTGCACTGTCAAATGTGATGGAACAGACCGTGTCGCGGGGTTGCTGTGGAGATCCTGTCAAACAGCAATGGCGAGCAGCCATGTGTGAAATGCAGACGGTCTTCAAGCTTCCTAGAAGCCCTCCTTAAAACCATATAAGGTTGTTTGAGTGCAGTGTGAAAAGCCCCTTGGCTGGCTTAAGAGATGGCCACAGTGCATTTTCAGTTTTCAATCAACTGCCGGCCTAAATCAGTGATGGAATGTGGGGGGGGGAAAGGATTTCCACTTTCTCCGGCTCTGAAGTTTAAAAGTGGGCTAGAACAGGAAGACGTTTAAATGACAGTTGTGATTGTAAGTTAAAGGATTAGCTTGGAGAAAGAGAGCAAGGAGAGACCGAAATTGGGACGAAACGGCACAAAGGATGAAGTAGAAAAGCTAGTTTCAAACAAAGCAGGATCTGCTGACAGTCTAATAGTGCAAAAGTTTCACAGAAATTAGAGCCAGCTTTCAGTGCCGTTGTCATGCTGATACTGAAAGGGCCTGAACGTGTACAAGGATGTGTGTAAGTCCACTGCATGCATGATGTGTTGATCTCAATGCTGTTTGTCTATGCAGGTAGTCCTTCTCCTTTGGAGTATACTTTACTCTAGTCAGTGGAGTCTACTGTGTACTGTGGTTAGCTTGTGTGCTCTAAACATGTTACATTTGTTCTGACAGCCAGACTGACCTGCATTGAACTAACCAGCGAGCTTGTAGTTTACCTGTTGTTTTGTCATGCTTACTGTACCTAAGAAACTACTTAAGCCATGTGAAGACCTTAAAATCACTAGAGTTAACAATGCGAATATGTTTTGTAAATCATCTTATTTACACAAAGGGACTAGCAGAGCATTTTGTGAAGACTCAAAGAATTTTGCAAAGATCTAACACTGTCATTAACTAAACAAATAAGTAGGTACCTGTGGATAAAGCTGAGATAATAACTTGAAAACAAATGTTATTTGATCTACAATATAAGACATTGGTTTAAAATTGTGGACCGGGAATCACTCTGATCCACAAGGGTCAGGCTACTGTGCAGGAGCGATTTTAAATAGATACAGGCAGCAGTAAGTTAAGGACATTATCTGCACAAAAAAGGAGTAACAATTTAGTAATACATGAAAATACATTTTTTTCATTTTAACACCAGTTTATCTACTCTGCTTCATCAAAGAAAATACCAAGAAAAATTAGTAATTATTTTTGTTAACTTTTAACCCACATTCTGTATATTATAACCAACTCATAGTTTTGACAGATATATACTTTTTGTTGGCAATTTGTGTGCTTGTGTCTTTACTAATCAAAGGCCACAGTGTAGTATGTTGCTTATGTTCTCTCTGGTTACCACAGTCTACAGGGTATATTTTGTCTCTGTGGGTGTCCCCAAATAGGAGTCTCCAACCACACACCTCAGTCAGGCTCAGAGACCATCAGAGACCAGCAAAGCAGTGCTGTGCACATGGGTAAAACATATCAAGGTGTCAGTATTGCAAATGCATTTCACACCAGGGACTCTTTATTTTTGTTTTCCAAACAGAGGCACACATGGTTGAGAGGATCTGCTAAATATAATGATCCCCTGTGATTCGAGTGTAAACAGCTTTTTTCAAGCACTGGTAAGCAAAGCTGGTAAACATGTCAGAATTGCCATAGGAACATCATGGGCTGTCGACAGTCATAAACACCGGTGTTATTCGCAATCAATGAGGCATTACTATCGTAACGATGGCATTGACAGTACTGTTAGCCAGGACTTTGGTTAAGCTGGGTGATGCTTGTACAGATATTTTGTGAGTTTAGCCTCTTCGCATTGGAATGGACCCTGCAAAACGTGCTGTAGCATCACATTTAGCAATAAGAAAACAACATGCTTTTAAGGAAATTACATATTTTGAATGTGTTCCACGGTTTTAAACCTGGTTCCCAGTTTCACTAGTTCCTCTTTGATGTTTATTTTTAAGTTTTTCATATGCTTCCAGCAGGCGTTGCCTCTCTTTTGCAAAACATAGTTATAACCTACAGTAGGCTGCATGCTACGTTGTTAGCGGTTGTCCGACTGTTTCATATGGTAGTGCAACGTGTCTATCACACACGCTGAATGACAGCGTGATGTTCTGAATGGAGAATGGACCACAATCAATTAAAGGGATGCTGTTAATATAGGGAAGAGCAGAGTGATTAAAGACAGAATGACTCGTGCTAGAAGAATGTCCATAGATTGAGAATCGGCAGAACCAACAAGAAAATTGATTTCAACATTTTGCTCGTGGCAATGCAACGTATCGTGTGCTTTTTGCCTACCAAACAAAGCCAACATTAGCAGCAACTCAGAGTGGTTTTATTGATGGCATTGACTACATGCTAGATAGTTCTGGGGTTTTCAGTTCACTTATTCGTGATTCAAGGCTATCTGTCCGTTTATCATTCAAATTATTTAGCTATACATAAATTGGCGATCTTGCTAGTGGTGTTGGC
Source organism: Aplochiton taeniatus (assembly GCA_017639675.1). Classification (NCBI taxonomy): domain Eukaryota; kingdom Metazoa; phylum Chordata; class Actinopteri; order Galaxiiformes; family Galaxiidae; genus Aplochiton; species Aplochiton taeniatus. The sequence goes on along the minus strand of CM030173.1, from coordinate 6,266,034 downwards.
AGTGTTGTGATGTGGGTGTCTAGGACTAGCAAGGAGCCATTTCAGAATATAAGCCTAACATAATCAGTTAAATAATCATATCAACCTAATAATTATGAGAAAGAATTTTTGAACTGTGTTATTTGTTCATTCAGATTTTTTGGGAGCATGTGCAGAAACTTCGTACTGTACCAGATCACTTCCTTTGTTAAGGGAAATAGAATGTGAGCAATAAAGCTGTGTCTCAATTCAGGTTGCGAAGGTTGCGTTTGAAGACCCAATACGTCACAGTGGCTGACCCATTTCGAAGGCTCCTTCAAATGCGGACGAGAAACGCGGCCTTCTCTCCCCAAATTTGGAGGATTCAACTGCTGGATCCTTCGTGGCCCAACCTATCCCAAGATTCATTACGCGCCGGTGATGATTGGATACAAGTGTCGGGACGCAGGGCAGCGTGGGAACAGCTGGTGACGCAAATAGGAAACCCTCATTAGACCAGACCGTCTCATTTAATCTAATTTAACAAAGCTCGGTTCGGCCTTTGTGGACTTCGTAGACCGCGTCCTTCGAAGGATGTAGCCCCTGAATTGAGACACAGCTTAAGAGCCCATTCGTCCTCCCTCTCTCCTGTACCATGTCACTTCCTTTCTTAAAGGAAGTAGAATCTAAGCGTTATGTAAGTCAATTCGTGATTCCTCTCTTACCTGCTGCTCCCTGTACTGTGGCTATTAAACTGAATGGGAGGGCCATCTGACACCCTGGGGCTCTACCTGCAGCTGGTCAGACCACCAGCTGGTACCTTCTGGACAAAGCCATGCACTAGTTAGTGCAGATTCAGAAGGCTATTGATGTGTGTTCTGCTGCAACAACCCTGCACACACACACTCACGCACACACGCTAATTCTATGTCTTTCTGTAGAAGAGGTTTTTTTACTACTACTTCGCAGAACAGCACACACCTACTTATGCTGGCTTTGAAATACTGAAGTACCTTTCCACTAAGTGTTCGGAGAGGCGAAAGAGCTGTGCTGGATTTGATCAAATCTGAGCTCAAGGATTTATGGTTGATTATTTTATTTATTATTAATTTATTGTATTTATTTATACAGAGGTAGCCGACTGAGACTATGTCTCTTCTCCAGCAGTGCCCTCTCTAAGGCAGAATATACATACATTATAACAATTAAACAAACACGAAGAAAAAAAAGCGAATAAAAGAAATGTGTATAGCAATATTTACAATACAGTACAATATTTTCATCAAAAATATTGATACATGCAAAGTTTCAACCAAAACAAGAACACTCTCCTACTCCTATATCCTCCAATAAATGAATTTATCCAACCAAAACAAACTGCACTATTTTCAAAACCTGTTGACCCTTGTTCCATTTATCAGTTCTATCAGTTCTAGTATTTGTGAGTTCTGAAACCATCCCCAGTTACGAAACGCAAAGCACTGTGGTAAACTGCATCAAGGGACTTTAAAATAGCTGGGGCTGCATGCATATGCACAATTTCAATTCAAAACTGACAAGCGGGTTGTCATTCTGTTATGAAATTTCAGACTATAGCTCACAGGTTAATATTAGGTTGTAAACTGGAATCAGGCACCAAGGAGCTGAATAAATGGATTTGCCAAAGGATGTGAAAATGTGGCTTATTGCCGCAGCACAGTTTTAAGCGAACTCTAGCTGGTGGATCATTAATATTTGGCTAATGTATGTCGCTGTTGGAAAATTAGAAACAGGTATTACCCCTGGCTGAAGCGTGAAACCATCTATAACGTGGACCTTTTTTTAATGGACTGCATGCACGAGTGGAGACAGTGTCCGCAGGCTTAGCTGAAGTGCCCGGCCAGTAAGATGCTCTACCTTTGACATTTACCATGCGGGCTCCCAACTTGCCGGTCCACAGCGATGCCTCTAATTACTGTTCTGAGGATATAGCCAGGGAACTGTAGAAATGCTCATAAGAGCATTAATGCGTACGAAATGGGCTGAGAATTAGTCAAAGTGGAGGAGTGGGTGTGTGTGCGGGGTGGGGGTGGGGGTGGGGGGAGAGTTCACCCAGAGAGCAGGCTGATGAGTAGTGCTTTATGGCGGGCACAGCGAGAGGTTGTAACCTGTGATACTGGAGACTTTTAAGCGGTAGGTCACGTATTTAACAGAGTCGAAAGCATTATTTCCCCCCTCTGTGCGGAGTCTTTGTGTGATATCGATCAGTGCAAAGGGCTGTGCAGCCTTTAGTCTGGTCTCACAGGTCCTAATTATCAGCAGCAAGCAGGGGAGGATGACTCCTATTTTTGCTTAATTTTGCAACATGTTTATATTAATGGCTGGTTTGGTTGTCATGTCCACCATTGGGACTCTTATAATGAGTTATGTTTTATTAATATTCGAAAGTTAGTTTGCTGTTGAGACCATTTATATTAATAGCAGGGAAACTAGTTGGTTCGCTTTTGTGTTGGAATAGTCAGGTCTAGAGTCTAAAATGAGGCCAAGTAGAAATTATGTTGATTTAAAATTACAGACTGCTGTTATTAATAAAACACAAGCCTTACAGAATACAATTATGCTCCTTTCAGTTTCCTGTGGCGACTTTTCTTCTGGCTTGTCCCAATGGATAAAAAAAATAAAAAATGGTATCCACGACGACATCAACCACCGCCACTCTGATGGATGGATAAATGGATGGTTCACATTAGTGTCACACAATCTGCCAACTTCGGAACTTATCTGAAAGTTAGGGAATCTTTTATCAGTCTCCAAGTGTGGCAACATATGGTTGAAGCCAGTTATGGGAATTATACGTGTCATCTTGTTTGGACATATTCAATTTGGGTCTCAAGCCCCAGGGGGAAATGGTTGAAAGTGGGTGATTTGGGCAACAGGGAGGAAGTCCAGATGGCAAAGCAGAGTTGAGATCAATCGAGCTTGATGCATTTCCCCCTACTCGTACATGCAAACAGATGTGAATTAACGCAGTAATTGGAGATTGAACCGGCTCTGACTTTTCTGCGGCCAACGTTCAACTTGTAATCGTGTTTTCATCACAAATAAAAAGCAAAAAAAACAAAAACGTGTGAAGACATAACAAGACAAACGCCTTTTTAGCAGCACGATGACAAAGCAACACCTCACCGTGCAGATCAATGTGCTTCTACATGACAGAAAAATTACATAGCTAGACTGACTAAAGCACAGACTGGATGCTCAATTGGAAATCCTGTGACTCGTTGTCAGTACAACCTACCAGATTCATCCTTTTTCTAGCCCGTGATCTTACCGTCGTCTAATGCTCCGGTCTCGCGCCTAGGTAAGCTTCGTCATTAAACAGCATTCCATTTTGGTACAGATGGTCCGTGATTGGGCTCTCGCCGTTCTGGGTCATACGTCAGGCAGATGAAAGGCCTCTCTCGTAGTGCTGACACCTATCTGAAGGCGAAGCCGTGACAAGCCAGATGTTCTATAGGACGATGAGGCCCTAGCCCAGTCAATAGATCTCAGAGACAAAGGGAGTAAGCCATTCACTGCAGAGGGCCTGGGTTCCGTCAACCTGCCCTCTCGGCTCCCGCTGTCCATGGTGCTGAAACTGGCTTCACGAAACCACTTTGGTCCGCTCAAAGACAGAGGGACAGAGGTAGAAAATAGAGGGAAGGAAAGAGGTAGACAGACACTTAGCATAAGGTGCAGAGCGGGGGAGAGAACAGGAGGGAGAGGGCAAAGGAAGAGAGCGTTGAATCAGAAGTGTATCTGCGTGAAAGAAAGATACGCTGAGAGATATCTATTACTGGCATAGACATCAATGCATGGCTTTAGTATAGCCCCTTCCCACCCCCATTGCCTTCTTAACCATGCTTAGAGTGTTAATGAGATAATGGAGACCTGGCCCTGCGGAAATCTATCGAGAGGCAAAGAGCGTTGACTTCATACCTTAGCCCTGCGCCTTCATTTTCCCCTTAATGAGTCTCAGTACACACGGCTAGCTCTGTGGCAGGTAGGTGAGAGAATAAGGGTGACAGAGAGAAATATACGGAGATGGGGAGGGAGAGAGAGAAAGGGCGAGCGAGAGAGAAAGGGCGAGAGAGAAAGAGAGAGAAGAGAGAAGCACGTCCTGACAGAGCCAATGTTCCGGAGGCAGCAGCTCTGAGTGGCGCTGGCATCGGGATCTGATGGCAGATCGATGATAGCCAGGATGATTCATTCAGCACGGTGCTCTTCTGTTATCGAGTAGAGCTCCCCTTTCGGTGTGAAAACACGGGTCCCGAGGACGGCCCAGAGTGGATTAGTCATGGAATTAGGGGGGAAAGGCCTTAATGTTACCTATTGATGTTTCGAGTACATCTCTCTGGCTAAAAAGATGACAGACGACCGGCCCCTCCTTTTCTCCTCATCGGGTCATTGGATACCCCTCATTTTTAACTAATAAAGACACTAAGAGGTTATATCTTATAAAGGGAATGTGATAGAAGCTGCTGACGGCTCAGGCCCACTTAATTTCCAATCTGTCACACTTGTTGGAGCGTGGTCCAGTCCAGCGCATCTCAATTATAACAGCAGACCTACTTTTGGGCATATTGGGTGGCCATGTTTTTTTTCCCCCACTATGATCTGTTAGCTTGTTGTTGGCCAAGGAGGCTTGGCTGGGAAACTCTCACTTGTCAAGTGCTGGCAGCAGTGGTCAAGGGACCTAGCAGATGGTAGAGCCAGTATATCCTATGGTCAGGTAGACTAATGAATACTTTGGGGAGAGGATCACGCTCCCTGGCATCCTATCTTTCAGTGGGCGTGGGGCCCATTCAACTCCCACCACTGATCTGAAATATGTTTCAGGGAGTTTCCCAGGCGAATACCAACGAATAAGAAAATTAGAAAAAAAAAAAAAAGACTGGGGGTGTGGGAAATCTGTTATCTATCAGCCCTTCAGAGGCTACGCAGAAGTTGGGGAGAAGTAGTCATGGTTCAGCATTTATCCGAATAGGTGGAGGCCGCTTAGGGACCCAGCACTTTAGTTGAGCCAGTGGCTCGCCCTCTAACCCAAGGCTGCACTGTTCACAAAATATGAACGGGGTGAAAAATGGTTCATCAGCAGATCCCACCATGGTAAACTGCTAGGAGCAACTTTTTGTCGCATTGCCACTTCCTTTGCTACTAGGAGGGAAACAGCAGAGCGTTTCATTAACTGAAAGTGTTGTTGGGTGTTCTTCTCTGTGGTATATACTCTCTCACGATCAAGCTCTAATCTTAGTTTTTACGTGAGTTTTTACTCATGACCCACTAAGTCGTTCATTGTGTGGGTGGCTCTTTGTTCACCATGAAAACATCCTAGTTCATTTGTTTTAATCTGATAATATTATGTCACCCATTTCCCTTTTTCATGTAGTTTGACTTATTGATCTGAATCCAATTAATTGGACATATCATCCCTTCCGTATATCCTTTAATTGTTTTGTTGAAGATGGCAATATGCTGGCCTGCCTCCTGCATAGCTAAGACAATGGGGTCTTTGTTCTGTTTCATCACTGTTGATTTCAGTCTTTTGTATCCCCTCTGCCTCACATCCCAACTTGCCTCGGAGTCATGCTGGAAAAAAAGATAATCCACTTAATTGGAAGTCTTGTTCATTTTAGTGGAATAATTTCTCCATTAACGCCTGACAAGGCTTTCAGCTAGCTCCACCACCAAACTCCCATTCTGTTTATCAAATGTAATGGATCTTTACCTCAGCATAAAGGAAAGAAATACGAAGGATTCTTGTTTTGAGGTCTTGTTTGTTTTTTCAGCCCACAATTCGTTTTACATTTCCATAAGCATTCATGCTGGGATGAACACATTTCAATGCTGCTTCAGTACCATGCTGGTTGGCCTCATGTCAAACACAGATTCAAACATCCAGAGAGGATTGATCCAATAATCTCACGGCGGTCTAGTGTAGTTGTTTTGTTTTGTCTGGAACCTCCCTCTGGTGATGGCTGTATTAATATTAAGCCAAGTCGAGCTTAGATTTCAGATTTTAAATTTGAGCAAACTTATTTTAAGCAGGTGAATGTATTTCAAAGGATGTCGAACATAGGCTAATTAGAGACGTCACTATAGTTGAACATTGGAAATGAAAGATTAGGCCTCATTGTTATTATTACTACTATCATTATTGAACACATGGCGTGGCCACAGTGCAGTTATTGTGTACATTGATTATAGCCTGTGTAAATTGTGTATTGTCAGGTTCTTACTGTATTTTAAGGAAAAGAGATTGACAAGGGACTAACCGCATTTACTGCCACTCTTACACTTCAGTACTAATATACATTTACAGCAATATTATACATATATAAAGGGCGTCATTTTGTCAATGTATCTTAACTGTCAGGTTAGTTAGTCATGAGAAGGATTTTATATTTTTACTTACATAGAGCAATGATTATTTAAACATAGATAATAAGATGCAGCTGTCAAATACAAGTATGCAGTGTGTTACATTTTAACATGTTAACATGTTAACCTTTGAAATTAGAGTCCTGGCCTACTCAGTTTGCTTATTAAATCTTGTCGCATCAAAATTGCGAACTGGAATCAGTTTAACCATATCCAGGAATAGGTCTGTCAGACAAATATGTGCCTCTGACTCTACCCTCACAAATGGAAATAGTAGATAATAAGTGACAACTGTAGAAAATGGTGTCTGTTTCAAGATTGGTTTCTTCTTTTTTGTATGACTGTTTTGTTACCACCATTCTTCTTCATATACAAAAACGATTTTAAGTACTACTGTATATCCTGGACTCGTGGTAATTTAACAGGCTTAAAAAGAAAATTTTCTCTTCAGCTACCAACAGAATGGACATTTCATTGAGCATTTGTGCCAGACCCACGCAATGCAATCTTACAACGAGGATTATAACTGTTTGGTGAATCATTGTGAACTCTCCAAGAAACTCTGTTCCAGTCTGAATGATTGCCCTTTTTAAATTAGCTTTGTCTTGCCATCTTCACCACCGCCATTCAAGACTTTGAGTTGGCCTTGGTGAGCGGTGTTTGAAACTGTAGTCAGCAATTCTATCTAATTACAATGCTATGCCTGAATCATGCCTTGTGTTTCTGGGTTCGCAAAGATAATGAGGGGGGGGGCGGTGGTGGGGGGGGGGGGGGGGGGGGCGGGGGCGGGGGTTACGAAGGAGTACTAAGCAACTAATATCTGATTGGGGTTTTGTAAGATGAACAGTATTTCTCATGCCTCGCTTCTCTTTGATTCGAAAATATTTGAGACGACGCCAGAACATTCCTCCGTGAAATCCCCCAAGAAGATTACCGTTCGTCTTCAATTATCTTGCCCTCTGTAATTACATACATTTCCATCTCTGATCAGTTCCTTCTTAATAGGGAAAATGTGCAGTAGTGTCTCTTAACATCTGTGGTGGAGCTGATCGAAATTAAGCAGCTGCCAGGCCAAGATGGCACATTATCAAGCTGGATCGGTATAAAATGGAAATCTGAAGTCCTATTGAGCCCCCTTCCACTTGTGTTGCGGCCAACACCAGTTCATTTGTATCTTGTGTGCGCAATATTTACACGCAGTATTTACAATTTTTGCAAACATCTTGTGATTCCAGCTCGTAGTGGTAACAATTTCACTTCACTTCATCGAGATTTCGTTGTTTTTTTTTAAACCTCAATGGAAACAAGTGTGGAAGAAAACAAAGTCATCAGGTTCTTTTTGTTTGTATAATCAGGCTGTAATAATGTATTCAGTAATAAATCATAACACAAACATGGACAAAGGAAGTATAGCTCCTTTGTCAATGGATCCTCCGATGCCAACCACTACTTTATAACACCCTTATAGGATCTTCACTGGCTCCCTGTCAATCAGCGCATTCATTACAAAAGCCTTCTCTTTACCTACAAAGCTCTACATAACATGGCCCCTCCCTATCTTGCTGACCTCCTCCAACCATATCTTCTTATCTTGTCGCTCCGATTCTCCTCAACTGGTCAACTAGTCATTCCAAAAATCAAGCTTAAGTCCTTCCGTGACTCTGCGTTCTCTTGGACAGCACCCAAACTTTTTAAATCACTCTCTCCTGAAATTCGCAACTCAAACTCACTTTCCATCTTTCAATCTTACCTCAAAAGCCATCTTTTCAATCTGGCATTCTCTTAAGTATTTATGTGATTATAACCTGGCTAAGCCTACAATAGTTATTATTTTATTTATGTTTTTGTTAATTCATTGTTTGGTCTATTAGTAGTTGTCCTTGCCTTATTGTTGCATCTCTGTCTTAACTGTTGGTACTCTTTGTGTGTTGCTCTTTGTCTGGGCATTATTGTCTTTTATTATCTGTTGCCATTCTTTTTCTTTGGATCTGAGAAAACAGCTATATAAATAAAAGGTATTATTATTACCCCGTCAACATGTCCTGGCTAGGTATAAACAGGTGATAACAGAACTGGGTGAAACAGTCACAGTCTTAGCCCTCACCAACTGACCAGACATGCTGGTACACGAGTATTCTTATAATACGATCAAGACGATTTTGTCACTGTACTAACTCATATTGCAATCAATACACAATAATAATGCAAATCACAATTTAGAAATATATCATTCCTTAAACACAAGTGTAAAGGCCTATTTGATGCTCTTTGCTTTCATTAAATGTGTCTTACTTTTAATCAACAACTTGTCATGTCATTCTTAACAAAAAAGATATGTGACAGGGAGTTTTTCAAATGTAATTCACATTGACCTTCAGGTTATTTTCATTTGTCCAAAGAGAAGTATTTCCTTTACAACATAGGCTTTTTTTTCCCAAGATAGAAGATGCTCCAACACCCCTCGTTTGGGACTGGAGTCCCTTTACAGGTCCTCTGCTTGGCGGAGAGATGAACTACAGTATGCAGAATATATTCATGTCACAAACATGAAAGGGAACCAGAAAAGAAGGGATGGTCTCGCAATATTAATGGACACACCATAGGCACCATCGGAGTTGCCATGGATACGGACATGTTGGATGAAAGAAGTGCGGTGTGAAGCGATCAGTATGATCCCATTTGCACACTGTGTCTTGAAAGCTCTGGGATAACGTTTCACATCGCAGATGACCACACAACATTCGCTAACCCCCCCCCCAGCCACCTGCTCCTCACCCGGCGCCTCTCCGGGGTTTGTTTGCAAACACGTGGTGAAGAGATCACAGACATAAACACAGGCGTCAATCAGCCACTGTGGTATTTGTCAGCAGTCTCACATTGCAAATCCTATGTGTGGGGGTGGGGAACTGACACAGCCTGGTTCTAGATACGTCTTGTCCTGGCCATGAGGCCATGAATAGCTCCGGTTGGGGCTTGTTGTAGAAACAAGTCTTTCAGCTCCTTTAGCCCTATGGGCTTTGGGTCTCCAGGGGCTCGTAGCCGCTGCCAGTGTATTTCTCTGGAGACCACACGATTGAACTGAACTGTTGTCGGTGCACCTCATTAACCATAACAGGGTGAAAAAGCATCCCTTGGGCTCGGATTACGTTCTTTATTTTATTTTATTTTTTATCCTCAACGAATCCAAATCCCACCTATGAGTTTGGAGGATCATAAAAGCAATCCATATTAAAACCTTTATGGGACATTTTACAACCATTCATTTTATAATGTAGGTGTGGGAGGGAGCGCAGAAAAATACACATTTTCTTTATTTAATCATAACTTTATCAAAGCCTCTGACTATTATACTTGAACTGTGACACAGCATTGGTTGTTTATGTAATAATAGCGACACTGGCTAGCTTTTACTGGTGCTATACCCTCACTACTTAAGCTCAGACAGTGAGGGGACATTAGGCAGGCATTTACTCCTCCGCTCTGCGACGGATGAAGCAGTGATGTCACGTCTCCTCCTCTCTACTGAGTCATGGCTCATTGTCAGTTGATGATGGCTACTCCTCTGAGTTGGAGCTGATTTAAATTGAAGGGGCATGTCGCCTGCATGATGGGTTGAGGCGGTGTCGGATGAGCGGCCGTCCGTGCCAATTTTGTGCCTCCAGGCTTTTTATCTTTCATAGCAATATTTTATCATTATGATATGGAAGGACATGCAATTACTATGGCCACGGGGCAAGAGCAGGTGGGCTCTGGTGAAGCCAATCTAAGGTAAACCTCTCTGCTGTCTCCAACAGGCGAGGAGGAAGGGCTCCTAGCTAGTTGCTTGTGGTAAAAGAAAAAAGAAAGAAAAAAAAGCAGTTTTTTTGTACAATTTCAGCATTTCTGAGCAATTTAATTAAGTGAAGTTTTTCGTATCAGCATTTGCAAAGTTCCAGTCAGTTTCACTCGACGGCAGCTTGCTGACACATATAAGCCCTCCCCATTTGTTCCAGTCTGTCCCTCTTTGATATTTCCAGTCGTGGAAATACCATAATCACAGGAGAGCTGTGATCAAAAACTGAGCTTAGCCTTTTGAAGGCATGACTCCTGTTGCGGTGCAGTTGCTCTATTGGTGATGCATGTTAAAGCAGTGCTCTCTCTCTCTCTGTCTCTCTCTGTCTCTCGTCCCCTTAGGTGAACACCTGCGAGTCTGTCCTCAGGGATATACCTGCTGCACCTCCGAGATGGAGGACAAACTCAGCCAGCAGAGCAAACTGGAGTTTGAGAACTTGGTGGAAGAGACCAGCCACACGATGAGGACGACGTTTGTCTCGCAACATAAAAAGTTTGATGGTAAGAGAACATATATATATATATATATATATATATATATATATATATAAATAACATAATACTGAATAGTATACATGAATAGTATACATTATATATAATGCACATATTGTCAGCACATATTTCTCTTTGAGGAAGACCAAAAGCAACCTGGTGCAGTGGATAGCTGCTACTAGCTGACATTATAACTCAGGTCATGCTGGAAGAAGACTGACTGAACGTTTACATTTGGGGGACTTTTATTTTGAAAGGAAAGAGTCTATAGAGTTCTTGGACATGTGCAAAGATTACATTGTAAACTAAATTGCTATTCTATTTCACAGGTTCATAATCTACTCAGTAGAAATTCAGAATGTATCAGTAGTTCTTGGACATAACTATCTTCTTCAATATGTTATGCACAGATGATATTCTTAGGTGGTGCTTTCTTAAAACCCCTTAGGCCAACTGGCTCAGGCCAACTCATCCCCATTAAAATCTGTAAAAAGCATTTAAAAGGGAACCTAATGTTAGCTCTGAGTCTATTATTCTTACAGCAGTCAGTCGATGTGAAGAGGCCGACTCTGGTAGGCTGCAGAAGAGTGGCATATGGGACGACTCATTAATATCGTACAGCGGTTGTTAATGGCTTCCGGCATCTCATCATCATGCTGGAAAGCTACTGGCTAAGAATTGTAATCACACAAGTGTGTGTATTATGGCTGCACCCGTGCATGGTTAAAGACTTGGTGCTAATGGAATACAGCAGCCATTAATATCACTTGGGGAGGAAATGTATTTAGACATTTTTCGTAACATCTGGATCTTTGTCTGTTCCCTTGAAAATTAAACATGGTAGGGATCAATATTTTTTATTAAATTAAAAGTCAGTAAAACGGACAGATTGGATTCTTAATTATTTTACACAAAAGTGGATTTAGTTGACCTAATTTGGGTTTATCCGCCTTCGGGAGGTTTGTATCAGTCCAATAAGATTAGGAGTCGTTGCAAACAGTATCATTTAGTTATCCTGTTCATATAACTCATACGGAAAGGAAAGAAGTAGTGTAATATAGTATGGAAATAAAAACCTATTGATAAGCTGCGTCTGTCATAGTGCTGACTAGTTTTGACTGCTATTGGTAACCAATGTTTCTCCCAATTTAGAATAAACAAAAAGCAGATAGCTGAGATCTCTTCGTATTTCCACCCCCTCGGTATCTCTTTGTAGCCAGTAGGTCTTAGTTAGCCACTCTCTCTCTCTTGCTCAGTTCAATTTTCCATGGCCGCCTACGTTGCAAGGCCACTCAACACATCCCATTCCTCTGCTCCTGGCATCGAGCTCTCCCCACCTCACAAGGTTTGAATCCATCCCTCATCAATTTTGCATGCCCTCATTTCTGTCCCCAGTTATTTATAGGGGCCTTATTTAGAAATCCTTAACTCGTACTTTTTGATTACCGTCTGCTTTCCCCTGGCTGCTTGTGGGTTTTGATGCATTATTGAATAATCCTGAAGCCAGACTGTTGCACGTTGGGATTAGGGGCTAGGGTTCTATGAACGTTCCACCATGTAGCCTTTTTATTATTATTATTATTTTTATTTTTTTTTTTTTACATCTAGCTATGTTTTTATCATGCTCCCATTTCGGTCATGCTATGGCCCAATACATGGAATGTGGAGAGAGAGAGAGAGAGAGAGAGAGAGAGAGAGAGAGAGAGAGAGAGAGAGAGAGAGAGAGAGAGAGAGAGAGAGAGAGAGAGAGAGAGAGAGAGAGAGAGAGAGAGAGAGAGAGAGAGAGAGAGAGAGAGAGAGAGAGAGAGAGAGAGAGAGAGAGAGAGAGAGAGAGAGAGAGAGAGAGAGAGAGAGAGAGAGAGAGAGAGAGAGAGAGAGAGAGAGAGAGAGAGAGAGAGAGAGAGAGAGAGAGAGAGAGAGAGAGAGAGAGAGAGAGAGAGAGAGAGAGAGAGAGAGAGAGAGAGAGAGAGAGAGAGAGAGAGAGAGAGAGAGAGAGAGAGAGAGAGAGAGAAAAACTCTTGCCAACTGCTGCTTTAGTTAGCCTGGCAGTGCTTTGGCTTGGTGGTCGAGATCCCCCCCTTTAGGCTCCACAATAGTTATCTGAAAACATTAGTGTTCACTCTGTTGTGAGCTATCAGTCAAAGGAGGTGTCTGATAGCTCTGTAAAGTATGAGTCAGTATTCACGACATTGTAATACTCTCTCCTGAGTCAGCCAGCTGACAACGTCTATAAGAAGGAAAGCAGATTTTGAATTGTACAAAGCTCTGGTAGCCTCTTCGTTTTATTTTGAAAATTATCTCAGTTTCTTTTTTAAGCTTCTCTCAAGCACTCAACTCACCTCATTATTTTGCTGATGGGTTTGAGTTTTGGCCCAAATCGCAATTAGGGCGAATACACATTTGTTGTGAAGAAAAATAATGTATTGGTGGAATGTTGGCATGACTGTTTGCCTTTACAAAAGCATTTTTTCATTTCTAATTTTTACTCTGGCCTTGAATATTGAAGACGTGCCAGAGTAAAAATAAAAATTTAAAATAAAGAAATAACTTTCATTTGTATGAATTAGTTTGAATGAAATATGTGTTACAAATGATTGCTGTCTGTAAGCACCACATATTGTCTCTTGATTTCTTTGAAGCCTCACTCAATTTCAGTGAAATGCTATGGTGTCAACAGACACAAAGAAAAAACGAGCCACGCATCATGGCCGATAGAATCTAAGAGGAGAGACTACGCTAATCCCTGTCTTACAGCTCTCTGTCCATTACTCACTTGTTCTTTCTGTAAAAGTGGAACCCGGGGCTTGTTAGGCGCTGTTAGGGGTTTGACGGCTGGCCCTCTACCATTCCGGCCTGCGTGACTCTGGAGATTAGCAGGTCTGGTTGGTTGGCCAAAGTCTGAGTTTTGAGGAGCAGCAACCTTAGCTTAGCTGAACCCTTTGATCCTGTGAGAGGCCTCCCAAACTTCTCCTCTCTACTCCCAGAGCTGTGGGAAAGAGGGAGCAACTCCACTGATCCAGGCCAGAGGCTAAGAGGACTAACCGAGACATGAACCATTGACACCCTCGACTCTCCCTCTCCTTTATTTCGCTCGCTCTCGCGCTCTCTCTTGCTCTGTCTCTCTGTTGCTCTCTCTCTCGGTCGCTCTCCCTCTCTCTCTGTCGCTCTGTCGCTCTCTCTCTCTCTCTCTCTCTCTCTCTCTCTCTCTCTTTGTCGCTCTCCCCTTTTCTCTTCTCCTCTCCCTCTCTTACATTTCTTCCTCTCTCAGTCCAACTAGACCTCTCTCCATACAGGAGATTAGCCAGCTCAAAAACATCCACTTCTTGAGGTCTGTGAACTTGAAAGACACCAGATTGGCAGGCCTCAAAGACTGTTTCAATTATTGAATTCTAAAAATACTCACCTGTATTTTTGTGACTCTGCTCCTAATAAAGCCACACCAGAAATACATAAAATGTAGGTTGGGAGGGATGGTAGGTTAAGTGGAATTCAGCCACTGAATTCTGTATTAAGTGTTTTATAAAATACTTAATAACTTTTGACTAATAGGTTCTTTAACTAGATATCCTCTAGCACAGTTGTCAAAATGCATATTATGTTACTGAAATAAAAATACACATAAAGAATATTAAGTGGGCTACTGTACTGGACTTTTTGTTGGTCGAAATCAAAGGATATCTTTCCATCTCTGAACTCGACCAATTTACAACGACACCCTGAATTCAAACTTTGTACATTAGTAATTCATGTTACTTCCAGTCATTAAATAAGTTAACAAGTAGAATTTAGACTTTGGGGGGAAAAACATACCCACGATTCATGGCTGACTTCAAATGATAACATCAAAACGGATTCTCAAAGGTCCTCGTTATACTTGCCCCAGTTGTGCTCCGGAGTTATGAACTGGAATTACAATCACCCATTTTGTCAGGGCAAGCCTTTTAACACTTTGATAAAAAAAAAAAGAAATTTGTTTAATGAAGTGTCACTCAAATGAAGCCGTATAGTAATGGTCTAATTTGGTGGTACTGTTGGTTTTTCTGTTTTCAGTGAAACAGTTGAACGATTTACAACAAATTACCGTTTTGCATCTGAATAAAACCATCAGATTAGTATTCAATTAGATTGTAGTTTTATGGCTGCATATTGTATGTGTTACATAATTTGGCATCATATACTGAAAAAGTTATAGCACTCAATGACAGTTATTTAAGTTTTTTTATTACAATTGTGCTGTATTAGATTGCATTGGATTGTTTTCCATGAAATGGTCGAATCCCCAGTGACAGAATCATCTCCAATATAAATGAAACCGAAAACCGCATAGACACATGCCATTCCTGGAAGCATGCATAAATAAATAAGTGTTGTTTTGATGTTCCTGTGTCATCCTAAGTGAATGTCAGGAATTCTGTATCCTCTGTGGACTGAGGGAAATGGGCTTAGTCCAGCAGCACTTTAGCTCACGGCAGCCAGCAGCCTCCTCCATCATCTCGGGGGGGGGGGGGGGGGTGGCGGGGGGGTGGCGCTGCTGGTCAGTATTACCCCAGTGGGTTCCAGGGAGACACTGTACCAGCCTCTCCATGGGCCAGGCCTAACATATGAGCCTCGGCAAATGTGATTCCATCCTCTTCTCCTTTTCATTTATATATTTCATCTCATTTTTTTTTTATGTGCCGGATATACTGTAATTTGCTTTACCGGGATTCCCCGCTTCGGAATATTGAGTTTGCTCAGACCACAGCTGTGATCTTGGTCTCTCATGCCATTGATGAAAAATGTCCCCTTTTCAAAGAGGCCCAGCCATAATGGCTGCTTCTCAGACAGACTTCTCTATTCCATTACTTTTTGGATGTTCTTATCCCTTCTTATCAACACGGCCTCAACCTAATAATGCTGTGCTATTCTGAAAGGTGCCACATAATTGCTTTTGGTTTCTAATGGTTTAGATAAGGGAGTTTAGTCCCATAAATAAATTGACATCACATATGAGAAGTTAATTGAATATGATTCCTATTGAGTGTGATTCATATTTTATGGGAATTGTATCAATCCGCACTGTATGTTGAAGTGACAGTTGCGGGTGTGGCTTTGGTTAGCTTTTAATAAGACTGGGACGTGTAAGACAGCTGTCACAACAGGTGTCAGGTAGAGAGATAATCAGGAGGCTGCCAGACTTTTTCCTGTTAACCTTTATGTGTTTTATTTCCTGACAGGGACTTTTTGCTCCTAATTAAATATACTAAGTTATGAAAAATGATTACATTTCTTATGAATTTCTTATGTATGTATATGAAAGTATTTGGAAGGCAGGCTTATTAAAGGTGTGTTTAAAAATCCCATGCTGCTTAGATACTTAAAATTCCATAGATTTGACAGGATGGGTATTTTTATGTGTGTCCATATTTAGAGGTCTAAGGGAATGTCCTGGCCAAAAAGCTAAATAAAGCTTAAGCTTGGATTGAGGAAAAGCTTTTGAACACAGTGTAACCTTTTGCCTTGTCCTTAGGCTGAGGCAGGGTTTTACTGTTAGTCTCTTGTGGCGGGTTTCCCAAAAGCCTTGTACAAATAAGATCAGCTGTCATCAATTTGACCAAACGTTAGATTCAAGAGCATCTTGATGCTGCACATCTTTAATAAAACCCTCCACTGATAGAATTACTAATTGGGATAATCCTATGAATACATGCACAAATACTTGGCACATTCTCTCTCTCTCTCTCTCTCTCTCTCTCTCTCTCTCTCTCTCTCTCTCTCTCTCTCTCTCTCTCTCTCTCTTTTTCTTTCTCTGTCTTTCACGAGAAATATTTGGGTGTTTACATTTCATTCTCTTCCTGCGGGTTACAAATGGAAATGTTAAGCCATGTAGCCAGCCTTCCTGTTTTATGTAGGAGACAAGCTAATCCACATTTGGCCATGTTCTTGTTCTTTGTTATCTAAGTGGGACCTGCAGGGGAAATATTTATACAACACTAGGTCAACTAATGGTCAAACCTTGCCAGAGAAAACTATGCCAAACTATCTACACTTGACAATGTGGAATACATAGCATTATTGTATCAACAAAGTTCCATTACGCTTAGGCAGCATACCAAAAGATGCAGTATTTAAAACTATTTTTATACTTAAATCCAAATATGTGGCTGGCGTCATGAAGAAAGGTTGTCTTTTGTTGGCGGAGTTCATTGTTGGGCCGGTAAAGTATAGAAGTAGTACATAAATGTGTGGCTTTTGGTTAGGTGTAGGTCAATAAGATTATATATGGTTTAAGACACAGTTTGAAATGGAGTATTTATTACAACAATTATTGACATACAACTTGTGACAAGACCTTTGAATATTTATGATTCATATGCATGTCTGCCATTTTGTATTTGATACTTTGCTTTTTCATTAATCCCGGAGAGACAAAAGTTCACTTGAAAAATAATTACTGAATTTCTGTCTGAAAAAGTGGTTGACTGTATGTTTTATTTTTTTTAGATCAGCGATTAACAACAATACGTTTATAAACAGATGCGTTTTTATAGAGAGGGCATAACACTCACATTTTTGTCAAATCAGTGCATACAAAAGATCAAGTCCATTATTCTTATTGCTTGTTAATGTTCTTCACAGACATCGTTTTTCTTGAATATATTCAGACAAATTAATCACTTTGTCTTGTCATTTGTAGTGCTCTGTAAGAAAATGCATTGCCTACGGCTAACCTTTTGTGCTAAAATTGGCACAGCCTTACAGCATAAAAAACAGGCATATAATACTAGGAATTTCCCCAAATATCTCTGCAGAGGAATTATATTCCTCTTTTTTCCAGCTGTTTATTTCGTTATTTCAAGCCCTGTGAAGGATACTTGCAAAGGATAGCGCCGATGTTACAAGAGTTCAGCTACTGTTGAGTAGTGACTACTGTAAACATAACCTCTTTACTTTCAAGGTGACTTGCCACATCTTTTCACATCAAACAGGAGAGAGGCATAGTTTCTTTAACCCCTTGCACTTTCAAACTGCATTGGAACTGCGCATTGGCAAAAGGTGTTTAACATTGAACAGCCCTGAGTAGTCTGCTTAAGGATATAATTGTCATAGTCAAGTAAACACATCTTTTCCACTCCTAAGCTTCCCTGGGGTTGTAACAAACTGGAGCTGTGGTGTGGAGCTATGTAGTCAACATGACCCCAGTGGCCCCCCCTCCCATCATGTGAGAGGAGCTGAGGTTCACGCTCTGTCTGCTGGGAACCTCCGCTTCCTCACTCAGGCCCGGGAAAAGCTCCACTTGATGGATCGGTCTGACAAACCTCTGCATGGAAGCTTTCCTGGGGAACCAGGAGAGGCCCTTCCACCAGCCAGGTTGAGACAAAGCTGCTTGGCCCGGTGACGTTTAGCCGTCGGGATGTAATCCTGTGCAGCCAATTTGCTCTTTGCTAAGGGGCCAGAAAGGCTGTTCATGGGAGGAAATCGCTTTGGTTTTTTGAGCCTTGCTAATTGCATTCCCCTATGTCTCCATGCACCGAAACAATATGTCAGATCTTGTGAGATACACAGAATGTACCACCTTTCATTTTTCTTTACCATAGGCATAATGAGGTTTAAAGAAAAGCCAGCTGCAAGAGGACTTGTGCGATCACCTCAACCAAGTCTTTAAAGCCTTGTGTAGTCTTGTCATTGTCTTGATTTGAACCGCAATTTGACACACGTAAATGAAGGATGTGCAACCACATTATAGGTGTACAAGAAAGGATTGTGTGCTGTTAATGGGACTTGTTACTCTGTACTCATAATTACTTTGCCAGCTAGTGTGTTGTAAGACTATATTAATGTAATGAAACTTTGTTGTTTCATTTGTATGTAATCAAATACAGCCGCTGTCAAAGCTTGCAACATATGTCAAGCATCTTGCTCGCGTTGAATGAATTCACTTTGACCGTTAATCAATAGCAAAGAATGAAATAAAGACAAGAACGTCCTAACTGGGGTGAGAATGTAATCCTGTTGAAGAAAACCATCATGTGGGGCAAGAATAAACCTGACAGTGGAATCAAGTCAAAGAGAGGATGAGGCTGCTTAAGATAACAGAATGACATCCATTTCTCTGTTTTTGTTGAAGAGGAATGTCACAACAGTCCGATCGTGCCCGGGAGAAGTATCAATCTGAGAGCTTGCCTCCATTAGTTACACTGTCTAGGAGGTTAGACTGCCATGTTGTAAGAAAAGAAAAAAAGGTTAATGTTCTAAAGTAGAATCATACAATTCACATTCAAATTGCTGCTCTGAAACTGAAACGTTACATTTTATTTTGAGAGATTACTACTTTAACCACAGTGAATTCTTCATGAATAAACAGGCAAATATTTCTGCTTGTTGAACACATTCTAGGGCAAACCAGTGACCATCATTAAGTAGATTCCATCCTCAGATTAGTAGTACTGTTATCTGTTTACCAATATCATCTAAATCCTGAGCTCTAATTAACGTATTTCATGGAACTTGTAGATTATTTTTGCCAAGCATTCTTAAGGCGATGGGACACATGTTGACAGATCCTCATTATCCTCTAGGTTTTATACTTCACTTTTCTTTTTTACATCATAATTCTCCTGTTTGTTAAAAAAACTGAAATAATCCTAGTATTTCTGTAACATTCTTTGTATGATGTCTTTAATAGCATATTATAGTATTGTTCACCGCAAGTTTTATTTTTTTTCTCAACATAATGGTTATTTTCGCCTTTTGTTGAAAACCGGAAATAATCCTAGTAATTCTGTAACATTCTTTGTATGATGTCTTTAATAGCATATTATTTTATTGTTCACCCCAGGTTTTCTTCTTTCCTTTTCTACGGAGAGGAAATAATTAAATCAGATCGCAATCCAAGGATGGGGATATTCTTGATTTGAAAATGAGCAATCTGATTGCAAATTGCTGGCAGGCTGAGTGATATGAGCACAATAATTCACCCACCTTGTTATTCTGCACACATAATAGGATTTTGTATTGGTTTTAAGCAGTTATTCTGCTTCGATATGAACTCCAAGCAGTGCCCTTGGCCAGAACAGAAAACCTCCCTATAAATCTGGTCTACTATGTAGATATCTTTTTCACTGACTATGATCATTCTCAAGATATGGGAAAAAACTTAATAAATGAGACTCTGCATATTTTAAAGAATTGAGTCAAGCTCATGCGTTCCCAGCGGGCCTGAACTTTAACTGTATGTGTAGTTTAAGACTTCTTGATGATACCTGAGAGGCTGTGGGAACAATTTAGTTTCCACTTGGTGCCCAAAGTATCCGTAATTGTGTTAATAATAAAGCTGGTGGTGTCAGCTGTCGGCTTTGACAGCCTGTTGTCAGCTTTGGGAGGTCTGACTTTGTCCTCATAGCGAGAGACAGCTTGGTTCAGGTTGGGCCAACAGTTGCCATGGCGAGTTGTCAGAGAGGGGTTGGAACATGGCCCCATAATGCCGTGGGTGTGTCCATCACCCGCGCAACATTTATCTCTGGGATTCCGTCCAGAGACGGCCCCTGTCAGACACACACACACACCAAGCGAGATCAAAGCCTCCGCACGGCCTACTGTTAAACCGCCCATCGTATACCAGCAGGCTTCTGGAGGCTCTCCGCCGTGTCGCTGTCCTCCGCCTCTCAACGCCTGGCCTTTGCCATCAGCAAGTGGGCGCGGAGCGGTGTTCTGGCTCGGAATAGGAGTACAAACGCCCTGGGACGCTGACGCGTGTGGGCGGGTATGGTGGTGGTGGTGGTGCAGGTGACGGAAGAGGATATACTTAGTCTTCTAAGCACTTTAACTGGGAGAAGGAGCCGCATGGCTTTGTGTAAAATGAAACCCCTCCAAAGGTTAAACGGGCCAAAGAAATGCCATCAAAATGCCATTTAAACATGGCTTGGCCTTTGAATGCTTTCATCACATCAACCCCTGTGAAAACACTTGGATGTGTTTGTGAGAGTGCACGGTGGTGTGGTGAAAAGGTCGACCGGGAGTACTTTGCAGGGAAACCTGCAGGCTTTGATGGTTATCTGCAGTCACATGTTTCCAGTGCCGTACGGAAGAGGCTGTTTTGATCAATAGCACCTGCATCCATTCGTTCCCCTTCTCCTCCACTTTCCTTTCCGCTTTCTCAGTGTTTATTAGTATTCTATGTAGGTTTATGGGTTTGAGGTGAGGCCAGGGGGGGTACAATGTAGTCTGAAATGTTGTTGTGTCTTGTACAAAGAAAAACGAATGCCTTCGACTGAACACATTTAATAGCTTTGTCTTTGTATGTTTAGTCAAAGCTAAAAACATTTTGATTACTGAGTTTTTAGTTACATTTTCCCCTGCTATTTATGTTAGCTGTTTTTGTCATATTGCACAGGAAACAAAATGGACATTCGAAGCTTATGTAAAGCTACGTTTCTGTCTAATGATGACAGTCCACACATCAGCATGTAAATCACAATTAGTCATAAAGCCACTTTGAAGGACTGAAGCCTATTTGATATGCAGATCCTTCAATGGAGTTGTCAGACTAATTTCAAGCCTACAATGTTACAACCCACCATGAACATCCCTCTACATTCCATTGCTACGCTGGTTAAATCTGATTGGAAATGTGCATTAAGGACAGTTGAATGAAGCTTGAGAATACAGCCGATGTTATAATGTGTGGATGGACATGGCTCTGGCACATCACACTATTCTGTAAATGGCTTGTCGTTCTCCTTTACCTTCATTTCAATGGTCTTTTCAAAGCGGCTACTATGGATAAATGCTCACTGCAACACTGCAATACTTCCCAGAAATGCAATCGTTTTCTGATTGATATTCTTTGTATCTCAGCTTAACAAAAAAGTTGTAGAGGACACGTATTTCTTATTTCACTAAAAGGATGCCTGACTGCTGCGTGGAAGATAGTCTTCATTTTTCTTGCTTAGAATGTTTTCCTACTCACTATGCTGTGCCCTGTACCTGTGATAGCGACATGTGAGGGCACGGACACACAGACACACACACACACACACACACACTACGCCCCTGAGTCTCCTGGGGTGGCCCAGCATGCAGCTCATACACATTAACCTGAGAAATGAGGGACAGTAAAAAAGATGACAATGCCTCAGCTTCCATAAACTCAAACACTCCTGGCCCAGAACGCAACAGTGCACACTGGTAATTAATTTTCCCAAGGTCAATTACTGTCAAGCTTTTAAAAATAATGAGGAAAAACTCCTCGAGGTTAAAGTTAGATAGCCCTGTCGTTTTGAAGGAACATTTGCCTGACTAAAAACAAAAGGTGTTTTTTTCTAGGTTTTTGGTTATTTCTGCCTTGTTCAGAACTAAGGCTGATTGTCATACCAGTGATTAACTGAAAGGAGTGTAAAGTCTATATCAGTGACATCTCCGTGAATAGTGAAAAAATGAAAAAAAAAGAATACATTATTTGTATACGGCTGTATGATAAATGATAGACAATCGTGTTTTTTTTAGGCCCAACATTCTTCGGAGATACAGGTTAATGCGAATGTTTTCCACAATTGCCGTATTATTAATAGTGAAAAGGTTATGGGATTATTTAATCAAAACTAAATGATTCTCTTTGTGCACATTTTGTTCCTGAACAGAAGACCCAGTGCTCAATATCCTCACATTACCAGAGTGTGAACCTATTGATTTCTATAGCATCCCTAGAAAATACTGCGTCATGATCAATTAGCATCTTACAGTTGATCAGGGGTCAACTAGTGTTACTCTCTCCCCTTCAAGAGTAGTTGGCTGTGTTCACAGCCTCCAACACAGCGAACACACACAAACCAGGGTCCTCTGGTGGGCCACTTCCCCAGCCACCTTTAAAAAAAAAAACCTTGTTGGTGCATCAAACATCTCACAATGAGACGGACTGTCCTCGGATTCCCTCCTCCACAGCAGCCAGGGATAGAGTCTCTATAAAGGATTTCTGGTACACAAGGTCAAAAGTCATGTTATCAGACTGAGTAAACACCATAGAAAGGTCCCTAGTCCTCCCTCCATCTCCAGGCAGACAATAGGTTAGCTCCAGATAATGACCAGACCGATGATTGACAGCTGGGCTGTGGGTTGGCTCACTTCTGAGACTTTCGCACTGACGGAGAGGCCCGCTGTCTCTCTGTCTGTGTGTCTGCCTGCCCGACTTCCAGCTTTAAAACCTGCTGCACTGATAAGCCCAGTCTGGCAGGGGGCCTGGCCATGCGGGCTGCTGTGGACGGGCTCTGCACCTGCTCCAGCCAAACCTCTCCAGCTTGGCTGCGTGGGGACACAGAGGCAGCAGCCAGGAGACGCTGTCAGGCCACATTAGAGGCATCATCAGATGGTCATCACATGTGCAGCCAATGTCACCTCCACCCCGAAAGCTATTTTGCTTTATTTGAGCACAACCTCTCATAGCGTGTGAAATCTGACGTTTTTGGTGGGAATCTAAGTGTGGGTTAACAACCTGCTTTTAAACAGTGTCCATCAGTTCTTTTAAGAAACCGTCTTTTATGTGTTGGAGCAGTGTGTCAGCTTCACATGAGGTCATCTCACCCAGTAAATTGGTCTTTTATGTACTTTCACAGTTACCGTTGACATTTATGGCCGAATTTCCATCATCTGTTAGATTGAGAAAAAAAAAGACCAGTTCCATACTAATACTGATAATACTGTCTAAACTCAGATAATGGAACAATTATTTTCGTAGCTTAGAAAATTGGAAAATAACCTTTAGACCCACCAGTGAGATAAAGATGAATCTGTATTGACCTGAGGGCTTCATAAGTACTGTTAATTCTGATCAAGCTGAAGGTCCACAGAGACCGCGGAGGTGTGTGGAGACAGAGAGAGGCCCAGTGCTAATTAAAACTGAGGAGAAGCAGCAGATGGCCTCTCCACAGCTGGAAACATCACGCTGCTTCCCGGCCGAGTTGGAGACCGCTGAAGGCCCAGCGTGATGTTGAGGATGCACTTGCATTTTTTTAGTTTTCCTTGGCATTGATAAGCTATTTCGGGTAATACACGAGAGATTACACATCTGAGCGATGGGTAATTGTTCGAGAAAATTAATATCCTAAAAGAATACAGGAACTTCATGTCAAGTCATTTCTTTTTGATTCAATCAGAATCCCCACTTTTACAAAAGAACATCTGTAGATCAAATCATATTTAACTCGCTATTTTGAATCCATTGAATTTGAGCAAGGCTTACCATGGCCCATGCAATGTCATTGACTCTGGCCTGTCTGCATGCATGTTGCTACGCTGTAGATTCCTGAGGAATATTGTTCTGAGACCTATTCCCTCAACAGCATGTCTGAAAACAAACAGAGGCAACAAAAAGATCCTTGTTGATTCACTGCCAGGATGTTTGCTCCTCACAGGGAGACGTGCTCACTCCTTCGATGCACTGTGGGTACGGTGGGATGGTGGGGTCGGGTGGCAGAAGGGACATAAATTCATGGGTATAAGTCACAAGGCTGTAATGGCAGCCGTTCTTCACGGATTCAACGATGCTGTCTTCTTGCCTCCACACACATTAACTCTAGCAGTGAATCTTCTATTATGGTAGCGTTGTCAGAGATTGAGACAATTTCGTCAGCTAGAAAATCTCCACAGAAAAATCGTGAAAGAATTGCCTCCGTTGAATTTTCCACTAATGCCCTGAACTATCAGGTTCTTGGAACGTAAGCCTTGTGTTATGTTCCGTGTCCGTACCTGTCCAAGCCAAAGCCTGCGACTAGCATGTAGCTCGCCTTGTCAGCAATTTGAAGTGTGTAGAGGGTGGACAAAAATCCCCTCTCAAAACCTTTGACCTGTCTTCCACTTGCAGATATCGCCAAGTACAACCAAAGTTATCTCGGAGTCTGAGAGCAGTGGAACAGACAGCCTCTTAATTCAGTATGCTATCGCTTTGCATAAAAGTGGCCTGCTCTCAACCTTTTCGCCCACCGTTTCTCACCAGAGATTCACTGGGCTGTCACAAAACAATTGTTCCTTTTAAGAGCCAGGGGCCGGTGCGTCTTTAATTTTTAAGATGTTATAAAGGAGCCGCCAGCGTTTGAAGGATAGGCTGTGGGAAGCTTGTTACGTGTTCGACTGTATATGACAGCAGAGGGGCTAAAATCACAAGACCCCTGTATTGATGCTGTCAGCTGAAATGTGCATTTGCATGTGGTTGGATGTTTTTTTTTCTTTTTTTCTTTTTTTCTTTTTTTTTGTTCTCTCTTTTCCATGAAGCATTAGGAAGCAACCCCCCTGGTAAGCATACTCAGAACGTCCTCGGGAGAAATTGCGGTGTCATCAGTGAAGAATGCTTGCGCATGGATCACGGCCTAACAGCGTGATTTAGAGCTGTTGGTGTACATCAATTCCCTCACTTTGGGAATGTCTATATCTCCTGGGTATTGTGTGCTGAACATTCCCCCCAATAAAATGGTTGGCTAGGCAGTTACACCAACATTAAGATTTCTCGACACATTAGTACTCAAGTCAACTGCTGTTATCATTTAACCACACTGTTTTTCTCCCAAAAAGTATGTGATTTGCTCATTTATGAGCAATGACGTGCTGGCTTTAGACCTGTGTATCCAGTGTATCAACCTATACATCTCCCCTTTGTTTCAATGACCATTGGGGCGTTAACTTTCTCATTAATATTCCACCATCTCTGAAGCTCATGTGAGAGTTTTTTGCTCTTGCAGAAATAGGTTTGTGCAGTTTACCGTCAACACAGGCTAAGCTGTGGGTAGACCTCCAGAGAGAAAGAATGGATTTAAGCCTAGCCTGTGGGTTCATTGCTGCCCACTGAAGCCTGTCCCAAAGTCAAACACAAGTTCACGGTCATTTTGGTGCAATTTCACCCCCACTACTTTCACACAAACATAGAGGTTGCCAACCTCAGCATGTCACTGACGACCTCTTCTTTAAGCCGCCTGTTAAGACCACATACTGTACCAGAGTTGGGGTCGACTCCATTTGAAATACGTTTTTTTTCATTCAAGGCGTCCTCACGATGTAACCATAGGGCCTGTATTGACCCGATGACCTCTTGTAAGATTGGTGAGGAAGACCATTTGTGTTGACCCCATTGGTCTATCTGTGATGTTTACTTTTATCCTAAGACTAGGTTTATAGTATAATTGTCTGAAATTTGTTTAATACCTTAGGTACCTACTTTTTTTCTCGTCAACGTTGATGCAGCAGTGGCACACTAACTTGACCAGCAGTATGCAATTTCTTTTCAATAAATCAACGTTGTGTTTCAATAGAAGCCTCATCTTTATCTGACAGTTGTGTACAGAGCCGCGTCTGAGAAGGGTTTTCAGCTTGGTGTGTTGCCAACTCATCCACAATCAATTACCCATGGGAGGGAGAATGAGATAGTGAGGGAGAGAGAGAGAGAGAAGAGGGGGAGGGACACCATGTCAGAATTCTCAAAGGAGCGCTCGTCCACTCAGAAACTCCAAACAAGATAGCATACAAAATGGAGGGGTGGGGGGGGGTGGATGGGGTGGGGGGTTGGGGGGGGTGGGGGGGGATATCTGCATAATTGGCTGAAGAAACCCACGTCTTCATGTCTAACTGGTTATAAATCCTGAAGTAGGCAAATCAACCACAGTATGTCTCATCTGCAATAGGATGGGAAGTTTGTAGTGGTTTCTAAAATCATCTAGTTAATTTTTCTTTCACTATTTAGCTGTTTGCTATTAAGTCTAGGCGAATCAAAGAGCTGTTTGTGATTTACTGTTGGCATGTGGTGTTGTGTTAATATGTTCGCGGTTAAATTGGACAGGGAGGGCTGATTGTAAAAGGACAGGCTTACACTAACCCAGTAACTGATCTGCGTTGATGATCTGCCCGGAGGCCTGACTACTGTCTCTTTACTATCTTTCTCAAGCCTCATTAAGCGATCGTAAAGCG
Organism: Aplochiton taeniatus; assembly: GCA_017639675.1. Taxonomy (NCBI): domain Eukaryota; kingdom Metazoa; phylum Chordata; class Actinopteri; order Galaxiiformes; family Galaxiidae; genus Aplochiton; species Aplochiton taeniatus. The sequence goes on along the minus strand of CM030173.1, from coordinate 6,239,430 downwards.
CTTGACAAGCCAACGTGTCAAACGTCACTTTAATTTAATTAGTGCCGTGTTGCTCGTTCACTGGCTGCCTTCTACTGTAAAAAGCAAGAGGGCTACTGTCACTTTGTGGACTCGTCACCTCTGGCTACAAGACAAGCTGTTCGTATTCCCGTCTTCTGGCAAGCAGCAAGGTGTGAGCCTCAGAGAGCTGTAGCCCACGCGTTCATATATTCTTAATTATACTCTAAGTTATATAGTGCTTCTTCTTGAGCCAATGTTAGAGCAAATTTGGAGGACACTCCTTTTGTAAGGGATTGTAAAAGTATTTTAGACATAAAGGGCTTGACTTGACTTTTAGTCATTGTATTTGGCATATGAGTTTTCTTCGAAAATCAACCTACAGCCACAAATATCCTATTTGACTTTTGTGAGGAAATATACTTTCCTTTGACATGGGTAAAAACGCCTGTTGTAGATCATGAAAGTACTAAGTACTCTGTAAGTACTCGTGTTGGACTTTTATTAGACTTTTATTTAAGTATAGAAAAGGCTTTACTTTTGTAGTTAAGTAAAATCATTAATCTGTAAACAAACATTGAAATAACTTTTCACATCAAGTCAATACCTCTTACAAGCTCTGAAAAAGAATGGTTTGTGGCGCATTTTTTAAATAAGGAAATTAGTAAGACTGAAATTGTTGGACTACACTTTTCAAAAGGTTGTGTTGATGTTCATGCAACTGAACACTTTCCTAGCTATGAGTTTTTAGTGCACACTGGCCTTGTAACAGAAGCTGTAATCACACCCCTCTGGTTATTCAGGTCTATTGGACCTTTAATCGAGCTTAGGTCTTAATTAACCATACTCAAAATGTAAGCTTTCAGAGTGAGCGCCGGTGAAAAATGAACCACCTCTGTTTGCCCGCCAAGCTGTGTAATGGAGTAAAATAAATGTTAACTAAGTCGTTTTTTCGTTGTTAATGTGCTATTGTCAAAGTAGCAGAAAGGTCACCTTTATTAATTATATGAATTATTTACCCTCGTTACAGTGGAAAGAGAAATTAATCATTCTAACTTGCATATCGATATTAGCTGGGATTGATTCTTGCTCAAATGGGTGCTCAAATGTTTACAACATACATATGCGGTATATTTTTTGTATTATTGAAAAGAAGAATTATAAGATACTAATTATCTGTCCAGCAATTCAGATTTACGTCATAAAGAGAAAGTAGTATCAGCAAGCTTAACATATTACTCTTACATATTACAACTCCCTCTTTGCTTGATTTCCACCTTTCAACGCTAACATATAACCTCTAGCACTTCATATCCCTCCCTGCTCATTGGGTATCTGTGATACTCCCTCTTTCTCCACTCACAAAGTCGTGGCCATTTTGAGAACCGGTGTGAGTGAGGCAGCACTGGAATATTAAACAGACCAGAATCCCCCACAAAATTTGGTAGTTTATTAATAACTTGGCGCTAATTATATTTTGCACTATGACAGGTTATATTGATAGAAAAAAAATATATAAAATAATAATCTTTTCACTCATTGTTAGACTATTATTAACTACTACGGTTGTAATTGCATTTTGTTAAATAAGAAGACACATTCCTAATTTTGGAAATAACTCTAAGACATTGCATTGCACATGAAACAGCCATTCATTTCATTTTGTGCCTAAAAAAGATAAGGGCATAGATATGACGATTGCTGCATTTGGTAATTAACATACGTTACTGGAATTACATTTCAGTGAATTTTGCTTCTCATTCTCTATATGCTCAGTGAAGATAAGAACTTAAAGAGTGAGCCCCTTTTTTCCCCACATTGCTTATTCCTTGCTACAGAATGATGATGGAAATTGTTGCTTTGACTCATCATCTCTCAATAGCAGGGGGCCAGGACTCTGAAAGCTTATCTTTCCCTGCGATGGTTGAGATTCACACTCATTTTTATTCATACTATGCCTCGCCACAGAAAATATTTGCGGCTGTATTCATATCAGTTATTTTATTCAGTCGAGTGTTTCCCTTTAGGAATATACCCAAGGGAGTGCACAAAGTTTCTGTGCTTTATTTTAGCTCCATGGTGTGGTAAGGGAAAACAGTTTTGGCCTTGCTTACCGTATTACCCAAAGTGTAGCTATATATCTGTGTTAAGGTCAAGAGTCACTAAACAGTGAGTTATGTTTTCCAATGGCCTGTAGATATAGCTCAGAAAACTGTAAAATGTAAAACATGGCCTATCCATGCTCATATACAAAGTCTCTATATTTTTATTTTCTTGAATTATATAATCTACAAGTTCAGATAATCAAAGTAATTCTGTACTCAAACTGAATTGAATGGTACTGTACTTACAGTACTACAATTACTTCAACGTTCATTGGTACAATGTTCAAATTAAATGTTCTACTACCAAAGTTAAATCCCCATGGGAAACTTTGAATGCCAGGTTATCAAGGCGTTGCCGTATTCCATTACACTTTCCGCCCCATTATTTTTAACAGCCGTGCCCATTTTTTTAAGAAAAGCTGTAGCCTTGGTAAAATGTAAAATGTGTAGTGTCTTCAATTGCTGCAAATTGACACATCGATCAATAGTACTAAAAAATTCATACTTACAAGAAAGGCAAAGACCAAACACACACTTGGTGATGGTTAAAATTGCAGGAATCCATCATGTGACTGCATAGATCTCCACTGTAATCCTAGTACTCCATTTGGGGGTGGCTTTCCGTCATATGACAATCTACAGCAGCCTACTTCCTGAATGGCAGTGGGCCATTGCAGTCAATCATTGCAGAAAGTCTCTCTCTTTAATAGGCAAATCAATAATGTCAGTCCACCAGTTTATTAGCTTGGCCTTGTGCTTGAATGACCACAAAGCCTTGGTACTCTTCCATTTACCAGCCGAGCTGCAGGCATTTGTATGTTACGGTAATTTCCTGGAAAGATGTACGATTTGAAGTGACACAACTTAACTGACACTTCTAAACCAAAAATGACACAATTATAGTTTGTTCTGCCATTTCTGGACAACTGTTGTTACCATTAACAATAAACCCCATGGTTGCAACGGTTGTTTTGATATTTTAAGGGGTGAGTTGTGGTTAGAGCGAGCTGTGGAGAAGGAGGTTCTATGATTACATGTGACACGTAGGTAATGGCCTCTCAAATTATTTCCATGGACTCAATTAGCCTATGCAGGGCTCAATTAATTATGTGAGCCGAGGACCTTCACCCTGTCTCCCTCCCTAAGTACCCCTCTGTCAGTCCTATTATTCAAGCTTTGACCCATGAAACTGGCTGAGTTATAATATGAAGTTATGGCTATTTTAACAGGGGATATATTTGTCTTTATGGCGAGGATTTACTCTATTTGAGTCCGCCTTTATAAGACATGGTACATTTTAGACAATATTCTCCACTCTCTGTAGCCCTGTGTAACTTTGATTATTCCATGTATCCTTATAATGGCGACTTTAGATGGCCATCTCAAGAAGTATGAGGTTATCAATCAAGCTTTCCAGCCATGTTTTGTACCATTCAATTAAAATGGAATATACAAAAAAATGTAGAGCAATCACAAATGATGTAATGAAACACCACTGTAATCTGACACCAAAAAATATATAAATACATTTAAAAAGTGGGGCACAGTTTTACAATTTAGCTATCTCTTTTCCCTTTGTACTGTGGTGCATGTAACTCCCTTTAAGCCATTTGAATGTTAGCTCCTGTAAATGCACAAGAGGCACGTTTGTCCTTGACAAAGATCTAATGGAGAAAATGACACTGTTTCTAAAAGAAAAAGGCCCTGTGGGCTCCTATTACTTAAACAAATGTAGGTGTAATCGAGGGTCACTCAGCTGCGGAGAAACTGGAATGGGTGACTGGGGAGTCGGGCCTGGGTTCAGCGGGAAGGGCACCTGTTTAAGGTGTGGTCAAGAGTTTCTTACAGTGGACAAAGAGAAACTGTTCTGGAGAGACTGGAGACCGCACGTAAAGGAAATTGCATCGCCTGGAACTTGAAGTAATGGCACTTAACTGCGCTAGCCTAGCACCTACAACAATCTTACCTAGTTGTAAAGTAAGGGACAGCTCTTTTTTTAAACGTGTGACCAGAGAGGGTTAATGGGGAGCTGCCATGTGACAGGCAGCCACATCTGCTCTTAGACCAGACATCACAGTGTTGACGTGTTGACTGCAGCAATGTTCGGATTTGACGTCAGGCTGATGTGAATCATCCCGACACATTCCACTCGGATGTCATTTCAATGTGACACCTACAGTGACATTTCTGGACCAAGGTTTCTAATTTGTAATTACATTAAAAAATACATCAGCCTTTTGATAGAGGTGAACCGTGCATTATGGCTATTGCTGCCAACAGGGTTGTCTTGTTGCTTGTGGTGTTAGATTGAATTCTAATACATACATTGACAGTATTTGCCAAAATCTTTCAAATCAAAATAGAATTTTAGGACTTGTACCAGTACCCTGAATTACAACCTTTTTAAAATAAACTATATTGCTTTAAAATGAATGTAGTTAATAGTAAGACACTTAAACGTATCTGAAAGCTAGGATTATCTTTAAGTTTGCATTCTTCCCTCTTCCAGATGTTTTTTTCTTTTCAGCTGGGTTATAAAACGCAGCAATGCCCACACTACACAGCGGTCAGACGAATGCATAACATCGGTGGTAGCATTGATCAACCATGCCTTAAAGGTCAGCCCCATTATCACAGGAGGGTACGTGTTTTATTACAACCACGAGTTGGCCACCTCAAAGCCCGAGGATGTTATCATTACCTCAGCGCAGAGGTCTCCCAGCCGCACAGGCCCGGCTAGCGAAAAAGCCCTGTGCGGTTTATTAGCAGGCATGGCACATGTCACCTGCCCGTTGTTTGTTTACAGAGAAGAGGAGTAGGCATATTTGACAGTCGTGCATGGGGGAAATGTTTTATGAGGCTGCTGGTGTTTTCTGCTGGTGTCTGTGCACAAGGGGGCACGGCTCCCTATTAGGCAGGCGAGGCGAGGCGCCTTTGTTTAGTCTGTTTGTCTCTCAGCCTGTCGTCTGTTTAAATGCTCTGGAGGAGTTTTTAGGGCCCCCACACCTCGACGAGGCAGTGGGCCATAAAATGACAGCGTGACAATGGTTTGATTGGTGTGAATAGTGTTGTTAGTAACTTCGCCGGCTCCGTTGAGTGTTGTCGTTTGTTTGTTGCTGCACAAGATCAGAGTGAGGTAGGATAAGCTGTCGGATCTCTCTCTCTCTCTCTCTCTCTCTCTCTCTCTCTCTCTCTCTCTCTCTCTCTCTCTCTCTCTCTCTCTCTCTCTCTCTCTCTCTCTCTCTCTCTCTCTCTCTCTCTCTCTCTATCTCTCTTTGGGGGGGGGGGGGGGGGGGGGGGGGGGGGGGCATGCTGATTTGCAATGATATGTTCACTTTCACTGTGTTGTGGGCTACCATTAATACATCCAGGCAGTGATTACCCTTATTATGTCCGGTAATTCCATTACAAAACCAATTCATTGCAGTCTGCGTCAGTATCCTGTAATGAAAGATTCAATTAACGGCCATCTGGCAAAACAACCAAATATATTTGCTCTGTGAGAAAGAAATGTGTGCAAGAAAATAATGGTGGGTAATATATTCAGGATGATAATGTATAGTGGTGTCTTGGTCTAAAGCCCATGAATATTTTCTTACGGTTTGCAATCAGAACCTTTGCATTAATCTTTAATGATGCTTGTGGGCCATTATTTCAGCTATTCAATTATTTATGCTTTGGACTGAGTTTCTGCACATAATCAAGTGCGCATCATTGGCTAATGTACTTTGTCTTTTGTGTGGATACTAGAGAAATGCTAAAACAGAAATGAAATTAAAATATGGTGTACAGTCCTAACATGATTAATTCAATCCCTGATTCAGGAAAATACAGTAGTTACAAAAACAAGTCAATTTTATAGCATATGCATTATTTATAATTGACTTTCTGGATTACTTTGTGTCTTTTACTGTTTTGATGTAATGCACTCACACAATCATTTAGGCTTTGTATTGTATGTTTGCAGTCAATTCATAATAATAATAATAAACTTGATTTGTATAACACATTTCATACAAGTGCAGCTCAATGTGCTTTACATGACAACGAATAAAAACAAAGCTCAATTGGTTATTACTATGCTATCTTGATTTTGTACTATGCTTTAATACGTAGGCTCTAGTGTTTTCAAAGTTTTCTTTGCAAGACTATACTTTCTTTTTTGAAATTAAGCAACATGCAATCACTTGAATTTGATTCTGTTTTTATGATACCTAACAAGATTAACTAAGCCAAACATATTCCATTCCATGATATTCCTTGACAATATAAAAAAAGGGGAATTACGCTCCACGACTGACATAAACAATGCGTCCGCTTGGTTTGTCTTTCCTCCCCTCAGAGTTTTTCTTGGAGCTGCTGGACAACTCGGAGAAGTCCCTCAACGACATGTTCACGCGCACGTACGGGAAGCTGTACATGCAGAACTCGGAGGTGTTTCAGGACCTGTTCACCGAGCTCAAGCGCTACTACACGGGCGGCAACGTCAACCTGGAGGAGATGCTCAACGACTTCTGGTCGCGCCTGCTGGAGCGCATGTTCCAGCTGCTCAACTCCCAGTACCACTTCAGTGAAGACTACCTGGAGTGCATCAGTAAATACACGGACCAGCTCAAGCCGTTCGGGGACGTGCCCAGGAAGCTGAAGGCTCAGGTCACCAGGGCTTTCATCGCCGCACGGACGTTTGTCCAAGGCCTCATGGTGGGCAGGGAAGTGGCCAACCGGGTCGCAAAGGTGAGAGCCCTTTATTATAGCTGACCCCACCAGAGGGATTCTTGCTGTTGTTGAACACGTCGGCCTGTCTGGCCTATAGGCTGAGGAAAAGAAAAGGCTCCTCTGTAGCAGAAGCTATTTGAAGGTTTTTACATTGTCCGTTTCATAATTTCACTTAAGACAAAATTGACAAGAAAGGTGTTATGTATGTATAATGGTGTATTTTGTTACTGGGGGAAATCTCCAGCTCTTCCTGGGGAATGCGGTTCCTTTTTTAATTTTCCTCGTCTGGTCTGCCCTGGAATGATATACATACATGGAGGATATGTAGGAAACGTAACACCTGTGTATAAATCATATATTTTATTTATTTTAACATGGAGGACGGAACTGGCCTGAACCCTCACATTTTTCAAAGAAGCATTTGGACAGGATAATATTGTGAAGTACAGTGAAGACTAATATTTCCTTACTTTACACTTCACAAGAGTTTTTTTTGTTTTTTTTTCTTCAGATTTCTTAATTCAATTCCTATTATTTTCAGAATATGGTTGCATCTAATATATTTATTAGAATCTCATTTGTTTCACTAAAATGCATGCTTCCTCCCACTGACATTGGAGAGAGTGTTTTCGTTCACATCTTTGTTGGCTTGCTTGATCTCTCTGTTTGGGGGCCAGTGATATGGAGGCATTTTATTTAATCTGACTGCTGATTTGTGCGTTCCACAAAATTCCATGGGCGATGTAGGGGAATCACCCGTAGAGAGCTAGGCCTGGGAAAGAAGGAGAGATTAAAGAGGAAGTGTCTACTGGCTTATCCCGTGGGGCATTAGCAATGGGCTATTATTTTGAGTCTCTTTTTGTTAGCTTTTAGACTGAGGATGATAATAATAAATTCTATAACATCTTTGTATAGATAATTCATTTGTTAGTTTGTTTTCCGTATTTTGGGCGGAGGGTTGGCCTGGATTCTGTTTACAAAGTTGGATTAAATGTCATAACACTGCATGTTGACTTACGTGTCATAGAAAATCTGGTTTTAAACAAAATACAGAAGAGATAATGTTTTTTTATCAAACTTTGGAGATTAGTAATGTGTTTTATAAAAGGCTTAGGGGTAATGTTTTTCTGATTCCCTGTTAAACACACCAAGTTATGTAAAAGCCTTTAAGGACTTAGTGTTCAGCTTATGTAAGAACTTGTTTATGTTTTTTTTATTTTTTACAATAATTTCAATTTTAGTCCAATAAGTTGTTTGGCGTGCTTAAAGAAGACATTAAATGTGCCTTTAATGTCCACACGTAATGCACTTACGAAACTCTTCTCCTTTGACCCAAGCAACCATTAGCTCTGTTGAATCGACTGCACCTTTGGCTGCAGCAGGGGAAGATTTATGTAAATTACAGACAAGCCCTGAGAGACCATTTGAACAAAAAATAGCAGAGAAGCTTGGCAGTGATACAATGCCATTTTATCACCTTCGTTGGCTTAACACTCACTGTCTCTCATCCAGCAGAACAGGGCAAGAGAAATGGAGGGAGTGGCAGAGAGAAAAAGAGAAAGAGAGAGAAAAAGAGAGAGAGAGAGAGAGAGAAAAAAAGGGAAATGTGGTGTGTTGGACTTGAAGAGGAGCCATTTAATCATTCTGTGTGTTGGGGGCTTCTGACTGAAGGCCACCGGGTGTTGACCTTCTCTCCTCGTTTATTAGAGCTCCAGTGGAAAAGCAGAGATAGATCACAGGCTTTCTCCTGAGTCTCTATCTCCAACTGCCACCGAGCCTCGGGGGACAATAAGTCTGATCACACTAAACCACGTCGGGACTTTCCCTTCACACCGGCTACATTTCAAAGTCATGCCTGTGTTTAAATTGATGCTTGGATTGGGCTGTTTTAAATTAATTAGAGCCTTAGCGTGAATTAGCTTATGCCCCTTTTTATACCGAACCCACCATGCCCACCGAACCCACCATATAGGGCCAGACGGCACTATACCACATTTGTTTTTATTGTGTCCTGGTTGAAGTCCTTCCTTTAGGTTCTGAACTGGCCCCACCAACAAGCCACAGTAGCTTTCCAAGAATCCCTATAACCATCATAGCTATTTGATATGAAAACATGGAACTTCATGGAACATGCACAAGTCAGTGGGCCTTAAAAGGGGCTGCTTCAAGCTGAATCCAATGCCTTAGCACCGTGTACTCATCCATATTGAAGCGTAGCCTGCCAAACATGGTGGTAGCGCTGAGGGCTGTCAGACTAGAGTGAGAGCAGCGTCAAGACCCGGGGTGGAAAGCTGCTCGACATGACAAATCACCTTGACCTGGGCGTCACCCTGCGAGTGTTTTCCGCTCCCGGACGTAAATAGCCGAGTATGACTCCTCCAACCTGGTGCCGGCGCTTTTGAAACCGCGCGGACAGGAGTCGGGAGGCTACAGGGTGGGGGGAGGGAGTGAAATGTTCGTAACAGACAACACTTACATTTTACAACGGGGTGGCGGTACATAGCTCTTTCTCCACAGTGTGCGGTGCGATTGCTGATGGCGTTCGTACATTTCAGGCTGCGCTGTACAAGATGTTCCGTCTGCCCGAATAAATAGCTCACAGGTCTCAAGCTTTGGAGTCAGTGGTAGAGCTTTTACATAACTGCTGTATCCTTTGGGAGTCAGTGTGCTCCTCCATCTGTAGGAAACCTGTTATATTTGCCAGAGAACTTAACTATAGCTCTGTGTTCACATTGAGACTTTGAATGTCAGGTGTGGGTTCCGGCCATGAATTAATAGCCACAGGTGTTTTTACAGGTGTGTAGCTTTGGTAAGCAGAGTCTGACACTGAGGAGAGCAGTGTCTCCTCACTAACTCACATATGTGAATACAGTGGATGAGGGAAAATGCACACACACACGCGCACACACACACACACACACACACACACACACATGCACACACACACACACATATACACGTGCGCGCTCACATACGCTCAATATATGTGCAAAAGTGTGCACACACTTACGGCAGCAATTTACATGTGTAACTTCCTGTAGAGGAAACCCACCCAATCGCTCCCATACACACGTGTCAGTCATGAGTATATGAATACAAATGCTGGTGCTTGTTTTATAACCAGACCTCCATGTCTTTTTACACCTTATGGAAAGAATTAGCTCGAGTGGCTGTGCCAATTTAAAAGGAACACATTTTTCTAAATCTGAAGTATTGCATGAGTGATTGCATTTTTTCGTCACACAATTTTGTAAGCAGGATGGGATTTCATTTGGCAAGTAATCTGCCCAACGCTGTAAACCTCCGGTCCTCCAAACCCTTTACCCTCACCACGTTGGCTAGTCTGAAACCCTGTTGATAATTTATACTCTCTTGTGTTTTGGTCCAAATGGATGCTCCCTGTCCATCTGTCTCTTACGTTTCCCACGCTCCTCTCACAGTGCACAAGTGAGTGTTGATGGTTGCGAGCGGTGCGCGATTAAAGTTCTTGAGGTGAGCTTGCCTGCAAGTGCAAACTCAGGACGGGTAAGATCACATTACATCCGATAGGATTACACTCGACTTACACCGCACCGCTTCCTGGGCCTCCATCACGGATTAAGAACAGAAAAGCCTCTGGATTAGAGATTATGATGACCATTTGGAGTTCCATCCAGTGGCGTTGAAAAACACAGTCCAAACCACGTAAGACTTGCTCTGAGAAGATTGAATGGATTTGTACATTTTTTGTGGTTTAAAGTTCAGACATTTAGAGCACTCATCACTCATAACCCCCTTCAGAACCAGCATGAAAAGCCGATAAGCGATGCATATTTACTGATGACGAGAGTGGGTAGGAAGAAGGGTATTTTTGTGCAGAGGAATTCTTTATTTTTTATTTATTTTTTGAGCGGCTTTGGCTTATACTGTCATCCTGATCTCATTATAGACTCATTTCCTGCCGCTAAATGTCTGATAGTTGAACATAAAGCTCCAAGGCACCGTATAATCTATAAACAACATTTACCTAAAGATACTGCGGCCCCACATTCCGAAGTCTTAGCTGTCACGTATGAAGTGTTGTGTGTCAGGTTTGTCAGTTTCAGAGTAATTTAGTCGTCTATATGTCAGGATGAGAGTGTTGAGTGAGCTTCCATTGCGTTTGTCTAATAGACACACAGTATGCACAGTATAAACACCCACATTTTTTATGTCATTTGAAACCTTCTTGTGTTTTGCCTTTGTATGGTTTCTTCTCTGCCATAATCAAAAGATTTTTGTCAAGAGAAAAAAATATCATTGTATTATTTTTGTGTTAGGGTATATGTTCAAACTTCTATTGTTTCAAACTTCCCAACTTCCAAGTGAGAAAAGTTTGCTGTGTGTGAACAGAAGTATCTAACTTTAAGTAGGCAAATGCAACATCAGAGGAAACTGTGCAAAGTGACCTGATGGGTTTGTCTAACAGGGATCAACTTGAAGTGTAACACGGGAGCATATGGCTGTCTCTAGTGCGGGAGGGAGGATGAGATGGAAGGAGGGAGGGAGGGAGGTAGAGATGGAGGGATGGAGGGTAGGAAGACAGAGAGCAAGGGCTCATCTGGTGACCTTGGACCTAGTGGTTCCTGCCGCTCTATAGAGATAGCGGAGGAGGGTGTGAGTCTTCATCTAGTGGAGGACTGTTGCTAACTGAACTGTCCAGAGCTCCTGCTGCGATCCAAGTGATCTGCTCCATATGTGAGGTCCATTCCCCTGTGGTGCTCAGCTGGTGCCCAGCCTTGAGGGTCTCTCTCTTTCTTATCCTCTCTCCCTCTAATTCTCTAATTCTCTCTCTCTCTAATTCTTTCTCTAATTAAGTTTCTCTGTTTCTATTTCTCTTATCTCTCACACTCTTTCAACTTGTTTTTGTTTTCTCTCTGTGGTTCTCTGTTGTCTCTATCTCTATTTACTTTCTTTTTAATTTTATCTCTTTCACTTGATCACTTTCTCCTCTATACCCCCTTCCCTTGTTTCTTTGTCTCTCATTTCCTCTCTCTGGCGGCTCTCAGGTCTGCACAGCTTGCTGGGAATAAGGCCTCCGCCACAATGCTGGGGTGGCAGATGGCAGCTGGCTCAAAGTGGTTGGCACGTCATTGGGAAATGTGCTGGACCAAAGATGTCCTTTTTTTAATTAAAAGATTCTGATCTAGAGTGGATTGAGAAATATTGAATAAAAAAAAAGTGTAGACAACATGTGTTCTGAAATGTAAAGGAACGGGATATGGAGACATGCAAAGTCCTTTTTGAGATAGACTTAATCTGTTACACAAGAGAGAAAATGGCCTAGGCTTTAATTTAGTTTGTTTCTCACTGTCAGGGGAAAAACATAGCCTGACCAGTTTGACACTTGTTAAATTAGTGGTTCACTTTGCTTGAATTAATTTGTAATGACGGGAAAAATAGGCTGCTACTGTACCTTCTTACGCAAATTATGCGGGCTAATTATCCATTACACAGGAGGGGGTACGTTTTCTGTTAATGAGAAGAAATCTTTGAACATTTCTTGTCTAAATGTGATTTCTGACTAGTGTAACTCGCAAGTGTTTCTATAGCAGCCCATTTAAACCCCTAGCAAAAAAAAAAAAGATAGATCTTTAACAACATGCTGACTGTCTTTACCCACATGTTCTCAGAATAGTCTTTTGTAACTAGTACGGAATGTTCATCCAGCTCATCTTTTTACTGACAGACTCAAGACTCATCTCAGACACGCTCCTAATTTAGAAGGGCATCCAGGCACATCTTTATTTAAAAAACATTCAGGGCAGGTTGTCAAGAGGCGCGCTGTGACATTAGTCCTGGCTGTCCTGGCAGTGCTTGGAGGGTTTGGATCCACCTACGCCAGGCACACAGGGATACATTGCAGACAGAGCTGCACTTTGATCTCGGAGGGGAGTAGCAGGGATGTAGGATAACCATAGACATGCAATGAGCAAAAGGGGCAGACCTATTAAATATCAAAAAGCCCCCCCCCCCCCCCCCCCCCCCCTTGGTATTTTCAGCTTAAAACCGAACCACCCGAAATATGAAACTGAAGTGATGGATTTACTATGCTGTTTATGCCTTTGGAATAAAACACGTTAGTTTGGCCAGGAATCAGACATCTTTTTTTAAGCCCAATGAGTCAGACCAAATTGTTCTGGTTCCTGGCTCCTTGGTCCAACCTTTTCATCCGCGCTCTGCGTGGATGACAACCTCCCCCACAGATTTAGCCACTAGAGAGAGGGAGACAGAGAGAGAGGGGACGGGGACCCGAAACCACTCCACTGTGACGTGTCTGTTCACACAGTAACTTGGCATCGGCTTTTAGCATGGCTGCGGTTGTCACGGTAAATTGGAGGCGCGGTTCCAACGGTCGCATGTGGCACGACACGGTGCATGTCAGGGCGGATCAGAGGAGGCAGCCCTCCCGTGCCTCTTGCTGCCAAAAGCAGACGCAGACACAGGCTGACTGGTGCGGGTCAGCCAGGCCAGCCGTGTGCCGCGGCGGTGTGTCACGGAGACACGGCGCCTCTCCTGTGGATTGCGCCCGTGTTCCGCCTGTCACTCCCGGAACCTCGGAGATGCTATAGCGAGTGACAGTGGGCCGGTGCGCCGCGGGAGCCTGCTTTTAAAGACGCGGGGGGAGAGGGAGCCTCTTAAGGCAGGCCCAGAGTGCACAGAGAGGAAGACGGGCGAAGTCCTCTCCCGTGCGGCCTTCACAGCACTGTAGTCCACACAAGTCTGGGTGTATCGTCTCACTAAATGATAAACCAACGTCAAATAATCAAGCTTGGACGTAAATATACAATTCAGTGTCTTATGCTCTTGGCAGTTTAGAGATGATTACTATGGTAACTAAATGGTAAAAAAAATACTCAACATCTATCTTGTAGGCAGATAAATACATTATACATGTATTCATAAACAACTGCATGTTCTGTAGGGAATACAGTATGTTCTGTAAATGGTACAACATTTTAATTTTATCATTTTTTTGTGTGCGTTTTCTTTTTTTAACTGCTTAACTGCTCACCAGTGTGCAGAGTGCAGAGTTGGGTCAAACTACATTATTGAATCATGCCTTGAATCAGACGCTTTTAGCACACGGTCTGTCTCTCTTCTAGGCATTCTAGAAATTGCACACAACATTCCTCGTATGTGATGTATACCGTCTGGGGGGAGAGCGTAGGAAATAATGACTTGGTTGTGTGTGTTCCACTGCCAGTGAATGTTCTAGTTTTTAGTCAGAGTAACTGGGTAGGCAGCCAGCCAAGCTCCCCTGCTACCTTTCCCTTCAAAGTGCCGGTTCCAGAGACGCCCAGTGCCTAACGTCCCCTGTTAGACTAATAAAGCTCCAAACCGAGCTGGTTAGCCACCACAGCACAGCTTAAATCAAAGCTTCGACTAACAGCCGGCTTTGACTGGAAAGAAAGCCAATGGATGTAAATGCAATCTTAAAAGGACTTGTGAAAAATGTACGAGAGAGATAGAAAAAGGTACAGCAGAGAAAACGACGCTTTTTAAAAAAATGTATTTTAATTTAATTACATTTTTTAACACCAGTGGTAGCAAGGAACTTAATATTTGACGTGACAATGTGATGATTGAAAAAGATTGAATGAGAATAGCCCTAAAAATTCAGGACTACCACAAACGAAATGGAGAACTTACCGTCAAATAGGTAAATATGTTTCCATGCACTGTGGCTGAAGGACGAAGCCAGGCCAGATCAGCAGCCAAGTGAAGCGAACGCCCAGTGGTACCTTCGGAACAGCTTCAGTAATTTGGGCTTCTTACCCACTAGCTCAAGGGTTTATTATTTTTTTTGTTCAGGTTGTCTTGGTAGCAGATGGCAGTGTGATTTGCGTCGTGACAGATCACTGATATTGCCGTTGCCTCTAATGACGGCGGAATTGAGTTGGGATGCTGGGGCAACGCCACAGCCTTCCGCCCGTGTCCAATCTCAATATGGGATCCAGCATGAAGCAACACATCCTGTCTAAGTAATTATGACAGAACTGTTCAGAGGCCGTTTGGCTGCCTCGCGCCTCTCTCCGTCCCGCTAGTGCCCGCGCCACTCTGGCCTTGGTGGCCCGCGACGTCACTGTCATTTCTCACAACTTTATTACTTGTGGCACAAAGCAATTTTCACTGTCACTGCCTGCTCCCCTCTCTCTCTCTCTCTCTCTCTCTCTCTCTCTGTCTCTGTCTCTCTCTCTCTCTCTCTCTCTCTCTCTCTCTCTCTCTCTCTCTCTCTCTCTCTCTCTCTCTCTCTCTCCCTGTCTCTCTCTCTCTCTCTCTCTCTCTCTCTCTCTCTCTCTCTCTCTCTCTCTCTCTCTCTCTCTCTCTCTCTCTCTCTCTCTCTCTCTCTCTCTCGCTCTCTTTCTCTGCCTCTATTTCACTCCTACAGGGAGAACACAGCAGATGCTGCCAACTCCACCCCCCCGTTGATAAAGCAACGCAATACACTGAGCGGCCCACACATTGTCTCCCATTATATTCCAGTCGGGCGGTGAGCCTGGTGTCTCTCTTGTTCAACGTTTCCTCTTGTCTCCAATCAGGCTGGTAAACCATTTATCAGCTGCACCAGTTGCTGGCCGCGGAGCTGTGTGGGTCTTAAGGGCCATTGACTTTGGTATTTTCATTGTGGACATAAAGCTGTAAATGGCAGGTCTCTATAATGGCGTCTAATGACCTACTGCATTTTTAATCTGTCATAAATTATGACACCCCGCTGGCGTTTTTGGCAGAGCAGAGAGGTTTGAACCCTTCACTGGGCTCATGCTCGATGAAGAGGGGACTCTGCTCGTTATTCTCTTCTTTCTTTCTTTTTCTTTTTCTTTTTTTCTCTCCCTGTCCATCTCTTTCTATTACATATTAAGGCTCCCTTTATCCATCCTTCTCTGGCTCTGTTTGTCTCTCTCTCTATATATCTGTTCCTCTCTCGCTCTCTCTTTCTCTTGCTAGCACTATCAGAGCACTTGAACACCAGATGAAAAGATTAGCGTGTTAATCTTGCCCTGGATCAGTTACATCTCACTCCCTAGTTAAAGCCGCAGCCTGCTGTGAAATACTTCATCCACTGCACTGTAAATATGTGCTAACAAGATTACACTGTTCCACCCATGGCGTCGAGCTACTGCTGGGCACAGTCACAGACAGTCCAATATTAGACGCAAAAGTCCCTCTTACTGGAGCTGATCGCTTTGTACAGGTTTTGAATCACAATTAAGCCTGGTTTGAGAATATAGCATGTAGTAAAGCAATTTAAATCTGTTTAATCTAAAACAAGAAAGGTGTTGTAATCGTCTATTAAATAGTTTTGGTTTTATGTACGCGTGAGTTTTCTATTTAGGTTTTGATAGCCTGATGGTTGAGTGACAGCTGCCTGTGTGCCTGGTCCCCATGGTAACACCACAACCCAGGCAAGTTTCTCTTAAATGAAATGTGAATCATGTAAAATAAGGGGGAAATGTGTCATTACTCAACATTCAAGAGGAAAATATGTTGTACATCATTTTACTTCCCTTTTCCATTTGTATCTTCAAATTGCCTCTAAGGCTGAATGTCTTATGTTATGCCAGTAGCATTTCATGCTTGAACTGGAGTACTGATTATTTCCTTCTGTGTAATGCAGGCCCACTCACTGTGAAATAGCCACATCTGTTTACTAATATAAATTCAAATGTTGCTGTACACCTTATATCTAGAAACAGTCCTATTGTGGTAGTGTTCTTTAAAAACTCAGAGTTTGACAAGGTCTTGGCCGGCTTTAAGGAGGTTGAGTTTTTAACTTTTGCATTGCAGGATTCATTTCACACTTTGTAATTGAAATCCGACCGGAAACTCATTTTGGAGTTTCTGGTTTGGACAGGTTCCTCTCTGCTGTCTCAGGTCAAACGCTTGGGTTTGAAATTAAATGTAGTATGGATATCTCCAATTTTCTATGACCTAGAGGCCACTACATACTGAACTAAGCCTCTCAACTTGCTAAATAAAGGATTTTCTCTAAAAACTAAATACCAACAAAGTATATTCTTTTAGGTTCAAAGGGCAATTTCAAAAGGAGCGGTAATGACCATATACCAGTGGTTCTTAACCTTGTTGGAGGTACTGACCCCCACCAGTTTCATATGCGCATTCATCGAACCCTTCTTAATTGGAAAAATAAAATTCAAAACATAGGTATATATTTTACTGGTGCACAAAATGAACCGTGCATCAACATCAGTGTTCAAAGAACAAAACCATTAAAACATGATTTTCACACAAAAACAAAAACATAATAATGAATATTTACTGCAAATCAGTGTGACTTCTGCTGTTGCCTTTCAGAGACCAGTTCAGAAATGCGCGGCTTCACCTTGGCAAGTGCCACTCTCATGTCATTTTCGCAACAAAGTCTGTTCCTTTTCTTCGTTTTTATGTCCAGCATCCTCGAAAAGGATTGCTCGCAAAGATATGTTGTAACAAACGGTATGAAAATCTCCAGAGCTTTCTTAGCAATAACAGGGTACGTTACGAATCATGAGTCGGGTGTGTGTCTTGACCTCCGCCGAACCCCTGAGACTGACTCACCGAACCCCTGGGGTTCGATCGAACCCAGGTTAAGAACCACTGCCATATACAATGCAAATCGAGCCCCAAACTGACAATAGTATTTTAAGTTATTGAACTAGCATAAAAGCAATAAACATAAAATAAGGATTCCTAGAATGCCGTCTTTAACTTGTGCTCCATTAACTTGATATGGTTTTGCCTCAAATCTCACATTTGTCACCCGAACTCACCCGGATCAAAAATAAAGATGGCAGGAGCAGACACGCCGTGTAGTGATGAAACCAGCGGCGTTGCGGCCCCTGTTCAAAGCCCCTCTGTGCAAGACACCCTCGTCTGATGTCCCTGACAGAACACACGTGTCAGAACAACTTTGTTTGATCCCCGTCTCTCACCGCAGAGCTGGAATGGAAGCAGCTGGTGTAATAACCAGATCCGACTTGCTCTTGCTTAGAACCCCCAACCCCCCCCCCGCCCACCCCCACCCCACACACACACACACACACACACACACACACACGGATACTCAAACACATTTTAGTAAATACCAAGTTCCAAAGCAGAGGTGAGGGGGAAGTGTAGTTGTGCCTGATTAAGAATCAAAGTCCAAATCAGAACAGGGAGGTGTTAGACAAGGCAGAATAACAAGACTAAAAGCTGCATGCAGCGAGGTGCCTAGTAGAGTCTCTGATGTTGCCATGTTACAGAACTAAAAGTTTTCTCTCCCTCTCTTTTCTTTTGCAGAGGGTATGAAAGAGTTCTCGCTCTCTCTCTTTTATCTTCGCCAGTAGCTGGATCACTTACTTGCTCTGTGGCACTGATGTGCTTGCGTGCGCGTGTGTGCGCGCGCGCGTGTGTGTGTGTGTGTGTGTGTGTGTGTGTGTGTGCGCGCGCGCATGTAAGCACACTCCTGCATGGCTGTCATGTTTGGTCTTACTTCTCCTTTGCTCTGACAGACTTGATTTAACCAGACCAAACCACTGCCTTGTTCTTTATTGTGTACAATGGTCCCTAAACATTTGACTTATCTTTGGTGCCTTTTTTGCTCTTGTATGCTCTTTGACGGCCAGAATAGATACATAATCTAGCGCAGCGGGACCAATTTCTAGGTTTACATAATACTTTTTGGTTTCATAATTCCATGTATTGCACAGATTCTTTATACTAGGCAGGTCAAACGTGATTGCCACAACGCAGACATTAACCTTAACGGAAAATGGAGCAGTCAGGGAAATTGTTTGAATTAACAAAATAATGAGGACTTAGTTATTTGTCATTTGAGTAATTGTAGAGGAGTGTTGACCGTCTCAAAATAAATCTGTCCCACGAAAGCTTCCAACCCTGCCTAGACAAATGCCTTAAGTCAATGTGAGCTGCGCCGAAACAGCAGAACAATCGCATTGTTGACTGAACAGATTCAACCTCTTTAACACGGAATGACAAACTGAGTAACGTTCCACCTTAGCTATTTAGCAAGTTTGCCTTGATTTGGATTGGTGTCACCCAGATTGCATAATCCATGAAGTGATACATAATTGATATGTGCAAATGATAATGGATCGCAAACAAACTACACAAACAGGTGATTACTTTTCTAGATGAATTCCCATGGAGGATCTAAGCCTCTCACAAGCTGTCGATAGTCAGCTAAAGCTAAAGCTAACTCATCATTGAACAGCGTTCACTGAATGTTCCAGCTCATAATGTGAAAACATTTGATAGATCAAAGTAAAATAAAGGACCGGTAGGTTGAGGGCAATTATATATTTCCGTCCCTCATCCTGGTTATCAGTTGTTAGCCATGCCAAGTAAGCAACATTGCCTGGCCTACAATGCATGAGGAACACTTTTAGGTCGCCCAACCACCTATGAGGAGTCTAGGTGCCGACGCAGCACACTGCTGGCCACACAGTGAAGTGAAGCATAGAGACAAAGGCTGACAGCACAATTATTAGATGTAGCCTTTGGTTCTGCATCCTCCGCCGCTGAAGGGAAGCAGATGTGAGAACGCTGTCGCTTTTACTCAAACCAGGTTTGCGGTCAGGGGAAAAAAAGAGAACACCCCAAAAACAACGACTATGCCGTCAGAACCACTCAGGGATAGACCGTTGTGTAACTCCATCCTGTCATATCCTCTTATATGATCTCATATGATGTGTTTGGACGCCATCCGTGTTTTGTGTGCTTTACACAATAGGAACCTCTGACTGTGTCTAGATGCCTTGCTAGACTTACATGGCTCCTCCAATGTTGGGTGCGATGTCAGGGAAAGTAAATTGCAGAACTATCAGCTATGAGTCTAGTGTCTTCTTCAACGTTTTTAGTTCAGTATTGAATGATCATAATAACCACATTTGACTTTTTGGGAAATGTACTTAATTCCGGAGTTTTTTTTCCCTATCCTTGCTTATTTAATATTTATTTTATAGTGGCTAAATTAAACTTTCATCCTCAAATATAAACACTTACAAAAGTGGAAAGTAATTTGTTTTATACTGCAAGTGTCGCAAGTTTTCAACGACAGGCTTCTGGCTTGCAGTTTCTAACACCACTCTCCCCCCCCCCCCGTAGGTGAATGTAGCGCCGGCGTGCATACGAGCCTTAACCAAGATGCTGTACTGTCCTTACTGCCGAGGTATCCCGGAGCTCAAGCCCTGCCACAACTACTGTCACAACGTCATGCGGGGGTGCCTGGCCAACCAGGCGGACTTAGACCCCGAGTGGAACGTCTTCATAGGTAAGACTAGCACGCTGAAAACAATATTACATACTATGTGTCATATGAACCTGACTTCCACAACAGGTCGAGGTGACGGTGTCATTAATATAAGTGTGATATGAAACATTTTAATCATTTTATTGTTGCAGAAATTGGAGCAAGCACTTTTGAACAGTGCTTAGCACCAGAGTGGTAATCATCTTTGGGCCAGGATGCGTGCGCGTGTGTGTGTGTGTGTGTGTGTGTGCGCGCTTACTTCTCAGAAGCGTAGTCTTTGAATAGCCTCTGTGGGGACGTAGCGCTATGCCACGTTTGGTTCTGCTTTAAAGGATTTACAGAGACAAAAACTACAATCTTAATTTACGCCACCATTTCTCCTTTTTCCATCTCCAATGGCGTGTTTGCTGTCCCTGAAATGCTGGCACGGTGCAGAAAGCTGTGGTCCCGGCTGTTTGGGTTTGATAAAAGAGAGCTCGTCGTAGGCAAACACAGTGTAGGGTGCTTCTAGCCAAGCTAGTTGAGTAATATGGTTCTTCAGTGAGGCTGTAAGCAGATGGCTGCTGTAAAACTTCCCGTCTGAAAGATACAAAGAGACAAACACAACTCTCCCTTTCCCCTGTTGGATGTATCATATGAAAAGCTCCCCTGTCCCCACCTACCTATCTACTGGCCTCACCAGCACGCCAAGAGACATACAAATAACAAGAATAATGTTGTGGGTGTGGGTTTTTTTTAAGTCACCTCCCTGCAGAGGGAAAGTGTGTGTGTGTGTGTGTGAGTCAGACAAACAGCACTTCAGAACTGTTGGCTGCTCTCTGACGGCCTTGTTGTTAGAAAGACCAGCTGACAAGGCGTCGCTTTCTCGCTCTCTCTCTCCCCATGGACGAGCCTGGAGTCTCGGTGCACGGAGTGAGATGTCTAGGATCCTGGTGACATGTGTTAAAAAGTTTGTGTCTTGTTCTGCTGTGAAGAAGCAAATATATTGCCGCTGTGGGATGGTGTGCAACACATTAATGGGAAAAACTGTTGTTGCCATGGAATGATGAATCTGGTTTGACGAAAACACCCCTGAGGCACAGAAAATTGTGGATTTTTAATTTATCCATGCTTTTTTTTTTCCCGGAGAAACGGCTTTTGTTTTCGAGGGATGCAAAATTGTTGGGAGTGAAATTTGGAAACAGCCCTTTGGACGTTGTGTGTTTGTTATATTTTTCTTTTTACCATTAAAAATAGTTTTTTGATGGCTGCTGACATTTTCCATTCATATTCTCGCTCTCAGGCTTTTCGATTAGCTTACAATGCTGCTTCAAAGAGAAATTGATTTGCCTGGGGGACATCTTCTCCTGAGTGTGTCACAGGTCGATTCTTTCCAGTGGACCATGTCTTCGCGTTATAAAAATGTATAGATCGGCTTTGTAAGTGGACTCTCATTGTCGCTCTCCCAAATCATCTCTTATTAGAAGAGGTTAGGCCATGCTTTGTAATGGCATAACCCTCGCTTTGTAAAGGTGCTCTGTGGCATTTACTTGGGAACTTTGCTCATGCTAAAATGTCACTATCAATAACATGGATTGGCAAGACTGCAGAAGAAAGGTGACGTGAGGCCCTGTCTTGGCAGGCGTTAAACTTGGCCAAATATAACCTTCCAGCAGACAAGGGCCGCGATAAAGGATGGCGTTTGAAAGGATACTCTCATTGTCTGGCTGAACTGGAAGGAGAGAGAGCACAGTGTTAACATCGCTCTCTCTCTCTCTCTCTCTCTCTCTCTCTCTCTCTCTCTCTCTCTCTCTCTCTCTTTCTCTCTCTGTCTCTCTCTTTGTCCTGTGTGTATTTGAAGCAGTAGGGCGATTGTTCTTGGGGCAAAGAACAAGATTAAGACAGTTCTCGTCCACTGTTCTTGGTCGGAAATGACACAAACAAGCTTTGACGGACCTCACAATTCGAATGGAAGCCTCTTTTGCATTTTTCTTGTTGGGTTTTTAGGTTGAATTATTATAATTTTTTTTCTCAAGCCATAGTTCATGAGATTGTTTTTAATAAAATGTAATAGTTGTGAGCAATAGATCATTGTATAGTGAGGTACAATAGCCCTATAGTCTGCTAAATTAATTCAGCTAAAGTTTGCAGGAAACTCTTTCACACAAGTGGCTCACAGAAATGCGAAGAGTTACAGCCAGGGGTAAATCTTTTTTCTTTCATGCTCAAATAGCAACAAAAACAGATTTTCCAGAGAAAAAAAAGATCCTCAAAGGCTGACATTAAATGAACCAAGTTGTCTATCAACTCACGTTCAGTCTGTCTAGAACAATGTATTACTTATGAGATATTACAATAACCAGACTGCGATGTGCACACAGTGCACTAAGCCCTTCTGGTATTGTTCCTTCAAGGCAACAGCAATGGCCCTGTGCCAGGTGCAGAACCATGACATGTCACTGAGTGATGAGCGTGTGCTCCCGTAGGGATGTAATTTATGTGCGTGTCTGTGTGTGCCGTGTGTGGGTATTTATCTGCGCAAGTGTGTGTGATTTAGTGTGTGTGTGTGTGTGTGTGTGTGTGTGGCTGTGTGTGTGAGCGTGCATATGAATATTTGTGTGTGTGTGTGTGTTTGTGTCAGTGTGTTAGTGTGCGTCTGTGTGTTGTCAGGGAGGATTCATGATTTGGCTGAGGAGTGACACCAGACCATCAGTCACCTGCCCTGATGACAAATGCCTTTACCTCTGTATCGCCGCCGACACATCATTATCATTTTTCTTATCGGCAACTTGTTTGGAAAACCTGGGAGAGCCAGAGAGTGAGATGACGGGGTCCGCATCATTATACTGTGCCCTACCACGTCACCTTCTCAATGTCATGGACTTGTATCCAGATCACACACCTAATCTTCGCCAGACAGCGGCTGCTGTAGCCATCCTTGTTTGGCTGACAAAGTTTTAAAGATATTGTTTGGTCAATATGTGAGTGAGCCATAAATGAATTGCCGAATGCCGCAGTGTACAGGCTTTCTGAAAACAGAAAAATGATTGTGCAATAAAACAACCCTGAACTTTTCACTGAAATTCGTTTTGAGGACGGAATTCTTATTTTTTTCCTGGGAAGAAAAGTTTGAAGATGGCTGTGTTCTGATATTGGATTCCTTTCTTTGCAGCAACTTCATTATTTCTACTAATTAAGATGTAGGCCTGTGTTGTCCTCTGTTGAGTCCTTTGTCACCACAGTGTAAGTGAGCCGCATTGATTTTATTTGCTCATTTCTTTTTAATTGCATGGCCTGTGTCCCGGTGTAACTGGACCTCCCCACAACCTCCCGATTCATGAGATTTCCAGCCAATGATATTCTGCCATGTCCTTTGAGAACGACTGCTTGTGAATTGAGAATAAGAACCAAATTGCTATCCTTGTCCTTTCACTTCTTAAATTGAAGGTGCATGCTATTTAAAGTTTTTTCCAACGATCATATTCACTACTAGGTCAAAAGAGCTAACCTTAATTTGAAAACGTAATCATAATTTATTTGTTAAGCCCAAGATATTAAATTAGGCTCGTTTGAATTCCCAATTTGTGTTATTTGAGGCCTGAAGTCCCTTAAGTCAGGACACATTACTAGGAAGAGGTAGGACGTCATTAATATATAGCTATGTATAGGGGATGGGAAATACTAGCTTATGGAAGACAAAAAAACGGACCCAATCCAATTAGCACTGGGTTAATTAGGCTCAAATGAGAACACACAAGCACACATACACAACGGGTCTTTTCCTATTATTCTTTAGAGTCAAACGGTCAGTAATGTTTATTATACGGCAAAAACGGAACATTGAACCACCTTTAAACGGCTTACCAAGCTGTGAAAGTTACGGTACTTACCTGCCAAGGTAAGCGACACTAACAGTGTGCCGCTGTCAGCAGGAACCAGGTTAATGTAGCAGTTATGTGATCAACGCTCCTCCATGGAGGCAACCGTGGTGGCAACATTCACTCGCCCCTTGTTGAGCTTTTTAATGGCAAGCCAAGAGTCACCCAAACACCTTTGTAGCTTGCAGTTCAGCTATTGAAATAAATAGCAAGTCACTTTCCTAACAGAGCCACTCGAACGCTCTTACCTGTCAAGAATGGAGGATCTAAGGTCCTTCACACAGCGCTGCCCCTCCCCCCACCACTGCCACACACCGAGAAACACACACACACACACACACACACACATTTCATCTCTGACAGCGTGTCACGCACCCCGCAATGGTTTTCGGCAGGAGATATGGCACATACAAACTAGGTGGTGCTTTTCTGACTGCCTGTCGGACAGTTGAAGAACGGCAAAATTGGGGGCAGAAGGGGAGGATGTTCGGGCGTTCGGGGGTTGTGTATCTTGTTGAGTTATTAAGGCCTATAGATGGGGGGGGGGGGGGTAGAGGATTTATTCAGAGCATAGAGGGGGTGTATGGGTAGGTTAATGACCCAGTGTGCATAGAGGGGGTGTATGGGTAGGTTAATTACCCAGTGTGCATAGAGGGGGTGTATGGGTAGGTTAATTACTTAGTGCATAGAGGGGGTGTATGTGTAGGTTAATTACCCAGTATGCATAGAGTGGGTGTATGGGTAGGTTAATTACTTAGTGCATAGAGGGGGTGTATGGGTAGGTTAATTACCCAGTGTGCATAGAGGGGGTGTATGGGTAGGTTAATTACCCAGTGTGCATAGAGGGGGTGTATGGGTAGGTTAATTACCCAGTGTGCATAGAGGGGGTCTATGGGTAGGTTAATTACCCAGTGTGCATAGAGGGGGTGTATGGGTAGGTTAATTACCCAGTGTGCATAGAGGGGGTGTATGTAGGTTAATTACCCAGTGTGCATAGAGGGGGTGTATGGGTAGGTTAATTACTTAGTGCATAGAGGGGGTCTATGGGTAGGTTAATTACCCAGTGTGCATAGAGGGGGTATATGGGTAGGTTAATTACCCAGTATGCATAGAGGGGGTGTATGTGTAGGTTAATTACCCAGTATGCATAGAGGGGGTGTATGGGTAGGTTAATTACTTAGTGCATAGAGGGGGTCTATGGGTAGGTTAATTACCCAGTGTGCATAGAGGGGGTGTATGGGTAGGTTAATTACCCAGTATGCATAGAGGGGGTATATGGGTAGGTTAATTACCCAGTGTGCATAGAGGGGGTGTATGGGTAGGTTAATTACCCAGTATGCATAGAGGGGGTGTATGGGTAGGTTAATTACTTAGTGCATAGAGGGGGTGTATGGGTAGGTTAATTACCCAGTAGGCATAGAGAGGGTGTATGGGTAGGTTAATTACCCAGTGTACATAGAGGGGGTGTATGGGCTATAGGTGAAGTTTGTAGTCCAGCCTTACAAAGTAGGAGAGGAGATGGGCGTGGGGGATTAGGTAGTAGCATTACTGAGCCCTGGAAAGTGCGTTGGTGGCGGTATGGGTATGTGAATGGCTCCGTTTTTTCTAGAAAGCGGGCGAGGTCATATGTTATGTCATAATTTACGTTTGAAGTTATAACTAGGAGGGTTGCTCAATCAACTCCGAATTGGTGTTGATATTGGGCTCTGCGGTTTAGGAGTAGGTCAGGCTTTCGGTGAAGTCACGGGGTGTGTGCGGTGAGAGTGCTGTCCAGAATAGATCCGTCAACAGGCATCAGTGATTCACTCTGTCCGACAGCCGGGGGCTAAAATTCCTCATGTGGTTTTCACAGAATTGGATATAACCAGCGCTGCCGCAAGGGAGGGGAAAAAACACAGGTATTATTACGCACACTCCCTCCTCCAGGAAGGAGGCTAATTAGTGGTCACAAGTTTTTAGAGGACTCACATCCTGTTGTTCCCCGTCACATGACCTCTGAAGCAAGGAGGCTGTTTTCTTACGAAGCTCTATTACATCACCGGCTGGTTTAATTTGTGTTCAGTAGTTTCTCCATGGTCACAGTCCGCTAGAGTTGAAACGAAGACGTGCAGCAAATGAACAGAATCTGTACTTTTTTAATATTCGAAATGCTTGTACGGTATGTTCTTGGACAAGAAACTTGTCAAACGAGAGAAACCATTAATGGTATTAAATTGTACTGTTGCTGTTTTTTTTTTTTAAATAACTATTTCATGACTTGCTTTCAAAGTGAAAGGATGGTAACGACCGTCCTCTGAGACTTCAGGCTTCAGTCTTGTCAAAAGGCGCTGTCTTACAGCCACTCCTGTATTCGCCACAGTGTGAACGCTTCCAATTAGTAACAGCTAAAGCTAGAGTGCTCTCACAGATAGTTTAATCCACTCCCTACTTTCATTGTTGAAACAAAAGATTACTGTAAATGAAGTCATCCCACTCATTAATGCGCCAAGCTGTGACATGATTGCCTTTATTTGGATCCTAAAAAATGGAAGCAAATGTGACATAATCTGTTTTAGCAAAGTATTATTGATTACAGCCCTTTCAAGCAGGCATTTGCATAGATAGCTTTGTTTATCTCTGTTGGCTCTTCGATTAAGAAATGAAATGTCATTCTCACCTACACGTTCTGAACTGCGCTTGTTTAGTCCTTACAGAGGCAGTCAATGCAAAATAGGTATATTTTTTGGGATAATCTGATTCCAAGACACTGCTAAACATGCAGCAAACTAATTTTTGCTTCGAAATGATTTTAAGTATTCACCCGTGCAAAATGCTAAAATGTTTTTAGTGTTTACTGTTTTGGATGTCTCCATAATTTGCTAATTATTACTACAGGCATCCAACAACATCCCTCCCACGCCTTGTTTTGCATTTCCAGATACTGACAACAAACAACCATGGCAAGTATGAGTAAGCCTGTCTCTGGCAGGAGAAGGTTATACATTCTGACTGCAGTTGTCTTGTTAGGTGTCTACTGCAGGGG
This sequence comes from Aplochiton taeniatus, assembly GCA_017639675.1. NCBI lineage: Eukaryota > Metazoa > Chordata > Actinopteri > Galaxiiformes > Galaxiidae > Aplochiton > Aplochiton taeniatus. The sequence continues at coordinate 6,212,460 of CM030173.1, read as the reverse complement.
CGTGGAAAGAGGAAAACAACTGCTCATTATTTAATGGTGTCTAAAAAAAGGCGCACTTTTTTGTTTGTTTTTTCAATTATTTTTATTATTGTTATGTATTATTATTGTTACTGTCCATCTTATCGTACTTTAAAATGTTTGCCATTTTCATTAAAAGGAACCCGAACGATGGCTTCTTTAGACTTCGAACAGTTTTGCTTAAACTCTTTCCTTTTTCCTATTCGCCATGCTACTCTACTTTAAACTGTTAAAATGAAAAGCTAATGTGTTCGCCCTAAGTAAAAAAGAATGAAGGTTATTGCGGACAGATCCCCCCCTCTTTCCCAGCATTCCTTCCTTGTTCTGTTTACCTTGCTGTCTCGTTGAATTTGGGTGCAGACTATTCCTTTGCCCCTAAATGTGCCTCTGATTGAATCCAACTAAAGCAAATAAAGGAGGTACAGAATTCTAGTGTCCCTCACCTCCTCTCTCACAAAGATGTCTTTTTATTCCAGCAAACGCCCCTTTCCACTCCGACACACTTAGAAAGTGTGTCTGGAACATGATCAGTGGTCTACTTTAAACTAGTATCCTGGGTAATTGAACAACTTTTATGTTTCATTTTTTTTTATGTGCTAGGTTGTGTAAAGGTAAATTAAGTCAACATTTTACAGCTTCTTTATTGTTTCAATTTTGGTAAGAAAATAAGGACATTAATATGTTTCCTTTTCAATTCTGAACCGATCCGCACTGTACCAAAACGAGGCAGGGTACATGGGTCTTTTCTTTAGTTACCTGTGCTAAATGATTTATGGTAAGAATCTATTTCTCATCAAGACCCCTTAAATCAAGAAACATTCTATTTTTCTACTGGAAACATTTCCAAATTGAACTTCCTTCTTAAAAGTTATTTAGGGCTGGATACATAACCTTTTCCTTTTTGCAGTTTTCCTCGTACTGGCTCCATATAAAATATTCTTTAAGCTAAATGAAAAATAGGCAGTCGGAGCTCTGTGGAGGATTGATACCATTTAGGTCGCTGATTCTTTTATGGAATGAGTAACGAGAGAGGCAGCTGCCTCTGTCTTTGCTGCTTTGAGAATTCCTCAGAGTTCTTTTTTTGGGGGGGAGCCATGATGTGGCAGAGCACTCTAAAGAGAGAGAGGATCCTCCAACATACCGGCAGCTGATGTCTTCAGGTTGGCCCTCTGCGCTGACCTCCGGTCGGCTCCTGATGGAAGTCTAACCAAGCATCACGGTCAATTTGAGGCTCCAGAGTAAACAAACAGAAGTGCTCTTCAAAGGCAGAGGCGCTAACAGATCCAGGCAGGAGAGTTGAGCTGTGGCTGGAAACCCAGTGCTCTATTGAACTATAGCTGCAGACTTCCTATGTAGGCTTGTACTATGTCAATAAGAATAAGCCTGATAGAAAAGGTGTCGATTTAGAAAGGTAAAATAGTATTCGTATGAGGAAAGTATTAGAATAGCATTAGACTATGTTGGAGCTTGTATTCTGAGCTAATATGAGGGACGGAAAACACAAATTATTTGCAGTAAATCAAAAATATTCAAAGAAGATTTTACTTTGCAGAAAACCCCCTGCCATCTCCTCAAGGACACCCCTGGGCGGTCTCCACCCCACCAATTTGGGAAACCACAGCATTAGACAGCATGCGCAATACTAGGCCCTCCAGTTTTCAGCTTTTTATTGACAAACCGTCATCCAGCCAACCACCACCATCTTTAGATGATACAGCTTCTATTCTTGGCTTCTAATTGACTGTCAAGTCCCAGGTATTATTCCTGTTGCCCCCACCCGCCTCCTCCTACCTTCTCTGTAATGAAACTCACAACTTGGGGTTCTCTTATCGCACCACTCATTGTGTACTTGAAGCTTTCTGTTTGAGTTTTTTACTATTCTCTTTCTGTGTGTGTGTGTGTGTGTGTGTGTGTGTGTGCGTGCATGCATGCGTGTGTGTGTGGGGAGACAAGACAGAGCCTAATGAAATGATCAAATGCTTCTTCTTTTTTTAACCCCTTCACTTTTCTCAAGCTGGGCCGATCAATAACACTATCCCATCCGGAGTAATAGGTTCTGTATGACCACAGATTAATAACACATTGTTTTAATGAAAACGAAAAGCGGGGACGTGCTGGGTCATCCATCTTTGGTATCGATTTGTGCCAAGGTTCATCCCCAGTAATTTGGTCCTTGTCTCTGATGTACTGGAGACTTTCTCTCCCTGTACTTGCCCTTTGGAAGTTCTCCCCGTTACTCACCTCAGCAGCAGTCCATTAGTTTACTGTGAACAACTTGGCTTGGCAGGCCACAGTGTAGAGCAAAGGCTGTGTGTGTGTGTGTGTGTGTGTGTGTGTGTGTGTGTGTGTGTGTGTGTGTGTGTGTTTGTGTTTGTGTTTGTGTTTGTGCATTTGTGCATGTGTCTTGATTATAAATCTTATTTTGTAATCAAAAGCAAATGTAAGTCCGTAGTATCTTCCCAAGAATACATAATGTCATGACAAAAGGTAATTGTCTTGGGGGTATGAATCATACATTGTTACATAAAGAGCAAGGGTAGGTGTTATGAAGGAACTACATGCTTCCTATCAAAGGAAGCTGATTGGACAGCCTGGCACTAGTTCGTTTCAAACAGTAATTATCCTGCTATGGAAATACAATGGTGCATGGGCTAGGGTTTTGTCTGAGGGATGGAGCCAATTAGTTATAGAGGAAGCACTGTGACTGCAACTCCTCCTTTAATTAACAGCTTATTTGTTATTTAGCTGCCTCCATACTTCTAATTAAACTTTGTTGATGCCATTCATGGAACACGTTTCCTCCACTGTCTCCTTGCAAAGTGGTTTGCACATGCAGAGCAATCCATTTGCTGGTGCTAAGTAGAGAACTGTGGAGTTTGAAGTTCTGCTTTGATGTTGTCCATCCTGTTAGAGAGATCAGACATCCTCCGATGTAGATGTGTACTGTACTGTGTGTTTGCGTGTGTGTGTGTGTGTGTGTGTGTCTGTGTGTGTGTGTGTGTCTGTGTGTGTGTGTGTGTGTGTGTGTCTGGGAGTGTGTGCCCATTTGTGGATACTGTGTGTGTGTGTGTGTGTGTGTGTGTGTGTGTGTGTGTGTGTGTGTGTGTGCGTGTGCGTGCGTGCGTGCGTGTGTGTGTTTGGTGTGTCCCTTAAGAGAGATAAGAGAGAGGCAGAGGAAGAGTAGTGCGTCATTCAGTCTGCTGATGTGGGACTCTGGAACATGCGTGTCTGTGTCTCAGTGCTGTGCGACAGTGTGTTTGATCAGTGTGAACATGCGTGTTGGCGTGAAGCAACTGATCCGTGTTCTCTGTGTTGTGACAGATGCCATGCTGCTGGTGGCTGACAGGCTGGAGGGGCCCTTCAACATTGAGGCCGTCATGGAGCCAATAGACGTCAAGATCTCGGAAGCCATCATGACCATGCAGGACAACAGCATGCAGGTTTCAGCCAAGGTATAGCACGTCCATTAAGGGATGTATACGTTTTATCGATTTTGTTCTTGTCTCAAGGTCAGGTTTCCAGCGTGGTGAAGAAAAAAGAGAAGAAACAGAGAGAACGAGAAGGGGAGAGAGAGGAACATAATGAAATATCAGGGAGGAAAGAGGAACAGAGAGAGAAAGAACGGGAGAGAGAGGAGCATAGAGAAAGATCAGGGGAGAGTGAGATGGAGGTTATCATGATTTGGCTTCAAAAAAGAAAAACATTCCAGAACATCAGGTTCCAGAACATTTCCTGGCCACGTTTTTTAATTCCTTTTGGAAAAGAGTTCCAAATTCCTACTCGGCTAAAGTAAGTGTAAACCACAAAATAACTGTGTAGCAACATAATGTTAGCCTTGCCTCTAAGCTGTTCCAAGAAGCATGTTTTTCACAGTGGAGCGTAGCTGTGGTCCATTATGCTGGCCCGGAATCTTTCCCCTGTCCCTGACGGAGACACACAAAGAGGTCGGCACGAAACAGACGTCAGCGTGCACCCCCGTATCTAGTGCACCGCAACATCCCATCATCGCCGGGGGCCAGCACTGACCCCCCCCCCCCCCCCCACCCCCACCCCCCCACCCCACCCCCCCGTATCCGAAGGAGAGGCGGCACTTGCCTGATAGATTGCTTTGAGATTACAATCCTTTCCCGCATCAACATTTCCCCCCATATCTTGTCCCTCCGCCACAGAATCGCAGAGGCTGAGGGGGAATGTTGTCAGCCAAAGGAGCGCAGAGATGAGCCTGCGTGGCTGTCTTTATTCCCTCCAGCGCGGAGACGGCTGCTGGAATCACCTTGCTTACACGCCGTACAGAATAGCTGCATTGTAATCATGGTGAGGAATAGGCAGGCTTCAGTAGAAAGACAGCTCCCTGTCATGAGGAGCATGCAGCACATTACAGTGTTCCATCACCATCAGAGCCGGGGACCAGTAGCAGACAGCGGAGGATTAAGGCTTAGCCCGGCTATTGGAACAGCTTTGTTATTGGGGGTTTCTGCTGTTTGTAAAATGGCCGCCGTTTTTCGGCATGATATGCATGCATTAGCGTGTCCAGACTTTTTTGACTGGCGTGGCCCAAGTAGGGCACTGACTTATGCATTGGTGGCAGGAAGTAGGCTATGAGCGCGCGCGCACACACGTCGGAATTAATTTATCCTTTTAATCTCCAATATCCATATTTACTTCAATTACTAACATTACAGTGTCTAATAAATTTAATACAATTAAATGAAAAGATAAATAGACTTAGATAAATCACAACACAAGAGGCACTATACAAATGTTATATACAACTTCCATACTTTATTTCTTTAAAGAAATTGTACCTCCAAAAGTTGGCTACAAACAAAAGAAAACAAGATTTTGGGCAGGCTAGACACCACTCTGGCGCATTATTGCCTCTCAGGTTTAAGAATGAATTTGCATCGATAAACAAAAGTTTGGTTTACTCGTCAAACAGTTCAACCTAAGTCCGTCCTCTGACAGGGCAAATGGCGAATAATAGTTTAGGCTAATGGGGTGGCACATGGGGTGGCCAATCAGATTTCAGGGGTGACCCGTGCCACTCCATGTTACCCCCTGGACACGCCCCAGAATACATGGCCAAACCAAAATGTATCTTGTGCACGTATATGATTGTAAATTATTTTCTTTTCATCTACGTACAACTTTGCAAAAAATCTTCATTTTGACCCAAATGTATGGATTATCAATAGATAAGCACTCTAACACATTCACACTAAGGAAAACTTTTTTTGGTCTCACTAAAGGCTAGCAGGACTATTATAAGTTTAACAGGAATTGCCATTCCTGACCATGGCACAAAAAGTAAAGCCCTTTTCCCTTTCACATGTCGATGGAATTAAGCATATTGTAGACTATGCACGTTTTATAGGTTATTTACATGCTGGTAAAAATTGCTTGTTGTTAGACAACATAGCATATCAATAACTAGAATAAGGCCTTAAAGCCAACATGACTGCAAGTTTTGATACATTTATTATGTTAGCCCAGGCAAATGCAGCAAGAAAATAGGCTATCATAATAAATGTACTAATACCTCTTCAATAAATCAACTGGCAGTTGATTAGGCTATAGTTAATTAATTTGCGAAAAAGGTGGACTATCATAAATGCCTTTAGCAATAAAGGTTAGTTTCAGATGATGTTTTTTCCAGCGATATTCAAAAAGCAATGTGTCCCAAATTCTAAATGCTTCATTGCTAGAACACTATCCTTCATTCAATGGATATCTATTAATAATCAATCAAATATTAGCATTTTAACTCAGTCACATACACAACATAAAATCACCTTCCGTCAGGCATAGGAAATTAAAGATAACCCTATGTGGTGCACTTAGATTGCTTCACATTGAACTCCAGACAGATTTTCAAAGTTATTTTACAACAATAAAATCTTCCAGCAGTTAAGCCTTTGTCCTCTGTTCAAGACCAGCGACAACAATCACAACTCAAATGAATAGGACAGTTATCCTAGTTTCAAAGTACATTTTTCAGCGAATACATTTTCTTTTATACAAGCTCCAACAAAGCCTCTTTTTTAAAAGAATCTAGTGTGGCTTTGTATCCCAGAGTACTAGTGCAACCTATTAAATCCCAAGCAACATGAACCTAAAGTATTTTGCTACATTTTATTGGATTTCTCTGTCCGAGACCTTGTACCTTGACAAAAGAAAAATCCTCAACCAAGCTAACCAAGCCACATTATTTTTACTCACATTTTTCTCCTCTCTCTCCGGCCTTGCTGCAAGTAATTGCTGTTTTTTTCTATCCCCAGTGTGGTAACCGAGGTAACGTGGCTTTCTGTCTCCCCCTGTCACTCTAGGTTTTTCAAGGATGCGGTCAACCAAAGCCTGCAGGGATGGGCCGGTCTGCCCGTGGGATCTCGGACGTGTTCAACGCTCGCTTCAGGCCTTACAGCCCGGAGGAGAGGCCCACCACGGCTGCTGGCACCAGCCTGGACAGACTGGTAAGAGCCAGAGGGACGGGGGCCAGGGGAAAGGCTAGTGTGGATGTGTTATATATAACCAGTTGATAAATGATGAAGGTCTCCAACAACAAAAGGTCCAATTGTCTTCCATTATCATGTAACATGCAAGTCAATGTTCAATTTAGAATTGTGTCGTGTGTGTGATGGAAATTGAATTCAACAAAAGCAGAAGTGCATTCATCCTGTCAAGTAAGAATCATGTGTTACCTGATTTGATGGATTAATTAGGAGCTATAGTGTGGCGCTTTTAAAATAATGCGTACAGTTAAGTATTAATCTGAAGTTAAGAGCCATAAACACTAAGTGAAAATGTTAAATTCTTAAAACATTTATATTTAAATACAGGATTTCTGCTTGGCCCTATTTCGTTTCATATATATGAGGCAATGCCTTGGCAGAGATAGTTCAGGCAGGCAACTCAGACAAAGCAGTCATACTCGTCACACCAATCAACACATTTCATGTGCTCAATAGTTAAACGCGGCCTTCTTAAACCGCAGTTCACTCACCACACTGTCTCCTACAAACCCGCCAATGCTCACTGCCACAAAACACTGACTCTTACAACTGCACCATACTCACTGCTGCAAACACACTATGCTCCTGCTTCTGCTGTGCACCCACCTCCACCCACTTTGGGTCTGTTGTTCAGTGTCTGTCAGGGGAATCTGCAGATATCTGCTCCCTACCTATGGTTTTACTGAGCCAACTTTCAATGTATTACATGTTCTTGTAATAAACATTTAAACATACTGTAAGTTGTCCTGACTGAAATATATATATATATATATATATATATATATATATATATATATGTACAGGTTTATATATTTGAAATGAAACAGAGCATGGCTGAAATCCTATTTTGATGAAAAGCAGTGACTGGGGCAGTGTTTGGCCACACACACTTTCGTGTTGACTCATAAACTCTATTAAAACAATCCTGGTCATCTGATAAGGGAGGCTTAAGGGAGAGTTCACTCCTGGAGTATGTCTTTGTATTGCAAATATAATCTAACTCCATATAACCTCTTAGAGGCACAGTATGACACAGTAGCCGTACTTGTTGTTTTGTCTACAACTGAAATATACCGTACACAATTCCCTCTGGTCTCAAACCAAAACGATCACCTGTCAATGGCAGTACTAGTTGTATTTACCCCTTACTGTTCGGTCAATAAATCAGTCGATTTTGTTTGTTTTTTTGATTCATGGACAGGTATTAAATTTATCGTTTTGGGAATAAGTATATTTTGGCCCATGCCTCCATAATAAGTATGGAGTTTGAGGAATGGGGGATAATCCTCAAACCGATTTGTGTATTACCATCGTTTAATCAGGGTAAGGATAAGTAGATAACTAGAGACAAAAGTGGAGGGAGAGGGAGAGAGAGAGAGAGAGAGAGAGAGAGAGAGAGAGAGAGAGAGAGAGAGAGAGAGAGAGAGAAAGAGAGAGAGAGAGAGAGAGAGAGAGAGAGAGGGAGGAGGAGGGGGAGGGGGGATGCTGACAGAAGGAATGTCTTTCCAGCACTATTAATCAGATGCTCTGTCCTCATTGGTTTCCTGTCTGGTGCATATATCACATTCTTCTTGTGCCGTGCTTACATCTCTCTCTCTCTCTCTCTCTCTCTCTCTCTCTCTGTGTGTGTCCCACTGACTAATCACTATTCAATCAATGAAATATCTCTTTCTTGTCTCTGTTTTTCTGCCGCTCCCAGAGGATAGTGTGGAGGACAATGCAACACAGCGTAAGGCTTCCATACTTTCTCTTACCTTCTCACCTCCCCCCCATGTCATCCAGATCGCTGCGTCCCTATTCATTACTTAGTGTTAGTCAGCATTAAATGTAGAAGCAGGTTGCCTGTGATGTTACTACTGTCGGTTAAATACTTTGTTGTGTTTTGTTTTTTCTTTCAATTCCTCGGTAGAACTCATTGCAGTTGTCATTTTGTCATTCCTCATGTTTTGTCTGTCTTAGTGTGGGCTCTCTTGGGAGTTGCCGATGGGATGAGTCTTAGTATTTGATTGATGAAATACCTAAATAGGAGATCTGTGAGAATAAACTTTCGGATGAACTCAGGGTGGAAGAAGTTGCATTTCTTTTAATGTGACTTGTTTGCAATCGTCCAAAACTACAGCTCAAACCAGCAATCCTACTCCTCCCCCCCCCCCCCCCCCCCCCCCCCCCCCCCCCCCCGTCTGTTTTGTGTTTTCTATTCTGTCGCTGTTATGTTCTTTTGTTTTGTTTTGTGAGATCAGCACACCCTGAGTTTGGTTACACGTTCACAAACATTTCCAGGAACTTGTTAAAATGCGCTGTTGACATCCAAATAATTATTTTACTGCAGCATGTCGGGTTTTGGCAGAACATTATGACATGTCTGCCTTTTTATGGTTGATTTCACCCTCCAAAGACTGAGACAATGGTGTGATAATGTTACTCACATTGGTCATGCTATTTTTTTTACAGGATTCAAAAAACAATTTATATTACCACAAAAGCCTTAATATGTTTCTCTCTCTTCATCTTTTTCACTCCTGGACCATTTCCTATAACCATCCAGCCAATACAATTGTTGCCAGCATGAATTGAAGGTTTGACTGTTTTCACATTTCTGTGTTTAACACGGGGAAAAATGAGAATGTGGTTTGTAGGGAAGTAACATCCGGCATCAAAAGCACTGTGTGTCTCAATATCCAAGGCGTTGGCTTTCACAACTGCCAATTACGACCGAGCCAAATCATTTTAAAAGACATTCCGTGAAACGGTTCAAGTTTCAGCCCTAATGGAGTTTGGGATTTTTAGCTATGTCATATTCTCACTCAAAGCCACAATTACTGTGCAGTTTAGTGGGTAGAGCAAAACACCAGCCAGGCATGAGGACAGGCTCCCGGCTCAGAGATGCTAAGTCATGCTATTGGGGACGTGTTAATGCCAATGTTTTACCATCAATAACTACCACAAAGGCCTCATGAGGGCCTCTGGGTTTTTTAAAGACTATATATTTTAATTGGTCTGGGAAGGGTGCATAAAAAACACTTAAACTAGTATTGTTTTGGATGGGAGAAGTTTTTCCACCAGATTTAAATGTGTGGTATGTCATGGAAATATTTATTATATTATTATATTTGGCATTAGATTGCATGTTGTCTTGATATGGCTGTCAAAAGGTTTTATGTTACCTTATAAGGCTGGGAAGAATGACTTGTTTGTAAGTGTGGGACAGGATACCCAGAATACATTTCAAGGTTGCATTGGAGACTTAATACAAAATGTGCATTGTTTTAAAAAGGCCTTGCCTTACTGCTACTTATTATTTGAATCATTTTTCTCAACCCCAAGATGGTATAATTTATTTTATTTTATCACATTTTTTTTATTTAAGTCTAGCTCTGTGATGTTCTTAATGCAGCTGTTATGAAGACGAGAGAACCAAATTCTCTTTTTCATATATATTTATACTTATATATTTATATTTTTATGAAAATATACATAACATCTTGACTATACACTACAGGTTGGTATTTGAATAAGAAAATAGATATCTCACCTAGCTGGAGGTTCCTTTGAACTCGGCATGTCACCAATCTCTCAGTGAGAGTATTCTAGGTCTGTCCTCTGTCACCGCTCTATAATGGGAGTTGAGGTGACAACCAGGGAGATGAGATCGTATCTGAGGTGTCTTCAACGCTCTCCACTGGATAGAGAGTGGCACCAGGAACTGGGGGTGGCTATTTCCTTTCTATTAAAGAGTGTTCAGATAATCTGGAGGGGGCGGGGGGTTAAGCATTTTTTTTTAAATCAACAATTTGGAAAATGAGCTTGTGTTTTTCCTGAAAAAAGGAGGGCACTTGCTTAGAATGTAATCCCAAACTGTAGTAATCGGGTTACTATCCAAGTCATTTACTCTATGGCCATAGCATTACCTAACAGTTCAGGCAGCAGACTTCTTTTTTTTCAAGCTCCCCTGGCATCTGCTTGCTAGGCTGCCTGACCCCAGGGACCAGACACAAACCAGCTGTGGATGAAATCTCCATCTGTGCTTACCTTACAAAGGACACGGAGGCTCTGCACTGGAACCCCTAAGTTTTTAGCATCTGAAATCGGAGGTTAGCTATGACCATGATGATAGTGGAGTATGCCAAAAACGCAATCTGGAAAGATAATCTACGGTATCTTCTTACTCATTACCCCGATGTCTAAACGGCGCGTTACTTTTCTTGTTACAGACAGAATTTTTTTTTTACGTATCTAGCAGGCGAGGTCAGAGGTTGACGGCATGCGCTGTCGAATGAAAATCTCAAGGTTTGTACCCTTTAGATTCAGATACTGTGACAGCTGTGGCACACTTCGTTCTTACAGCTTTTTTCGGTTCTTAAATCAGAGGGCCCGCAGCACCTAGAGAACCCTTGAAGCTGCAGGCTTCCATCACCCAAATTACCTTGACTTCACCAGCCCCAGTTCCCTTAAGGCCACAGCATCCAAAAGAGAAACCAGCACCATCACGCCACTCTGTCATATGCAGCCACTGCGTTGAGAATAGCTAGTGGTACAGTGGCATTGTTTGTGGGTGTGAGTGAGGGGCTATTGCACTCCGAGACACAAGGCTACCCAAGCGGAAAACAAGCTTTTAAGATTTTATTTTTTTAGGGGGGGGGGGGGGGGGGGTCCAGTAGCCATGGTATCATCCTGGGACCTAATGGAGTCAGTTGCTATGTAGTTGACCCCTCGGTTCTCCTCTTTGTGATTTTCGGCAATGAATAATAAATACCTCACAGACACGGAGGGAGAAGCTGTCTCTCTCTCTCTCTCTCTCTCTCTCTCTCTCTCTCTCTCTCTCTCTCTCTCTCTCTCTCTCTCTCTCTCTCTCTCTCTCTCTCTCTCTCTCTCTCTCTCTCTCTCTCTCTCTCTCTCTCTCCCTCTCTCTCTCTAACAGCAGCATCATCCCGGAGCAGGGCCTGTCAGACTTTGGTGTGCTTCGTCTTTTCCGCCTCCCCTCGGGGAGCGCTGCAAACGGTTCCCAGCCACGCGCGCGCGCACACACACACACACACACACACACACACACACACACACACACACACACACACACACACACACACACACACACACGCGCGCACGCGCGCGCACACCCCAGCGTCGATTGGACCTGTTACCAGTTGGAATTTTTACAGGCGGGTCCATATTTAACACGTCGCCATGGATCGCGAGAGGCTTAGAGATGATATCCTCCCGGCCCTTGGTGGAGGAAATGTCATCCCAGCACGAAGAAGGCGTGGACTTGAAACGAGGCGCAGAGCCTTCTTTGGTGTGAAATTTCAACTTTGAAAGATGCCATCTGCAAGCAGCAGGCCTTCAACGAGAGCTTCAGAGAGCTTTGGTGAAAACGTTTATAGGATCGAAAACACCCAAGTATAGATTGTCACACTTTTGGCGCAAGTTGGTATTGTGTGTGCAATAAGCACTTCTATGCAAACGCATGGTTTCATGCCATTCTGTGATAAACAGACTCTGTTTCGCTGTCTAGATAATTCACACGTTAAAAATAGAGGCTGTCCGTAAGACTGAAAATGACTCAACGCTGAGAAATCTGTCGTGGTCGGCAAGAGTGTACAGTTGCAGTTGGGTTGGCTTTTTTGGTCGGTCAACAAGAATACCACAGACCAGGATGCTCCATTGAATACTGCGTCCTCTCTGCAAATACTGGAAGCCGGTAGTTGCGTGTGTCAGTTAGAGCAGGATTTTGAGTTAGATCATTAGGTAGGAGGGAAGTTGAAGATGCTCAATGCTTATCTCGTTTGCGGTTATCATGTTGCTAATTATGCTGTATGCCTGAACCTCACCAGCCCTCATTGACAGATACTAAATATGGAGTCATGAGGATATCCTATTTGCATCCTGTTGTGATCGAATTACAGCTGCTTGTAGGCAGGGAGGACACTCACGTTCACACACACACACACACACACACACACACACACACACACACTGACAGTCACACACACACACATGCACACACACACACTGACATTCACACACACATTTACACACATTTTGAGAGGAGAATTTATATCTGTCAAAAATAAACCCTGTGGGATATTATATCATTGCTTAGTGGGTTGTCATACAGTAGTTTCAGGGTTTCAAACTCATATTTTCTTTTTTCCTCTTAAAAGATTTTGGGGGAGGAATATGGAGCAAGGGTGGCATTACAAAAAGCCCAGACCAAGCCAGACCCTGAACCCCGTGTAACCCCATCCTGGCCATGTCCAGGGGGCCGGGGGGCGGGGGGGATGAGGGGGTGGCGGAGGGGCAGGGGTAATTCATAGGGTTGTGAGGCTCCCCGGAGGTGATAAAGTGTCGGGGTCAACCAGTTCACCCGTGTTGCCATGCGACAGCTTGAGAATTAACAGTCTGGAACCTCCGGCCCCGCAACATGAGGACGAGCCCCTGCTGACCCCGGCTCTTCAGCTGCTCCCCATCACATAGTGTGCATTCAGCGGAGGCGGGACGAGACATGTTTCCCCTCCGCTGTCCTCAGATCTGCGCCGCTAAAGATAGCAGAGGGACTGGCGTCTTGTAAACGGGAGCCTGTGATCGCTAATATTGGATGTCGCACTTTCATGTTTACTCGCTTGGGGTATTAGTCATTTCGAAACCGTGCCGTGAAAGGAGCCTGGTTATGGCTGAGTCTTGTCTAGCACCATCCAAACATCGATGTCTTCTCCCCCGTATTGTTGAATTCTGAGAATGTGTGGGGTGCAATCAGAAGCTCCTTGCACTTTTAGGATCCTGAAAATAATTAGCCCACCAGTGTAAAAAAGAGGCAAAAGTATTAGGTATGACTACGTATGACGTATATGTGCATCTTTGGGGGGTTTGTGTGTGTGTGCGTGTGTGTGTGTGTGTGTGTGTGTGTTGTGGGGCAGGGTTGGGGGGTTGCATGTGTGTGTGTAAAACAGTAAAAGGGAGGAAAAAGTGACTGCAATGTCAATCATCTGCATAAAACAAGTTCTGTAGCCAGCTGGGACCTCACTCAAGAAATCCAGGCCGACTTGAAAGACCGAGAGAGAGAGGGAAGAAGACAGAGAGATGGCGAAAACAAGGTAATCAAGGGGGATGGAAGGAGGGACAAAGAAAAGAAAAGAGAGAAAATGTGTACAAAAAAAGAGAGCATGCTGAGAGAGAGCGAGAAGGGAAAAAACGGATGGACTAATGAGAGATTCCTCTTTGGTGAGAAGAAGTGAGAAGGATCCAGCCGCCCTGGCGTAGCTCACTGCCTCTAATCTAATATGGCCAGGTCACTACTAAAGCTAAAGCAGCCAGCTATAAGGCCGGGGTCTCTGGCTCTGTGAAGCCAAAAGCATGCCAGTTGTTTGAAGTAGTGGGAATGGGCAGAATCCCCCCCCCCCCCAGCCATGGTTAATGAGAGACACTGGGCTCCCTATTAACATGCTGAGCTGGAAGGAGCCCTGCATGCTCAAATGGATCAACAGCCATTTGACATCACTTCCAAGAGTGAGCTCGGCCAGGGGGCCGAGGCGTTGTTTCTGTTTGAATAGAAATCTTTAGCAGCGCTGACACGCTGTGTGCAAAGGAGCAATTGGATTAGATTGGAGGGAGACAAAAGCCGAGTTTTGTTTATCTATTTCGACGTTTTGAATTTTTTTCAAAGAATTCAAAGGAGCTGGTTGTTTGTGTGTGCACGTGTGTGTGTGTGTGTGTGTGTGTGTGTGTGTGTGTGTGTGTGTGTGTGTGTGTGTGTGTGTGTGTGTGTGTGTGTTGTCTGATGTTGTGAGAGCCTGCTGTTTACAGGTCAAGCATCAATTTATGGATTCTGCATCCTTGATTCCCAGAGCACAACAAATCCATTCCAACCCCTTTTTCTCAGAATCTTTTCCCTAAAACAAAAAACACAAAGGATAGTATGTTTAGGATTAACTTCCTCTCTTAGTGCAGGTCATACCTTAAGTCTTCACATAAGTTTCAATTTGACACTTATAGGCCTTGCTATATTTATCTATTTATCTTGCTCTTGCCCACTGAAACCACTCGCGAATACATGAAGTGTACAACAGCAGTTTTATTTTTAATTTTTTTTGCATGGAAACATTACATAGTGGTCTGGGGACCAACTTGTCGTTATGCAACTCTTAAGTCATCCCAACAGCAACCATTTAAAACAAATAATAAGGAGGAAAAAACAATCATACTCAACTTAAAAATAGATAAAGATACTCTTAATTTATGTGGGGGGGTTTTATGCTTGCAAAATCATCCAAACAGTAATTCCCTCTTCTGAGATTGTCCTTAAAACCTGTCTGTATTGGGGGGGGAGGGAGTAACGGGATTGGGTAGTTACCAGTAAATAGTCCTCCATCCCTGGTATAAACAGTGGCCGGTTCCCTCCTGCTTTCATCATACCCACACCACCAGGGGATCCAGAGATAGAGTCCCTAAGCACTCATCAGTTCCACAGGCCACTGCACATCCCCCGCGGAACCGGCTCTCTAGGGGGAAGCCCGCTAAGGTTGCTTTTTTATGACACTCGCGGTGGAACGGCACAACACGGATAGAACATACTAAACAAGCCTGCTTGAATCAGAGGTTACCCGTGGCAACAGGCAATTGCATTTGCTTGCTGTTAACAAGATGTCAGCAATTTTCTTTTCTTTTAATGGGGGGTGATATGTCAGGTGTTCATGGAACCAGCCTCGTCTGTCCATTCTGCTGAATCTAGTTCTATGGTTGACCCACATGCACAAAGGTGTTTGAGGTCAAAGTTCAGTCCTTTAATTGTACAGGGAGGTACAGCATATCTCTTTCTTTTTTTCAGTGTGTCATCTTTTTGTTCAAATGTGTCCATTAATGTTGCTGCTAGACAACGTTTACATTATTTCTTTTTTATAATCGTACAATTGCTTGCCATTTTTGTCAGCAGCCCATTTGCAAGTGATGTCCAAACCATAGCGGTATATGGATAAAAAGAGAACACGTTTTTCTTTTTTTCTGCCTATCAGTTTGTATTAAAGCCAGCCTTTTATCAGTTCCCCCGAGGGTTTCTTGCGGCTGTGTAGCGGTGGTAAGCTCTGGTCGACAAAGGGGTTAGCAGGGAGATAGGGCTGGGCCCTGGAGGTTCAGCTCCATCTAATCCACGCCAGGCAGAGAGCAGCCGTGGCAGCAGCAGTGCTGTAGCAGTGGCAATGGTAATAGCTATTCCCTCTGGAGTCCGACTGGCTGCTGCGGGCACTTGTGAAGATTCATGGTTAAAGGTCCCTACCTGGCCAAATTGCCCTCATTCATCGTCTGTGCAACGTGTGTGTGTACAGTGTTTGCAGTGTGTCATATTGTAAGGGCAGTTCTAGTTTCTTTTGACACCTTTAAGAATGACTTTGCATCATGAATGGGGAATCTATATCTATATATCTATATAGATATAGATATAGATATACACACACATACATTTGTAGTGCACATATAATGGATTATGTCCACACACACAGACACACACAACCCTACCCGCCCTCCAAAAAATAAGAAAAGATTTAGCTTTTTCCGATCAGCACCAAATAGACTGAGGATAGCCTAGTGTGCAGTACATTCCTGGAATGTCAAAAGATGAAGCACAGTGGAGGTGTGCCACATAGCACACAGCAAACAGGTAACTTGTTGTTGATCTATCCCCCCGCCCCCCCCTGCCCTGCTCTCCCTGGGTTTGCAGCTATCAGCCCTGGGTAGCACACCATCGACTTCGGGTTAAAGAAGTGTGTAGCTCTGTTGCAGTGTAGGGGGGGGGGGGGGTTCTGGGGCCAATGACGCTCTGATCAGATTGTGTCTCTGTGTCAAGAGTTTCTGTGGGACCCGGCAGCCCAAGCCATTGTCTGGAGGGCGTTACACATGTTAACCAGCTTTGGTGCCTCTGACTGGATTACAACATCAAACGTGAGGTGTGGCCCCCCGCCGAGGCGTCCGTTTGGCACCGTCTCTTTCATGTTCTGTGGGACGCCATGGCTCAACCCCTCCCCGTGAGTCCTCCAGCACGCTCCCCCAAGAGCGCTGCATGGTGACTGGTACAGCCGTCTTACAGTTACTCCTCGGTGTGTGTGTGTGTGTGTGTACGTGTGTGTGTGTGTGTGTGTGTGTGCGTGTGTGCGTGTGTGTGTGTGTGTGTGTGCGTGTGTGTGTGTGTGTGTGTGCGTGTGTGTGTGTGTGTGCGTGCGTGCGTGTGTGTGTGTGTGTGTTTGTGTGGATGTTTATGGGGCTGTGTCTACGTTTGCTGAATACTTGTTGCAGTGTCCCATGTAGTCAAAAAATGATGCCAGACCCAGTGTGAGTGCTTGTATGGGTTGCTTCTGTTGTATGGTGCATTCATGGATTAATTCTGGTGTCAGAAGACATTTCTGGTAACACACATAGTTTAATTGATCTATTATGGATTCCAGTATGTACTTCAAACTGCTTTTGTTCAAAACTCCCTGTTCCTGACAGAGACAATATGAATATGATCCACCTCGGGATTTGGCTAACCGTATTTGTTGCGATGAAACCACAGGCCAACTGTTATCTATGTATCAGATCTAGTCCCAGGCAGGTCGTCAGAGACTGCAGACTCCCCAGTTACCGCATGATAACCATCTAAAGGATCTGTTTGCACTATCAAGCTCCTGACATATGTTGGATCCATCCTGTCAGAACATTGAAAGCAAAAATGTCTCAGTGCTGAAATAGCCAGTGGGAGCAGCTTACCTTAGCTTCCTTGTTGGTTTTGGGTGGTGTACAATATTATACTTCTACGGTACAGAAGGATTTCTCTGTACTCTACTTTATTTGTATTATTTTTTTCTATAATTGGTATGTTTTCTGCCGCTGATTGTTTTCACTGGAGCTTCTATTATGTTGGCTCTCTGCTTTGAATTTCACATGCAACTACAAATTGGCAATACAAAAGTTTCAAGTTTGGGGAGCTTTTTCAATCCAAAATACCACAGCTTGTGACTTTTTGAGGTGTCAGAGTTCAGGTTTTCCCTGGCACTTTGGACATCAGCTCAAACTTTTTTTTATGCCATAGCCAGATGGAGTCTACAGGGGGTGAGCAGAACCCCAAATCTGTTCCCTGAGGAAACGTACTGTATAAGAACCCAGTATGGATATTGGTCGAAATGTTGTACATAGCACATCTAAAATTTTTGTACAACTTTTTGTTCAACAATAAGTGTGTGTGTGTGTGTGTGGTGGGGGGGGGATCTAATCTCATATACAAGAGTATATTAACCCCACATGGTAATAATCATTGTGGCCTTGTTCCATATGCCTACGTTACATTTAGCTAAACTGCCAGATCAATTATCATATTTAGTGATAAATATAGATTTGACGGTGGTCAGGTCCTCAGCATGGTCTCTAAATCTAATATATCTCCCCAGTTAAGAGCATTGGTCCTGATGAATGTAGTGGTTTCTCCTGCTTAACAGGGTGCAATTTAGGGGCAAAATGGCATCCGATTTCACCACTTTGGCCTGTTTCCTCAAAGTAAAATGCCCCCCCCTTAGTGGTTGAATGAACTCCCAGAGTACATCAGGACAGTCAATTTACTGTCCCCATTCAACCTTGACCAAAAAGCGCATCTTTTCAAACAGCCGCTATTGCTCTTCCTCTTACATAAAACACCTTTCCTTTCGGCACCACAGAGCACTAGTATTGTTCCCAGCTTGTTAGTTGTGATGGAGATCCAGTTATTTGCGGTAATGAGTTTGGGATTGTTTTCCCTACTCAAATTGAATACACTTGACGGTTGCAGTTTGCTAAATGACGGTAATAATGTAACGCAATGTGAAAGGCCCGCTCTCATTCCAGTTGCCCGTTCTAAAACATTGAAATCGTACTCTTAACCCGCGCTTGCCCTGATTAGCTACTCATCCTTTACCTCATTTCATGTCTTCTTTAGGGGGGGGGATTGACATCTTTCCTCCGCCTATATTTTCCCTCCCCAGGTGTTAAGCATCAAAGAGAAGCTGAAGGAGTCCAAACGGTTCTGGTCCAACTTACCTGACGACATCTGCACGAAAGACGAGCTGACGGAGGCGGACGAGGACCAGTGCTGGAACAGCCACGCCAAGGGCAGGTAAGCAAGCCGAGCACACCTTCCGTGCCAAAGCCTCCCCCGCCCCCGTCTCCCGGAGAACAGCCGTCATTATGTCAAACATTACATCTGCAGGGGGTTTCCTGGGCTCTAAAGAGAGATGTACGGTGAAGACGATTGGCAGAGAAACGGAGCGGAGGAAGAGATCGGATTGTTCGGATAAAGGCAACTGTTGTGGGTTGTCTAAGCGTGTAAATATCACTGTGGAGGAAGCTGAGCCCTCGCTCAAAGTAGACATGCTTTATTTTGACTAGAAACCAGCCCTGGCTGAGTTTGCTGAGCATGGCTGTCTAGGTAGCGAGGCGGTCAGTTTACACAGATGACCCCCCTCCAACCCCCCACGGTGCTCAAAGGGGGTGGCCGGCAGGCGGGCACCCAGAGGAATGTGCTAGCAGAGCCGTCCCCCTCTTGCAGAAGACACGCGCGGCATCGGCCCCACAGCCTGTGGACATCTGCCTTCTGCCTGGAGGTCGGAGCCAGAGCGGCTGGCAGAGAACCCGGCTCAGCCCCTCATCGCGTTGGCCCTTCCTGGGCGATAATGCCACCAGATGGTGTGATAGAAGATCGGTTCGCTTCGTGGTTTATGCCAATGCCTCTTTACTGCCCCTCCGCTGGAAATCCGGTACATAGGTAAGACGATTGCCTGGCGGTGCTAAAAAACGTTGACGCGAAAATCAGCCCAGAGGATGATGACGGGAACTGATTTCCCCGCGGACAGGAACACACAAAATGTGGCTGTTGATCACATTCACGCAAATGTGCAACGTGGGTTTTCTAAAAGCCCGCTCTGCCTGAGGCCGAGAGCGAACATACAGCAATACAATTAAAGTGAACTCAGAGGGCATGCCAAGCACTGTTTGTTCTCTATGTTGTATCTGGCCAATCAGACTGTAACTATAGTAACAGCATACCACTCCTTGCTTCAATGAATCCCCATTCCAAACCGATATCATTATTATTATTATTATTACTATTTTATTATTATTATGTGTTAATTTTACTTTCTTGTGGTTATTATTTCGATCTAAACAGATCAAATAGGTGTGGTTTTCTCCCACAGAGTTAGCAGTGCGCTCACCCAGGCACCTGCTCTGCAGTGGAGCTAGTGGGGGCCAAAGGGTTCCCTGGTGAAAGATCCTGCCTCTCCCCTGCAGCATGTTTCCTGACAGACATAGAGTTTGAGGGCTAGCAGGGGACAGCAGTTTAATGGGGCTGTCTGGCTTGATTATACAGCGCTGCTTTGTGGCACCCTCCTTCAGAGCAGCTTTCTGAGTGCCTCAAAAATTCCCCTAATGGCATGTCATACAAAGCATCGAATGATTTGTCCATTAGGCCAATGTGGACTAATCAAATGTCCTCCCATTATGTTAGATAATACTGCAGAAAGATAAAGGATCCTTCACTATATGTGTGCGTGAACGTATGATTTCACAAACAAATGTTAAACTGATTTGTTCTTCATGGTGGCTGTTAAATATATGATTGTCCTATGCAGATATTCGAAACACTTATGCTTTAATTGCAAAAAAAAGCGTAGCCTTTCAAGCTTTGACAGCTAAACAAGATTGTTGGACAACACTTACAAGGCTCCTTCAACACAGCGAGTCCTCCATATGTAATCACTGCTTTCTGCACAATACAACGAGCCTAACCGCCCAGCGGGAATGGCTGCTCCATTGTATCCTGTTTGTCTGTGCTCCGCGGGGCAGGTATTTCCCAGAGGTGGTGAAGGAGGGTTTGACCAACCAGCTGAACAACCCTGAGGTGGAGGTGGACATCACCAGGCCCGACACGCTGATCCGGCAGCAGATCATGGCCCTGAGAGTCATGACCAACAAGCTGAAGAATGCCTACAACGGGAACGACATTTACTTCCAAGACTCCAGTGAGTCCCTTTGTGATGCTCTGTCTGAGGGAAGTGTGTGTCGCGAGGTGGCCGTCGTTGCTGTTGTTTTTGAACGGCATACGTGCCACCAGGTAGCGCAACGCATAGCATGGCGCCGTTTGGTTCTCACCTCTGTTTATTTGTTTACCAGTAATATGTTCATAATTAATATGTCAAGTATCTGTAAAAATGAGATTATAGGTTATGTGGAAATGAATCTACAGGCTAGATTATCATTTTTTTCCTGAGAAGCTATTTTATCGTAGGTTTAGCCACTATTTCTTTGTCGCTTCGCTGTGAGAGAGATACACTACGCCGTGGCAGGTCACCAGTCGACTGGGGGCCCCATTAATCACACAGTGGCATCAGACACACCATGTTGTGCTCTCTGGACCCTAACCCCATGCGTTTACACACACATACACACACTCCCCCACTCAGCCCCCTTACTCTCTCTTTCTCACTCGTTGTCTCTATTTCTCTCTCTCTCTCTCTTTCTCACTCCCTCACTAAAACACACACATACGTGGTTCCAGAGTGCAGTCAGGGAAATCAAATGTGTGAGCTGCCACCCTGAAAGACTGCTACTGCTGCTGTTACCCAGCCCTCCCATCACGAGTGCCTGCCGCAAGGTCCCTGCAGCGCGGCCAGCAGTCTAGAGCCCGCCCCAAGCCATTAGGAGCCTGACTGAATGGCAGAGCCAATGGCAGAGGCAATGACAGGCAGGCAGGGCTGTGGTTAGGAACTTATGCATCTCCTAAGTGCTGCCTGCTGGGGTATTGGTGGCTGCTTGCCCTTTCCAGATGCTAGGGGGGCCCTTCTTTTGTTGACAATGTGTATGGCATCTATTTGACAAGCCCTTCCTTTGAACCGCACAGCTAAAAGTGGGAATGGAAAGAGAACGATAATGATGTGAATTTTCCTGCCTTTAAGTATAAAGTTCCTCCTGAGGCCTGTCACAATCCTTGATTTGTTTGTGTATGTGTGTGTGCATACGATAAGCTGATATCATTGTGTGTGTGTGTGTGTGTGCGTGCGTGCGTGCGTGTGTGCGTGCGTGCGTGCGTGCGCGTGCGTGTGTGTGCGCGTTCTCACCTAGGTGACGAGGGGAGCGGCTCTGGGAGCGGCAGTGGTTGTCCTGACGGCTGCACCACAGAGTTTGTCTTTGTCGGCACGGAGGCTCCGGTGATCGGGGCCGACAGGAGCGACGAGCGGGCGGCGGCCGCGGCTGAATCTCCGTGCCACCGACCCTCCCTACTGCTGCTAGCGGCTGCCCTCAGCCTTACCCTTTTGGCACTGCAGACGCCATGGAGATAATACTGTACCCACACCGAGGCCACAGCAAGGACCTGTGTACTCCAATGGTACCTTCATCCCAACGGCAAGTTCTAATGCTGTTGAGAGACTGTCTCACTGGACAGGATATTTGGAGACACCTGGAAACCCCCCAGGAGAAAGAATTAGGGCGGATCTGGGAACGTGTACATCCTGCTTGTCCCCTTCCCAAAGAATACTTGGTTCCATCACTTAAGCCGCAGATACTGTTCCGACAACAAGGACAACAACAACAACAACTAAAATAAAAAGTAAAAAGAGATGTGGTTTTCTCTGCGCAGTTCCAAAGCGGAATTCCAACCAACAGCTGTCTATTCCTTAAACCCCTCCCACTCAAAAAGATGTTTTCACCAATTCATTACTTTTATTAAATTTGAATATTATAAAAGAGAAGAAGCTTATTTTGTTCCCTAAATCAAATCCACAGAAAAAAAAGGAAAATGTTCCACTGTGAGCATGTATGGCAGTCCTAATTGACAAACTTCTTTTGATTGTTGTTTATTTAAAAATATATATATGCAGCCTATGATGTTATTTGGTTATGCAGTGCAAGCAGATTTCCTTCAGTTTTCGTCTTTTGCTTCAGTTGTGTCACTACGGCTTCAAAAAGCAGCATTTCCTATAGTCATGCACTCCTAATATTTGCACACTTGATTATCTTAAAGGATGAACCCATGTCTTACGAAGAAAACTCATTTTGCACAGATGATTTTAGCCTTGTTTTGTCTCCATTTTTGGGGGGAATACTGGAAACATTATCCCACAGAGAAAGAGAGTACAGAATCTATTTATATTTCCAAATCATTTAAATGTATTGTACCTTCAACCAATTATCTATTTTCCTAAAAAAGCATATTGTAAGGTTATGTTATAATCTTAGTTAATGGTTCATTTTGTTATATATACAAAAGTACATACACATAAACACAATTTATTTTCCCCACCTAGCTTATTAATATAATAACGAAGACTTACGTCATTTAAAAAATGTTGAAACGAGAACACACTGCGAGAACACTTAGGTAAAAGAAGGGCTCAAGCCTACACTTCAACTAGCGCAGCTGTCCTCTGTTATGTGAATTAGGCTTTTATTGGTACATGGTCCAGGGACATTCAAGTAATATTAATGAATGGACAAAATATAGTACAGTGAAGGACAGTACTAAATAGTAGTGAGGAACCATTTCAAACGAGTCCTAGCGATAGAAAGGTACAGGTTATATGGATTATGTAATTTTGTTATTCCATTTTTCTGAAGTATATCTATTTACGCAGAGGTTGATAACATTGTCACAAGGGTCATGTAGACATTTGGTCAACTATTTTAAACCTTTAACTTCTCTCGTACCCATCCGAAGTTTATTCAATATGTTAAGAACAAAATTATGTTTAATGTATCAGTTTTTTGTTTTTATGTTTTTGTTATAGATAGTGATTGCAATGCTTTGCTCTATCAATCTGTGGCAAGAGAACACACTACTCTTCATGTAAATCCTAAAAGAAATGTTAATTTGGAATAACCTTTAATCGTATATTATTATTGGTATGAAATCAAGACGTCATGCAGTTACAGCTCTTTTATTTTTGCGGTATAATGGCTGCTTTTGCTATTTATATTTAGTTCGTTTTTTCACTGTCCAATGTCAACCGCATAGTCTGGATATTTAATGATCGAAGTAGTTCACACAGTACGTGAACAAGAAAAGATTGTGTGGCGTTTACGTTACGAGGTGGTCCGAGTGATGTCATCTAATCTTGTTATCGTTAAATAGGTGGTTGAAAAGTTTCAAATGTTAGCGAAAATTACCGTAATTTTTTCTTTTATGAACTAAATCGATATCCCTTAACATTGTGCATTTGCAAGCTAAAAGACAGTTTGATAGTTGGCAAATAAAGTGGGGGAATTTCAGTAAACTTGAGGTAGGTACAGCCCTCTACACTGAGGACAAGCCGTTGGAGATATGTGTTTTCCGTGAGTGGGCAACGAGATTGCTGGGTGGTTTTGGATGCTGGATGTTCTTATGCCTAAACCTTCTTCCCTACTCGGTGAGGCTCAAAGACTACCGTGACGGGTGTGGAGGGGGTTTTAGGGGGGGGGGGGGGGGGGGGGGGGGGGGGGGGGGGAATGAGAAACTCAGTAAGCAAGGGAAGCCATGCAAAGGTCGAACGCACCCGTGAGAGACTCTTTCCACAGAGCTGTGAGATCAGCAACTGTGAAGAAGAGAGTGTTGAATTACTGAGGAGACGATGCAGTGCAGCAGGGCGGGGTGGTGGTGGTGGAGGCGCCGGGGGCTGGGGTGTGTCTATTCTTGTGCTCCTCAAGTGAAAGCTAAAAGAAAATTGAATGAAACAGGAGGGGGGGGGGGGGGGGGGGGGGGGTGGGGGGGGGGGGGGGGGGGGGGGGGGGGGGGGGGGGGCGGTGGGGGGGGGGGGGGGGGGGGGGGGGGGGCCAAAAAAAAAAAAAAAAAAAGTAAGTCTTATCTTGAATGGGTAGGTACCCAATATCCTCCCCTCAGGAAACAAAACACACAACCAAAAACCCACACAAGATTCATATCCTCCAACATCACAAAGGTCCCCTCTCTCAGTCTAGGCAGAGGGGAGTTCCCTGAGTCCTCATGCAGCCATGGGCCCTTTGCCGCTCTCTCTCCTTGAACAGTCGACTCGTTGCTGTTGATTGAAGCACATATCCTGTCTTGAAGACGTTTATGTTGTCATCTTTAGCTCATGGCTTATGTTTTTTTTTCTTTCCTTTTGCTTTTCATCTCTTTTTTTGGGGGGGGGTGGGGGGGTGGCTTTTGTAAATGAAATACATTTGACTGTCTGTGACTACAGTATTTCCTTTACTTGCATTTCTTCTGCGGCACTTTCAAAACAGAATACAACATATTTTCCAGTGGAAAGCCATGTTCAAGGTGGTATTCTAAGTTGTGATTTAAAACTACATTTAAAAATTGCTTAAAAAAAAATATAGTGCACATTTGGGAGTGTGGATTTATTGCCAGAGCACGTTGCTTAAAGCTACTATAGGGAGAATCAGAGCTGATCGTTGGACAAGCAGACATGCCTTACCATTTTTTTAAACAACGAAAATGGATTGCTTATTTGGGTTTTGTTACATGTTCTTGTATACAGAAATAATGAAGGGGTGCAAATAAACAATTTATTATAAAACAACAGGAGTCCTGGTGGTCTCTACTTCAGAATCCGTCCAATGTCTCTGTCTCATGCAAACATTTCATTTGAAACAGGATATGGTCCACAAAATCATACATACAAACTAAGTACTTTGAGTTATCTAAGGTGGAATAATCTACACACTGTCCTCCCAGAGGGAACAGACAATGTAATATTCTGCATGTGAACATCAACAGCAACATGGACTAATTAAAAATGGTTCTCAAGGTTTGACTATCCCTGAAGTGGTAATTTTCAATATTCAGGGGGAAAAAGTTAAAATGTAGTTTAACATAATAGGTCGTCGAGCAAGAAATTAGACGTTCCTCACACCTAAAGGGAGTGCAGTGTAGATGCAGGTGATCATGTTCCTGGGATGAAACAAAAACTGATTATGGAATATTTAATGATGGCCATAGGCCACGTGCTGACAATTTATGCATGAATTCAAGGCAGTGCTGACCTGCTTAAGAACTAATACGCGTATGAATGTGAAATAATTTCGCTACACAGAAGGCTCGGGAAGTCACTGAGGTCACCTCTGCAGTCCATTGTCTTCTTGTGTCAGACATGGTATCACACTCGCTGTTAAAGGCCATATTGGACCAAACACCCACCTCTGAATACCCTTGATACAGCCTCTTTTCCATCTTTCTATCTGATGTGGCTGTAAAAGAGGTCCCTAATGGAAATAAATAATGCATTGTAGGACACTGTCTGTATGGCTTGAGAACATCAATCAGGCCGGACTAAGCAGAGCCAGTGGGGTGACTAACCACCAGCCCCAGGGCAAGGATCTGCGGCTGAAATGAAACAGCTGCATTGAAACCATTAGGTCAAAGTCCAAAACTGTCCAGATGATGTTCAAATTGCAATGGCCCCACCTGGTCTTAACGTGCCGTAACGGTCAAATGTGAGAAAGCCAAACCATTAGCACAATAACATGCAAACAGGATACGTTCACAGGTCAAACAATTAACAGTCACAGTGACACACTGTGAAATCCGTTACTAGCCGCGGTTGGACGTACCTTGCGTGAATATGTTCCACGTTTCAGATTGCACAGCACAATATACGGCACTCTCCGTTGAAGCCTTTTGACTTTGCCACCACAAAACCATAGAACTTTGCGGTCCCCCTGCGTGTTATGCTGTATGTCATCTGAATGCTTTGCAGTGTCTGTTTTGATCATGCTCTATATACAGTGGGAGCTCTGCAGAGCAACTAGAGTGCATATGCTACAGAGGGGAGTCTCAGTCCCTGTTTTCTCCATCCCTCTCCGACAAGCTTTTTTAAAAAGTCACATTCACATGACAACTTCAATGGGGACACACAACACGGTACGGCTTCACAGCTCAATTCATTCGAATTATTCATCACAAATCTGCGTTTCTGTCTGTACAATTATTTATATCTTTCAATAATGGATGAAGTAAAATGTGAAAGGTCCAAACTCTGAATTCAATAATAAACAAGGAGACTGGGGATGGCAAAGGCATACCTATAGCATTCTGTGAACTACAGTAACAGAATGTCGACAGCTTCTTTAACTAAAAGGCTGAGATACTGTAATGACATTTTGACCACGCTCAATGACATTAATCTCATAGCACATTACTTTTACAAGATATAGGCTGCTCGGCGTAGCAGGTTTTAATATTGAACTCAATTTGATATTAAATAGTCATGCATAAAAACACGGCTCTTCTCCCTTGGATGGGTGGGTCAGGATATCCTTTTATTTTCACAGAATAGTTGCAAAAGAGATGCCATGAGAGCCTTCAATCCCACACCCAGTCCAAGTAAAAACTCCCTAAGTGTCCTTTACAAGTTAGCGTTTCCTAAAACACAGCGTTGACTCTGAAAGTAGGCTGGTGTAAATATTAAGGTCAGAGGACGTAGTTAATAGGGTGTCTGATGACACGTTTCATCTGAGGGCTGAGTGTAATTGCTTTATGCCTGACAACTAATAACGTGAGGGCATTGGAGACAGTGAATCCCTTGAAAATAGGGACTTGATATAAAATTAAATCTCACTTTTCAATTTCCACTCCCTCAAGAGTTAACAAATTAAATGGGTTAAAAAAAAACTATTCTGGCTAATAAAAGACAATAAGCTAATAAGGGGATTTCGAAGGTTTACCTCAGGGAGAGGCTCCATATAAAATGACCTTTTTGTACTAGGTACAGTGCATTAAGTTAAAAAAATATTTAGGCCAGTCCAGATGTTGGTGGTTGTTCTGTCCTTCCCACGTTCCGTCAATACCATAATTCACTTTGCCAAGGTCATTGTAGGAAAAGATTAAGGAGAGAAAAGGAACTGAACAACCATTTTGAAATGTTTTGACAAACATGTTTGGCATTTGACAAGGCAACTGACTTTTCTCGCATCATTCACTCAAGTATTATCACATGAGAGCAGTTTATTGCAATTGGATCGAATTTTGCTCCTTTCACACAAATTCTGGTTGTCGCCCCAGTTCACTGTCAATGTCTAGGACTCAAGCTTTTATATGACCCTCACTGAGGCATTATTACACTGGGTTGGCAATCAAACATTTGAATGAAGAAACTGTTTAAATGAATTCTAGTTACTTTGGTACAGGTCCTGTTTTTTTTTTTGTTGCAAGTCCTCCTTAGTGGCTGGACTACTTGCTATTACTTATCACAGTCATGGCTTTGGTTTGGTCTCCATTTAACTCCCTCTGAAAGGCCTGATTCTCCCTATTCTGTTCCCATGACAAATACCTCCCTTTCTTTCATTCCTCGCCTTTCTCTCTGTGCCACTCACTCTTCTTTTCTCTTGCTCGCTCTCGATTCCCCCTTTCTCTTTTTTTACACCCTCTTTCTCACTCACTGACTCAATTTCTCTTTCTTTATCTAGCTTTTTTCAGCCTTAAAGAAAAAAAAAAAACGGAATTACCCACCAGATCATTCCTGGATTGCAGAGAGAGTACCCTCCCTGATCTTTCTACAGACAAGAATAGTGCAGTGCGAAACCCTCGCTTTTGGGGGCTTGCTACCGTTGCAACAGAAAGATCTCATATTTGCCCGGCTCCCACAGAGGAGGGCGAGAAGGCTTGTACCACCACTTTAATCTTCAAACAGGGAAGATTTTATGCTGCCAGATTGAACTGTCCGAGTATGTAACATTACCTGAGAATAGAGAACAATCAGCCAAGCTCCTCAAACCGATGGGAAGAGAAAGGGTTTCAGATTTTTACTTAAAAAAAAGATTTTATTTTTATAAAATTGGTCAGTTGTTGGTATTGCCCAGTGTTTTGGTCAGTATTTAAAATGTTTTGGGATTGCAAAAATGACTTACATCGAAACTGCCTTACTTACTCTTCTTTTAGTCTTTCAGTACACGCTGTATCCTCTAAATACATGTGTACCTTTTTTCTTCTTAACTATTGAACAATGTGTGTATTATGATCGAAATTCTAGGTGCTATAGTCACACTACAATTCAAAGAAACTACAGCTAAACAGAAAATAAAAAAAGAAAAGAGATGTGGACAGAGATGGACAGAGATGTGGAGGTTAACTAGGAAGAAAAGGAGAGAGGGGGCTCAGTGGCTTTCCTGGGGAAATCTACGCAGCACTCCTGTCTGATGGCCGGGGGTAAATTGAGGCACTTAGCTCTGAAGGAGGGCGGACAGCGGGAACGACCAATATTAATGGGACTGTTTTTCGGTTTCTCACACCTCAGAGAAAATGCCCAGCTTGAATGCCGAAAGCAAAAAATATTGTTGTTTCTATCTCGCCTAGTAGTTTACAAAGGCTGCCAATGTCATCCTCTGGGAAACAATAGATAGCCTAGCTTACCTTATGACTCAATGACGTCATCACACGAATATTAAGATTATTATATTAATGTTTTGTGAAATCATTAACTTACATATTGGAATGGAATTTAAGAATTTAGCATTACTTTACTTTGGCTGCAGATGCTTTATACATTCATGTGGATACTTCCTTAGAAAAAGCAAAGGGCACCTGTCTTTATACTTTGGACTTTGTGAAAGGCAATCAAATCATGGTATCTCTTTATCATAGTAAATCTTATAATTAAGTATTAATGGGTAAGGGAAGACCAGTCGAAGACTCCCGGATGTCTGCAATGGATGAGTGGATGAGTCCCTATTCTGTCGTAAATAAAAGCCCAGGAATTAACCTTGCTCTGCTGGAAGACACCCGAGCTGGCTTCATGTCAGCAACCAAGCGAAAAGAAAACTGCTTTGGCAGACACACAGTGTGCTATTTGTCACTTTGCACACTCCAAAAACAAACCCAGGATTATCCCCACTAATGTATCTCCATATAAATGCTTCATAAGTAAATAGCAAGGCTTGGCCCACTCTTTGCTGTTGGCACAATAATTATACTTTTTCCCCCTAATGCTCAAATTGAGAATAGGTGTGTGATTTTTTTTTTTTTTTTAACATCATGTAATGCTAGCTGTCCAAACTGACTGAGGCAATGTGCTTTGCCAGAGTAGTGGTGATACTTCCAGGAGAAGCGGGATCCTAGGTAATACTGTTAAAAGGAATTTCTGTAGGAATGCGTACCTGTCATCCATGCTCAGCGATATTCATTTCAAAAAGCAGCTCCCTGGGGGTCCTTTTTAAGCATGCAGAGATAAAAGAGCACAAGTGTAACCGCTTAAACCATCCGTTGCTTTACTTCTACGATCCAAAGGAGTGTGGTGTCTTAAAAAACAGAGAATCTAAGTCATCGATTTGCATTGTAATTGGGAATGTGCAAAGTCTAGGGAAAAACACTGCTTAGCTGCTCCTCTTTAGACAGTGTAAGAACCTCCTGTGTGTGAAGTTGCTTCGTGCCTTATCATTTTTCTTCACTGTCAGGGATATTCCACTCAAAAATAAGATCCATTGGAAAAGGCCCTTATAAATTCGTACTGTATTCAGCAACGTCATCCCCTGATGAGCAAACAGTTCTGCCGACCGTTGCATTCCATTTTTCTGTCCCCCTATTTACCAGCAAACATAATCAGTGGAAGCTATTGGACGCTCATTCATTCCACTGTTCTCTTTATTATTAAGTCTTAGTCCTAGTACTAGGGTGAAAGTAAATAAAAATACATTTGACAGCAACAGAAGTGGGAAGTGAATGCTTCCCTTGCCCAACCTTAGACTCAAAGCAGGAGCTATCCCTTTCTTTACCAGCCCCTGTGAAACCGAGGAGGATTGACTTTGAAAGGTGATAATAGACTCTTCGGGAAACTAATCAGGTACTGAGAAAGTCTCTCTCACTCTCTCTCTCCACATAACCACTTCATCCCATACCGCTCCATTCAACTCCTCCCTGCACCACAGTTTAATCTTTTGGACCTACTGTAGGTAAAAATGTGTCCGTGAAATGGATTTCAGACCAGGTGCTATACGTTACTGTTGCTAAAACTCTCCTGTGCCTATGGTTTCTAGATGCTGAACATTTCTGAACAAACAGCCCAGCCATTCGAGTATGTTCACTTAACTTTTAAGGCCACAATTAAAAGCTAATATTTATTTTGTTAAGTTAATTTCCTAAACTTTCATTGCATATGGGATATCTCATCTACACTAAAGTATGTCAAATTAACTCTTCTTCAATAAATGATCAACAGTATTCCACAACTTTACTCCATTACAAAGCTGTCACTTTGTAAATATGATTCAGTCCCTATCATAGGAAATGACAACTGAATTGTGACTGTCTGTAGGTTTTTATAAATAATGTCAAACCATCACATGAAAATTCTTAAAAAGAAGATAATAACGTACCAAATTATTTTTTTTAAAACACTTTTAGGAATTGTTACTTAAAGAAGGTACATTGTACCAGGAATTATTAAAACAAACAGATCAAAACAGTTTCCCATTCTATAACAATGTACAGTGCAGTTTGCTAAAGCATATTACCATATACATATAGGTATCTACACATCAAATATATTATCCAATAAAATAGAATTAAATTAATATTACTGTTTTGTTTTTTTACATTATAAAAAGGTAATGTCACAGCCACTTTGACAGAAGAGATGAATAATTAATCGAAGTGGCTTCCGCTGTTGAAATATGTCAGTATTAATGTTGGAGATGTCAATTTCAAGAGAAATAAATGTACAGTAATACTTTCTCCCCCTTATTATCAGTCGATGCATATGTTGTATCCCCTACGCAGATTGTCCGTCAGTCTGGCCAGTTTGACACAATGTGTCCAGGCTATGGATTTCTTTGTTGAAATCCCCGTGTTCTGTCCAGTGTGTGTGGCATGGCTGTGCAATTAGAAACACTGTAGGCAGAGCTTCTGACAACGACGCCCATCGATTGGCCCTTACACTTCCAAGCCTGTCGTTTCTGTCTGTCCTCCTCGAGAGTTCAGGACAAGGACGCCACGTCTCCACGCCGACGTCAACTGCGAATGCTGTCCGTTACCCGGACAGCGACGTGAGCACACAAGTCAACACTAAGGCCAAGATGGCTGCCGGAGCAGCGCTGGATGAGGCGTGGCCGTCTTCCGCTTCGGAGTCCTCTCCCACTGGAGCGTAATGGGGACGTCGGTGGTCCACCACGACGTCTGGACTCACTGGGGACGGAACGGAAACAAGTGGAAGTGTGAGAGACTCATCCAGAGTCATCCCAATTCACACATTATTCAAATGGGTTTTAGTCGAAGGGAAACCGAACAGAAACATTTCATGTTACGGGTAGATGTGTTTCGTCAACCGGTTACCTTGCGTTGTGTCATATCTATTGTTCTAGATTACTGTAAGAAGCGCAATGATTTTGAATACCAAATACAAACATGCTGACATTGCGCTAAAATATATCTTTCAGTTTCATAGGCCTAAACACTTCCTGCGTTCCCAGAGGAGTCCTACCCATCGACAGCCTCTCCCTAGGAGTGAAGGCCTGTGCAGTAGAGCCGCTGTCAAAAGATCTGAGTGTGCCGTAAAATTAACTGTCTATTGATTGGCTACAGAGCAGTCCCCAAGACAGCCATTGGAAGGAAGGTACACTGATAGTCTGGCAGCTGGGCAGACTCAGCGTCCCAGCATAGAACATTGATCTTTCAGTTCAGCACCCCAATCGACCCTTGCCACTGAGGGTTCCAAGGCTTTTAATGTGTCAACAAGCTTTACGCCTTTTTTCCCCTGATTAATAAACATTAAGTCACTGAGGCAGTTAGGGCTGCACTGCTCAGCTATATTACAATGCCAGACGTCCTATGATTAATAACTCCCATAAAAAGATGGTTAATAGGTTGGCAACTTTCACTTTATATTTGTGGAGCGAAGTGGATAACAGGACTCAAGAGGTTGTTTTTTTTCAATAGAAGAACTAACTCCATGCTACGCTATTTTCTCTCTCTCTCTCTCTCTCTCTCTCTCTCTCTCTCTCTCTCTCTCTCTCTCTCTCTCTCTCTCTCTCTCTCTCTCTCTCTCTCTCTCTCTCTCTCTCTCTCTCTCTCTCTCTCTCTCTCTCTCTCTCTCTCTCTCTCTCTCTCTCTCTCTCCAGCTCAGCAATACTAATGAAGATCTGTCCAGAACCTATTGCGCTATGGGTAAGTGTGAAATACAGTTGGACAGTTTATAAGGGTCTAGCACATGTCATGGTGTCACAACAGGCACAACTGGAGGTTACACGTTGGATGTTTGTCTCTGTGTCTGCACTTAGACTGGGGAAATCACAGATGTACCAATCATGTAACAATTTTATTTTTCTGACAAGAATCATTAAAGTCAAGGAAATCTAATTCCCGAGGGCAGAAGCATGGAGACCTATGTCTGACGTTCACAACCAAGGTGAAATCAATAGAGGTTCCTAAAGAACTCTTAAAAGGGAACTTGAATCGATACCAACAACCCAGCAAGACAGCTCCAGGAGGATCAGCATCAACAATTACATGTCCGACCAGATAGGATGCTGTCTTCACTGTAATGCAGGAACCACAAGGTCAAATGAGATACTTACGAATACAAATAAACAGCTTTTATTGTCGTATCTGAAATGTATGTAAACAACCTATGCCCTTGGAGAACAGAATGTGAGCATTAAAAAGAATGACACCAAATTAGCCAAATTGAGTGGTGTTGTGACTCATCTCTTTATGTAGGCCTGGGTTTTCAAACGCCTTGAGACACACCGAAAGGCCCAGAGACACAGAATCTGATTAGAGCAAATAAACAAGAGAATCCATTTATTCAGGCACTTCTTTCTTAATTGCAAGTCAGTCCTGAGAATAGCCAGTGTTCTGTTGTGGAGCTCCAGACCACAATCATAAAATAGCAGACAAATCCCTAGACATAGTGATGCAAAAGCCACACTGTCTTGAATTTGAATGTGCTTTTTACTACCCTGACAATACTAATACGCCTTAAACGTCTTCTTCCACTGTACAACGCTTGTAGTCGACCTGGCTGTCAAGCTGGACAAATTGTTGCTCTTGTAATATTTTAACAAACAAGCTGGGGTTAGAAAAAATCAGGGTTAATATCAGCACCTGTGACCAACATGACCCTGATGTGCATGCTTTTGGCACACAAAGGGCTTTTCTCTTTTAGTGGCATGACAACCAACCTTGACCTTTAAACATGGTCAGAGCCAGAGGGGAGATTAGAATCCTGAAAGTATCAACCTAGTCTCTTGGTAAACAAAACACGTGCCCTGTTGACTTTCCATTGTGTCGTGATTACATCTGAGGCATTGGA
This sequence comes from Aplochiton taeniatus, assembly GCA_017639675.1. Lineage (NCBI taxonomy): Eukaryota > Metazoa > Chordata > Actinopteri > Galaxiiformes > Galaxiidae > Aplochiton > Aplochiton taeniatus. Next base: position 6,178,697 of record CM030173.1, on the reverse strand, counting down.
TGATACCAGGCTCTCATGTTAATGTGAAACACAGTATACACACATGCTACCAGGAAATAAACACATTTCTGTTACCAGGGGCGGGGGGAAACGGTATTTCAGCATCAGACAGGTTTCAAAATTAAGCGCTGAGTTTTCCAGCCCGAAACATCGGAGAGAGACGATCTGAGGATCAGTGGTTGAGCTTCACTGCGCTCACGCAAAAGTCTGAAACGAGCATCTAGTGTGGCGATTAACCGGTTTAACCAAAGGGAGTCTCTTACAGTTCTTTGTGTTTGTCGAAAGCTTCTATTTTTTTTGTTTTCCGGAGAAAAAAGAGAGCCAGTGAAGAAGGAAGCAAAGCGAGGAGAGCCCACCTGAGACCGCCTAGGAAGAAGCAGCCTGCCAGCTCCCACTCACATCCGGTACAACTGAATGTGCCCTTGAGTCGGAGGCAGCATCCCCATTCAATTAAATGTACAGATGCCGAGAAAATGAAACTCTGCATTTGAGAAATGATATCATTTAGCACGTTCTCGTGTGCTTTGTTGATGAATTGTCCATTACAAATGAACAGCGAGACAGCATAAGCATGCAAACTCATAACCTAATATGAAACCTTCTTTTTTTTTTAACTGCTATTGAACTATTGAACAAAAATGAAATGGGCTTCACATTGTTAACCAAACATAAAAGGATGCAGATTAAATCCACAGCCTGAAGGAACGACTATGTCGCACTTAACAAACTCATTCTCACACATACAAGCACACAGTTTTTCTATAATGTTTCACACAAACCATATGAAGTGTGATATAGTAGCTTGTGGGGCTGTAGATCTGCATTGTGTTGTATTTGGTTACGAATGTGAAGCAGATCTCTTATAACATAAAAGTAAATCAAAAGTTTGAATTATCCACAAAACACATATTAATGTGATTAGTGTGGCCGGACTTAGACTTACAGTAGACGTGAAAACAATTTAATTAAACCTTGGACAGAAATGCTCTGCTTCATTATATTTTTGTCACGTTAGACGATTCTAAAATGCCGGAGAATGTTTCTCCACCTCCCCAAAAAAGAGCATCCCTTTCGCTTATCCAATTACAGAGCGACCAGAATCAATAAAATCGAATTAAAGGTAGGACCTATTCTAAAACACAGTGAGTGCTCTGCTTGGATCCTGCAGACAAAACTCCTCAGTTATATGTTCTGAACGGCTCTGCTAGATGGAGGCTCCACAGACTGGAGCGTGTTGATGGCCTGGATCCCATGCCCTCACCCTCCATTACATCCTCAGAGAAGTCAATACTGGGCCCGGACCGCCAGTCACTCACTCTCGGGCCGCAGACACAGCCAGCATACAGAGCAGAGCGGCAGGGGACTCGCCCACTGACAACACTGCTGCTGCTGCTGCTGCTGCTGCTGCTGCTGGAGCACTCCGAATCCTGCGCCCTACGTTTCGTTTCTCCAGGGTTGTGGGCGGTGGCCTTGGGACACTGAAAATAGAAACAACTATTTTCCAAGTGGCACAGGAAATACCCTGAAAAGTGTGGTGTAACTGTGTTCGAAGCAACATAATGGCAGTCAACACAAAGGCTGCGCTCCTGAGGCAAAACATGGCGGTGTATAATTGGTGTAGCTTGGTGGTACGTCATTCCAGGAGGAAGTAGAGAGAACCCTGACTATATACTACAGCACAATCAGATGAGTAGGAAGTGAACTAGTACCTTTTAGAAGTCACTTGTTAACTCCTCTAATGCAGACCAATGATGATGCTCATGGGCAACGTTGAGGCCTATTTTACATGAACCACCTCTGTAACTATGTCTAATGGAGAACTTTGAACATGGTTACCATTGTAGTCAAAGTTCTAGAGTAGAACATTGAGGAGAGACTGGCAATGCAGAGCTGCCGAGTTCAGGGGATCATTTTTAGCTATACAAGTCACAAAGCGATGATTAAAATGATGAGATCCAATTAGACTGTCAAAGACGTAACAAAGTAGTACTTCACATTATAGGTTTGCTATTAATAGCTGAAGGTACCATTGGGCTATAGTCACCATAGAGATGTCTATTTAGTTTCCATGGAGTAGAACATATGCTCAAGCTCAGTTTGTAGCAGAAGTACAAAACGGCCTTAGGTAGTGTATGCACCATGCTCCACCAACTAAGTCCTAAAAATATAAGGGAAACCCCTTAAAAGAAATTGTAAGCTATGCAGTATTTTCCTGATTGGTTATACTTTGCATTCATCTATCTCAGATTGACTATTAATAATAGGGGTCCTCTGCCGTGCTCCCCCTCTCCATTCCGCTTTCTATTTCATTATACCACCATCAACACAGCTGGGGTTAATCATTTCTGAACGTGGCAGCCTGCTGAAACAGCAAACTAACAAACCGAGCCAGGTATCACAACGCCAAGGTCACCCTGGTCCTTCACTTTGATGGCAGATGCACGTTCATAAATAAATCCTGGTTAGAGATCAAAACACAGAGGGATAAAAGTCTGTCATCTTAGGGCTGAATAAAACATAGATTAATTCAGTTCAGACTGATGAAAGCAACTTGCACTGGCTGTGCTCCATGTAGGAGAAGGAACTTGGATGTTATTTTAGGTAAGTTGTTATTATATGTGGAAAATCAGTGGGTTGTTCCAATGTACTTACTGTTTTAATTTGTGGTAACCAACAGAAGTTTGGCTCCTATTTTTTATCCTGTCGAACATTACTTTAAATTGCCCAAGGCGACACATTACCAAACAAATATCTCCGTGTTTACGGATTCCGAGTAATCAGCTGAAGTCAACATTAAACATTTCCAATAATGAGATGATTTTTTTCTCTCTCCTCAAGTCAGACATCAAAGGTGTCTGTGTTCTCACCAGAGCAGACATGATCCACTAATTAGCATGGACACCGTACAACCACATATTACCTTTTCATTTTTTTTCTTTTTTTTTTGTGTGAGCATTTGCATAATGAAACCGGCTTTTTTTTGGCTTTACATAGTTCTCTCTGTTATTAACCTTCCATTAACCTTTTCATTAGCAGAGGCACACTAAGTCTTACTGGCAGGGCTTACACACACTACAAGGCTTGGCCCAAATTTATTAAACCACTGGCAGAATTGCTTATAGGTGATTATCCCAATAGTCCAGCTCACCGCCTCACATGATAATGGCTATTTACCACGGGATGCTCAGAGGGGGGTGGAGACGCGGAACAACAAAAATATGACCGGAGTCTCCATGTGTTTATTATGACAAACAGAGCGAACACTGCACTGACGAACACTGCTCTATAGCTAGAGCAGTAATGCCAGGTGCACCTCCTCACCTTCTGTTTCTACACGCCCTGCCACAGCTTTCACTAACTCATCGTATCAAGACTGCTGCAATCATTTAGATAAAGCGAAAATATGTATTATTCGGGGCAACATCAGTGTGCTTTCTAGTTGAACTGCCGTCTGTGTCAATTCTTAAAATGAGGCATGTCACGGTAAGCGCGACGTACGCAAAGTCTGACAACCCACATCTGTTTCGACTTGCTAGCTGATTGACATCAGTTATTTATTTATTTCAAATCTAGGCCACCGTTGCTAAGGTAACTTCACGTCAGGTTCTGTTCACACAGAAGAAGAAGAAAAAAACTGATTATTTTTTTTTGCTGGTGTCATTGGTTCAAAGCAGAAGTCATGGGAGGAAGTACCCTTCTGTGTTCTGTATTTTTTCCATAGTGCTTTTCAAAAGGAAAAGGTCACTGGTAAGCCTTCCACGCTCTAGTATCCAGCAGGTAGAACTTGCCAAAATAGCCCTGCAAACCACCTTCTCTCCTTCGCAAACCGATTGGCAGCATGGAGGTATTGTTTGTTCAACTAGATGCCTTTGTTTTATAACTACTCGTTTGCGTTCATGCTCAGCATACAAGATTTCAAAGGTCAAAGGTGAACGGGTAGAGGGCCCATTACAGTAGACATCATCCCCTCTATTAGGTCACATAGTTCCTAAAGCCACAGTGTTCAGGAATTTCATCAGTAGACCAATACCAACTACAGTGTAAAGATAATTCACAATTTGCATTTTATACAGTTGCTGAATCCTTCTGGGGACCAACACCACAACACTGTTACAATCAGGACCCATACATAACTGGTAATTTTAAAACCAACCAAGACTCTTTCTCTGTCTAAATGTCTGTGAAAAAAAACCAGCATCCACACTGTCAGAGCTCTGAAACAACTGATTGCTATGGACTTCAAAAGTGTCCCTCAAGAGAAAGAACTCTTACATTCGTCTCTTATTAGTTCTACAGTAAATGTGACGTTCTTGTTACAGCGCCAGTCCTGTGCTGCACATATATATATATATATATGTCTCTCTCGACTTCAAAAAGGAAAATGCGATTGATATGAGGCCTGAAGGTTTGCTTTTCAACAACACAAGCGTGTGCGCACAGTCCGCACAAGCAAAGGGGAAAAACTAACAGGCACAACTGTTTCTGACCATACGCAAAGCATCAATAAACGGTTCCATTCAGTTGAGATTGACACGGAACCAAACTTCTAAAAAATAACGCTACCAACTTTAAGAGCCCCATGCCACAGATATGGAAGTTATAAATGGTCTACTCCCTGTCTGGGCTTGCAGGAAGGGAGTTCCGAAGCTTAAGAGTGTGAGACAAAGCAGGCACATTGACAGGATTTATGGAAAGGGTAGATGTGAGACGAAATACAAAACTCCTTTTGAAGTCACACACAGTAACACCTCAAGACGTAAAGGAAAGAAATAACACATAACATGTCATTTTAACGACTCCACTTTCATCCGGCAGTTTTGATGAGCCAACATGTGAGAATCAAGGTGTGAATTGTTCAGAAATATACAGCAGAGAGAGGAAATTGGGTCTTGTTTGCACTAGATACATTTGTGTGATTGTCAGAAAATGCCTTGGAGAAGTGTAAATAAGTGATAAGCTTTTTCATGTTACAAATCTAAAAATAACATTTCTGAGAGAATCAAATCTAAACTTACAATATCCGCTCATCCCATGGTAAAAAAAAAACAAATGGCGTTATATCAAAGAAGTGGAATGTGCACTTTACCTCTGACAATAATACAATGGCAGGAATGCTTAGTGGTCCATGAGATGTTTTAAATCTGCCCCAAGTATGCTGGAGCAGAGTTTGGCAAGAGAAGCCGCACAAGATGCCCTTTGCAAATGATGAGCATAACCAAGTTTCTTTGAAGTTGCTTCATCTCCCCACCTGACACCTGTTCCAGCATGTGTTTCCCTACCTGCTGCTATACGTGTGTGTGTGTGTGTGTGTGTGTGTGTGTGTGTCTGTCTGTCTGTCTGTCTGTCTGTCTGTCTGTCTGTCTGTCTGTCTGTCTGTCTGTCTGTCTGTCTGTCTGTCTGTCTGTCTGTCTGTCTGTCTGTCTGTCTGTCTGTGTGTCTGTCTGTGTGTGTGTGTGTAGCCATGCCAGTTTGTTTGAGTGTGTCCATTGCGCGTGTGCATAAAGCCCAGAGGACGACAGTAGTAGTACTAGTTCAACGTCTTCCCTTTGCTCCAGACAGGCACTCCCCGCGGTTGATTAACTCTGTGATCCATTAAAGTGTCTTTGTCCTCCAGCGGAGAGAGGGTCCCCTCTGCCCTCTCCTGTGAGGAGCATGCCAGCCCCTCAGACACCCTGCTCAGTCTCCTACAGCGTCAGTCAGAAGAAGGCGAGAGATGATGTATTGTCTAAACTGCACAGCAGGTGACGGGATTAAATTCTGAGCGGTTGAACAGTTGACATCTACCAGCAACCGTTTTTTCATTAGCATTACCACCCTGAACTGTATTCATGGGAAAGTCAGGTTCAAATCCAGATCTCTTCAAAGAAAAATACCTCTGGGCCAACCTCCAAACAGACATCGTTTCGTAACCAGGAGAGACATTGAAAGAGAATCATGGTTAAGTGCTTTTTATTTCTTTGTGCTACGCAGTGTTTAAGCATTCGGTTTCCTGAGGTGCATTCTGAAAACACCAGAGCTGCGTGCAGAATGTGCTCTTACACTTCATAAAACACAAAGGTCTTAAAGAGAAAATACAAGATTTCAGAACCAGAAACCCAAGTGAATAGAAAAGAGAGTATTTAGGGATGATTTAAGGCTACGGTAGCATTTTATCAGTAACAACAGTAACCTTACTTCTGCCAGCAGTTTGCATTGACCTACATGACAACATTATTTTTTTTGGGACTGACCCTCAGAAAAAACACGACTTTTAGACTTTCAACATCTGAACACAAACAGTTGGTCTGAATTTGGAAACAAACATGGGCATAAAAAATGTGGTTCTTATTCCCTGCAAGAACACAACTTCCAGCCAAACATTCCCCCTCCAAACCCAGACAGGGCGTGAATGTGCCATGAAATGAGGTATGGAAGCAAGGGGTCTGTTGTATTTAATTAATGGGCCTTGGCTCATCTGCAACATTTCTCATCCAATATGCACGGTTCACAAGCAGGAACCAAGCAAGTGAACTGCAAGCTATGCAAAGTGGTGTGCCGAACACAACAGCCAAACATGGAGGCAGTGAACATTCAGAGGCGACACTGAAAGCATAGCTTTCCGATTGTTATCTAAAAGTGCAGGGCTGCAACAGGGAGCAAGAGAAAAAGGTTCCTACGTATCCGTATTTGCTTTGTCAAACCGCGAAGCCGTAAGGGATGGATATCAAAAAAAGTATACACATCAAATTGGGTAGTTATTTTGCTACTTCTTTTTTATGAAACCCATGGCAATACCCTGGTTGAATAATAATGAAATATTTATAAACAGGAGCGTGCAATACAAATTACTCCTGGTTATGAGCTGTGATAAAAGACACCATCTGTTCCAAATGAACAAAGGCCCCCGCACACACACACATACACACGCACACACACACACCGTGTCTTCTGTCTATATAAGTGTGAAGAAGCAATGTTAAGTCTCATCTCCTCACATTAGACCCGCACACAGACTTCTCCGCATGTGTACACACACGGTTTATTTGGACACTATAAAGTATCACAGACAAGACAGGTAGTTGCTTTGGTTTATTTGTCAAATAATATCAACCTGTATCTATTGGATCACACCTGTGCTGTACTAAAATCTGTGTACTAAAACCCCTTTTTCTTGTTTGACTCATCTTTGTCATCTTCATTTCCTAAGCTCGATTATTACCATACAGATAACAATATAGGGAGTGAAGAAGCATATTCCCCTTTGTCTTCTGCAGGTGAGGGGGTCATATTTTCCGGCCAGACCTTCTGTCAACTCGCCTCCGCCATTCCCTCGTTCCCTAATGCAGGCCACGTTACATTAAATAAATGGCTGACTTTCCCCGGGAGCTCACGGCAGCGTTATTAAACTGCCTACCTGTGTTACGATGATAGATCTCCCCCAAACTCTGGACGCCTGGCAAGGCCCTGGGTGCCCATACATGCAGAACATAAAGAGATTGCTTGTGCGGACAACCGGTATGAGCAATGAAAACTGGCCGGACACAGCTGACTAGGCCTCCATTTGGATAACGGACGGGACTCTCAGGGTGGATGGAATTAGAAACAGCCAGTGGGAATCAGGCAGAGGGGTGCACCATTCCGGAAAGGTGAAACAAATGCCATCCTAAGGATGGATGGCATAGGGTTGTCAGACTGTTGTTACAGGTAAAGGATCAAATGTACTCACACTACAGAAAACTTCATTCGTTTTTTTAGGGGGGGGTAGAAGTACTCTGTCAATATTCCTGACCACCATACTGAGAGGGTGCTTTTCCAAAGCCTTGAGTTATGAGCGAATCACAATCCGTTTAACTTTAGCATAATGCTTGACTGAACAACATTGTTAACAGTTAAGGAAAACTTAAAGTGGAAAAGGGCTTTCAATTCTGTGGCAACACAAGAACTGGTGAGAGGATGTTAAAACGTATTGATAATCCCGATGAAAAGTCCCCAGATCCTGAAGAACACTGACTAATTATCGCGAAGACGAGATGTCAACGAATATATTGTAACACACCATGTCAATCCAAAGTACCAAGTTTAGTCTGGTGATGGAGGCCGGTGGGTAAAAATGTCCAGATACGTATCCACTGCACTGTTAAGCAAAATCTCTACAACGCCCTGCTGAAAAAGCCCTGCCAAGTCCTGATACCTTGAGCAGGTCAAGCTTGATTGACAGACTGAAATATAGAATAGATAAGACATGCAACATCACAAACATTCCTAACTGTATCTCACAGATATTCTTTGGTCACAGCAGATCAAGAAATATATTGCAGCTGCAAAATACTTAGTAGCTACAGAAAGTGCTGTATAGCTGAGTACATTTCTTGATTTAAAATGCTAGCGTAAGGAAGTAAAAGCACAGATTAAAGTCCTGCAAAATATAGAAGAGATTGCTAGTGCACATTTTCATTCTCCTGATCCCACTGGTCAACTCAGCACAGCCTCAAATCATTTTCGGATGTTAAAGCAACAGTCATGCCCCTATCAATCATTAGAAACCTCATTCAAACACAAATCTTACTTCCAAAATAACTCAAAACAAAAGGGACTTTAAAAGCGATCGAGATATATCTGCTGCAAATAGCATGGAAAAAAAAGAAACGAAATTCTCACGTCAACTGAGATCGAAAGAGGTCCCAAATCTCTCGGCTGCTCATGTTGATGTGTGCCTGCCCATTTCCCAACAGGTCACACGCAGTGACAGGCCTGTGGATGGTGGAGGTGATAATGGATGATTCTAATGGTCAAGCCTGGACCACACATTAGGATTCCGCTCGATTCCGGGTAGGGCGCTCGGGAATTGCTGCCAGCAATCAATGCCAGACTAATGTGTGAAAAAGGAGTAAGTTGAATGTCAGTGTTGCTAATCAATGACTATTCATTCCCAGCGACCACATTTCCACAAATGGGACACTTAATATTGCACAATTGGATAATTACCAGCCCCAATTAAGGTAGTGTGACACAAAAGGATGGATGAAGGGGTGGAAAAGGCCCGTGCTACAAGGTTCTAATGGAGACGCAGGCCAGACTCTGATCGACGTTTCCTAGATGGATCTTGATGTCTGCAAACTGTAGGAAGCCAGCTCAACCTACGGCGGTCATATAATCGTCTATCAGCCACCACTGCAGCAGCAGAGATAATGGATGTCCATGCTCCTACACTCGACTGGATCGGGGGAAACGATCTGCTGCCAAGGGGGAAAGAGGAGATGTGCTACACCACTCCTCTTACCAACGCTGCATGCTGGTGGTATTCCTGTTTCTCCAATTCGTTGCAATGCATTGTGATGATTTTAAAGATGAGGGTTGTGTTCAGACATCGTTGTAATTTAAAGAATGTGTGGTTATCGTATTAACTGCAGATTAATATCAAATGCGTGTTATTAACTACGAAACAAAGTAGTACCTTATAATTTTACTCCAAATAAAATGATTTTCATCATTTGAACTAAGCATTAACCTCATCATATTAATAATAATCGAATCAGAACGTCCTACATATTGACATTGCCTCACTATATTAATTGCATAGGATGTTGGGAGCCATGCCGAAATGTCTCAGCTTCCTGTGTGCTGTCGCGCCCTCTCCACAGCCTTGGTGGTGCGTTGTGCTCCAACTTATTGTTGTGTGGATGTGGACAACAAGGAACATGAGGTTCTCGACCCGCTCCACCTCTCCTCCATTGATGTAGAGGGGAGCATTTCCTTTCCTCTGTGTCCTGTAATCCAGTCAGTTAGTTCTTCAGGTCTTGCTGACGTTAAGGGAGAGGTTATTGTCCGCAGAGCGCACCACAGTGCTAGGTCGCTAACCTCTTCCCTGTAGGCCCACGACACACAAGCATTAACCTCCCTTACATTAACCACATATTATTTATCATTCTTTCCTTCACACAACTAGCTTTCCATTTGAAGAAAAAAGAACAGCATGGTTTACTCTTGATCTCAATAGAGTGCTAAAGGTAAGTTGTTGACTCTTGATAGGTGTATTACTTCTCGCCTTCTGTTGTGTGGTCTCTGGTTCTCCCATGAACAGCCTCTCCACAAATCCCATTCTCTGTAGTCAACCACTTCATTGGAAGCATGTCAAACCACACGAACAGTTCTTGCTCACTCTCAGTCACTCACTCCCTCTCAGTATTTGCTAATTGTGCTGCCAAGCTCAGCTTTTCTTCCCTCTAAACCACCTGTCTCCTGCATTGTTGTGTGACACAACACCCCTGACAGCCTCACATATTTTCCCATGCTCATTTCTTTTCTTAGCGGTTTTCCGCCTGACGAACAGAACAGGGAGAAAAAAAATCTCATATTCTGGATCACGTATTGGCTTAAAAAGCTGCATCCAGGAAATCTAAAATAAAGGGAGCGTCAGAGCTGCTTTGCCTCATTTCATTTGAAAAGAAATGAGAGAGATAATGGACAATTTCAAATGTCTGGATTCATGGGGCTTGACACTGAATGCAATTTCTGAAAAGCCGTTCTCAGCATTATCTTTGTCTGCTTTATTTGGCAAGAATCTATCTTTCTGAGGCCAATCTCGGAAATACGTAATGGGATTTATTTAAACAACTCAAACAAACTTTGGGTCAATGAGGCATTGCAGCACTTTGATAACTCCACAGGCATTTTGCAACAACAATGGAACAACAAATAGAAAATAAATAGTTACAGCCTAGAAAGTCTGTACTCACATCACCGCCCATTTTTACCCATACAATTACACCATCGCCTTTGATTTACCAAAGTCAGCATGTTTTTCAACAATAAATAGGCCTCTAATGACCTTTGACTGTGATACGCATTGTTTTAACTCAAGTGAAAAGAAGCAACCGCAGTGTCGGTTTCCAAGCATTTGCCTCTCCTGTTGATGAGGAAATTACATGGGTTTATTATCCTTTGGCACAGGCCCAAACCCAAACCATTAGACAGCCTGTTTAAGCTGACACTATTAGTGGGTTTTCTTTACTGCATATGAAAGCACACCGGGTATTTGTTTTATTTCTCTGCTTTTTCCCTTCCCTGGCGTTTGCAGGGAAAGACAAAGTGATACCGTTTTTTTTTTCTGTAATGTAACTCCTTGGGAAAATAAACATCTGCGATCGCTAAAATGTTTTATGTTTCCCTATTCATTGTTGGGCAGTGCCTCAAGATCTCAAAGTTAATCGAAAAGGAATAAAGAAAACCCGCAGTAGAAACCAAAATTCTCCCCCGAGTGCTAATCCTTCCATTTTGGCAGGTAGGCCTTTTAATGTCAGGGGCATTAAAAATTCAATGTAAAGCCAGGACTCTCCGATGGGAGGCAGAGCACTTTTCTCCTGCTTCAACATTTGGCCTCAGAGACAAATACGAGGCTTTGTTTCAATAAATGCATTGTTGGGACGCCAGCTTTCCTTGCAGAGTTTTCTTAAAACAGATGTCTTTTATTCAGAAGGTCAATACTTACACACACGGCTGTGTATGTTTGGTAACCAGGTCATTTCCCACTGCTTTTATGCAATATCAGTATTCAACTTAGGTCACACACCAAAATGGGGACCTCAGACTTGATCTCACCTTTTGGCAAGTCTAAATAAAACATCGAATGAATTTCTTGAATAATTATGCTTGGTGGACAAATGTTCACATTAAACGAAGTTACAGCTTAAGTTCAGGACCGATAACTTGAAGTGTTTTTGTTTTCATACTGTGAATGCTTACATCCACCAATTACATACACACACTTGTTCCAAGTTAATGGGGGGTGAGGGAGTGTGTGTGTGTGTGTGTGTGTGTGTGTGGGGGGGGGGGGGTTGTCTACCTGGGTCTGCTAATTTCTGATCTGCTAATGTTCCAAAGGGGGATTGAGGTATGTGTGCTCCCTGCCACTTGAGTGTTTTCCCGGATAAGTTACAGCAGGGGGGCTTTAAGATGGATAGCAGATTCAACCACGGCAAACTGAATTGTATTCACAGGTAATAAATATTTAAGGTGGATGAGTTTGTCTGACTAAACTATGGTTAAACTATTTTATATAAACCTTTTAGTGCTAACATACTCCTAAATTGAAATATCCCTCTTTTGAACAAAGGAAAACGAATGCTATTGTTGTTCCTGAACACACAAACTCACTGGTTGTAGCCTGTCCAGTGATATATTACCGATGGCGCAACTGCCACATAATTGTTCATTTCGTTCAATTATTGAAGGTATTCAAGTATGAACTATATACTTTACTGTAAAAATGCACATAGCACAGTATAGGATATGACAAACTGCATGAGATGGAAGAGTAGTTTCTGTTAATTTGGGAAAATTAAAAGGCAATTAGGTTAACAGTTTTTTAGAGACTAAATTCCTAGATGATACATAATATTTGGCAAACAAAGATGCTGATTCAGAATACAAATTTTGTGGTTTCTTTGTGTGTAAGGAGTTAAATGAGATCTTGATAATCAGAAATAACGGTTGGGCTAACTGAAAAGATAGACAACCTAAAGGTTTTCTCTAGCAAAAGTAATTTTTCTACCTAGGTTATAGTGTGACAGCTACAAGATGACAGCAGCAGTTTTTATTTGTAGTGACATAATTACACAGCATATAGTATATTTATTGACCTACATTTGAAAACAGAAATGCCGACACCAACTTGTACCTGTATATTTGTATGTGTGTAATTTGCATTGTAACTTTTGCTTAAAGTTGTATGTTTATATGTATGAATATACATGTACATATACATTTTTAATTAAATAAATGAATTAATTATATTGAGCTACTGTATTGCATAGACCTTTGGAAGACTTAAAGGGTTCAAACCTGTAGGTCACACTTCATTACATTGCATACCAGAGGGGACAACACATGACCAAAAGAAATCCTTTGTATAAGTCATCCCTGGATTCTAATAATATTTCCACAGCAGAGATGTGCTTAGAAAATTTACATTGATCTTTGAATGCACAAGACGATTTTAATAAAGTTCTGCTCCTCAACTTCAAAAAACTCTCGTTCACATATATCTCATGAGAACACAGTGTGTGACTGTGAATCTTTTGTCGTCTATTTCTGTTGTATAGGTACTCATGGTGTCAAGTATTTTAACCACACAAAGAGAAAGATGGAAAAGATAGACAAGTTTCCGCAAACAACTTCCTTTTTTTTGTCTCCGTTAAGAAGCACCAAACAACTGCCCCCAATTTGATGTCTCATATTCACCGAGTTGGTGCAGCCATGTGTGAATGAGAAATGGGTGTTTTGAGAAGAGAGTGGCAGTTTATTTGGTTTAGGGTGCAGAGATCAGCAGATTTAGCAAAATATCACATCATTGTGTTACAGCACACAAAAGCAGTTGGCCAACAGATTGGCCAGGACAGGAACGTGTGTGATGTGAGAAACGGAAGAACAAATGTTTGTGATTTTTGTGTGTGTGTCTGTAAGAAAGAGAGAGAAACAGACAGAGACAGAGACATAGAGAGAAAGAGAGAGAGACAGAGACATAGAGAGAAAGAGAGAGAGAGAGAAAGAGAGAGACAGAAAGAGAAAGAGAGAGAGAGAGAGAGAGAGAGAGAGAGAGAGAGAGAGAGAGAGAAGAGTAAAATACCCCCAAAACCTGTGTGTGTGGGGGTAACTTGAGTGATCTGAGAATGTTTGAGGCCAGCTCACACTGTTGTGACAGCAAATCATTCTAACAGGGCCACTGAGCTACTACTGAAGGTCACAGAGGAGAAGGGGGGGGGGGGGCAACTGCAAACACACAGCTCCTCTACCTTGACAGCAAGGTCAGCTTTCTGTCACCTGAGCGTGAACTAAAGAAGCCATAGCCAAATTCACGGTCTGCACTGCGTGATGGAAATCAAACTGGAGTTGAAAACAGCTTTGCTACATCTAAGTTCTTACTGCTAAGTGGCTAGGCAAAAAAAATAAGAATTCCACAGTATACTGTGTCATAAATGCATTGATTTCCACTTTAAGTTTAACACGTAGCATTTCCATACAAAGCCAACCCACTGCCTCTTTATAAGAAGAAGAAAAAAACAAGATCTGATAAAAGACGTAGGATTGTTATCGGGCTGAAGTGCAAAGTGGGCTCCCTGTGTTTGAAAAGCGCTTGTTAAAGCAGTGTTATTAGCAGCATGCCTTCTGTCCTGTGGAGAGCAGAGTGGAATTTTCTTTTTTTTTCCAAAAGGGTCCTTGAATTCATGTGAACATTAAGGAAAAGACCAGAGAGATCCAGTGTGAAATTGTGAATACATTATCTTGCAATGGGTAGATCATACGACGACTGATCACAATGCAATACAGTGTGCGCGCTTCTCAGGAATTACGCTACAGTCAACAATTACGGTGATTTATGCCAAATTAGCATTTTAAACCAAAGCCAGACATTTCGGCGAGTGTGATTATGCTTATAATTGCTCATAAGAGGAGATTATCTGGCAAGAGAAATCTGTGTGATGTGGCCTTCTGTGTGGAAAGGGAAAGCTTAGAAAAACCCTCCAGTGCTTAAAAAAAAAAAAAACACCTCACATATGAGGAACAAAAAAAAAAAAAACCTTGAGACGTACAACGTAGACCCTATCCAACCATGGTTAATCAAACAAGATGGAGTAAATCCAATAGTACCAACCTTGTTTCTTCATTCATAAGAGTGGATGACAACGTGTGAATGATATCGACAGCCAGGAAGAATACCTTTGTTTCCGCTCGTCCAGTGTGTTCTGCTTTACTCACCGATGGTGAAGGCTCCCATTGAGATTTAGCTAGAGCACCATGTCCCTAATGGACAAATCCTTTCAGGTTCACCAACCAGGTTTTAAGTGTTTGTATGTTGTTTTCCACCATTTATATGCATGTGAATATGTGTATGCGTGTGTAAATGCGTCTCTAAGAAACATGGAAGTTGAGTGCTTTTTTGCAGCAGACCTGGCTAGCATTCTGCCTGATGCGACAGCGCAAGCAAACGGAAAGGAAGAGAGGAGGAAGGGAGGAAAGCACGGGTTTGTCCCCTCTGTTGATTCCACCTGGATGAGAAGTGGACGTGTCTGAGGACTAAAAGAGCCTGAAGAGTTGCAAAGCACAGAACCTAGCGATGAAGGCAACAAGAAGGAGTCAACACAGACTGGGGGAAGATTACCTCCAAGTCAACCATGCTCGAATTAGAGGCTACGAGTTACACCTCTCGAGATCTGTGACATCTGAATGCGTTTGAGAGATGATTACACAACTCACGCTTCCTCACCCTACTTCTACTGTCCCATAATCAAAGTGAAAATCAGTCAAAACCACGCGCTAAACATTTTGACTGGTGCCAACAATGAAATACAGTCGTGACTGCTAGGTGACACAGCGAGACCACATGTGCCCCCAAAAGGGTGCTGGGTGGCGAGAGGATGAGTGATGGTTTCTTAATGGGACTAGGAGTGTCTCTGCTTATCGACTGTGCAGCCTTTTGGCAAAGGGGGCTGAAGTGCTGCTGACACGGGGCTGATTATGAAAACTGTCGGCAGAATTATGTGTGCTTGCCCTTTTCATGGTTCATTAACGCAATGAGGCGTCCTGCTGCATGCAAGCTGCAGCTCATTAAGCCAGCCATTAAAACAGGTATGAAAAGAATATTTTGATTGAGAAACGGAAACGTGCTTTTGCAGATGGTGACAGCTTCATCTGACGAGAAAGTATAACGCCGGACAAAATAAAGCAATATCGTCAGCAGGCCTAAAATTGCTAACATTGAATCCCACTCAAACTTTGTGAATACGTTGACACAATGCAGGCTTGTGACATGAGGTGGTGAAACTACAAATGTCATGGGAAAAACTATACATTTTGGATAAACAGTTCTTCATATTGCCATGAATCAAATCCAGTGCCAGTAGCGGATGCATTGATTTCTCATTGGACATTACCTCCAATGACAGAGGTTTGTTCAAGGAAGAGCAACACACCTCTTTCGGCAAGGACAAGCACTCCGGTCTGACCTGACAATAGCGACGAGATCTGATTTACCGTGTCACTGACTCCAATCAGCGATCCCAAATGGATGTCAGGAGGCAGGGGAGGAGTTCCTATTCCTTCTTATGATTCAGACAAACCCACCGGATGCCATTTAGGATCCGTGTCAAATCCATCGTGGACAGACTACATAATAATACCTTCTCAGATCAGAGATATAAACTATGGTTGACGGCTTAGTCAATAGGCGGGTGACACGGCAGATTTCTTGTTCTATGTATAGCAATTCGTAAGCAGACAGAAATGGTGTAATGACACCAAGTGTTATTCCTTACAGCACAACAGGGTATTTAGTGAAAGAATAATGTTTTTAGGATTCACGTTGTTCCGAGAGCTAAAGGCTTACGCCACCACATCTAATGCCATGCAACAAGCCAGCACATTGTGTAGCTGCTGCAGGGCCACAACCTCCATGCGACCTCTGCCACGTTCCGGACAAAGCTCGAGAATGTGACTCTAAACCAACGTAATCTTTCCTAAACGTGTGAATGTCTTCACGCCGTTAGGAGTCATTTGAGATGGCGACAGCTGCCACGCCTGACATCAGGTTGGGGTTGAAACAACAGTGAGGCTCCGGGGTTACTATCGACGCTCAACTTTGTCTTCATCGTGGTGCATCTAACCACCTAGGAATCACAGTTACCTTCAAAGGCGAGGAGCTCTCTTTGATATTGTAATTAGCACCGCTTACTCACCCTCCCGATTTCTCTCTCTGTATTTGCAACACAGGGGAGTGTAGGAGTCACCGGAGGTGTCCTAATGTGATCACACAGCTTAATGAGGATGAAGATGGCCCTGATAATCACAGCCAGATATTACAAGCACCATTAGGACGGCATCAAACAGCTCCTCGGATGACGTTAATACGGACGGCAAGGTAGCCACACTGCCAGTATACGTTTTAGAGCAGAAACACATGGGTAACAGAGGTCTGCTTTACAAATCAGTGATGTCTGAAAAGATATCCTCTATCACCCCCCCAGCCTTTATTAGCTAGCCTGTGATGAGGAAGCAGGGAATCATATCCTGTAATCTCCTCCTCCTGAGACACACTATTAATTAACACGAGCTGCTTCGCTGAAGGAGCCCTCCCTCCAACACTTTTTCTCATTGTGCTTGCTCACGTGGAATCTATTTGTACCTCTCCTGCTGCCAATGCGATCCGCGGGTTTTTTTTTTGTCCAATGATGTGAGAAACAGTGTCTGTGTCCCTGCTCATGCCGGGCCGGACGAGGTCTTTGTAGAGGTCCAGGGCACCTTTGCTGTCTTGTCTGCTTCCTGGTGAAATGTCAACATGCCAGCGTATGTCCCTAGTAGATCGTCTCATTCCATTGTGGCGGAATACATTTCCTGACATATCCACTTGTGGCACTTCAAGCACAAAAGATATTACTCCATTAAGATAGCGTGCACAATCCCCGCGACAATGCGTACTGAATGCAGTCTAGACGTCGGTGTAATCACTTTTGAAAGATATGAAAGACCATGAAATCTGAATCATGGTATGTTAGTGTACTTATGTGAAAATAGTATCCTATTCCCTCAATACAGATTAGCATCAAAATGCAACGTTCAAGTGATGTGCCATGAAGACGCAGGTCTATCTGATCAAGAGGCTTAAAACGATTCTCATCTGTTATTCTTACAACACAAATACAACCTGGTGCTGTACCCTAAGCGGCATACGTCGTTTTCCACGGTTCTATTCCACGCATTGACCCCCAAATCCTCTGTTTTACTGGCAGCACACTCCACCCTTGTGAGCCTAAAAACCCTATTAAACAAATCACCCCCCTTCACACCTGCCTGCTTCCACCCCTGTTGACATTCAATTTGACTTCGGGCGCCTGCTGGATTTTCTCACGCCGCCGACTCGGATGGATTCCTTTTCCCGTGGAGACTCCCTTTCCCTGTTTGATTGGTCCAAGGGAGCGAGGGCCCTGTCGCCCGGGTGATGGCGGCGAGCCGTAGCCGAGGTCGCGGCGAGCGACGGGGCCGTGACAGCAGAGGCAGGGTGTTTGGTGCTGTATTGACGACACGCGACGACTGACAAGAGAGGGTGACGGCCTAAAGACAGCTGCTGACAGATGGGGCCCCAACCCATGATGAAATATTGCCCCGCAGCCTGTCTGGGCTGTCCGGCGGGCCTGGGTTCGACTGACAGGCAGAAGAGGAAACAATTACCGAGAAGGCCCAAACGGCCTGGTACGGTGACCCTGGCCGTGTGCAATGTGAGAAAGGGTAATTATCCAGCTAGTTAGGCAGCAGGAGGAGAGGATCTCTGTGGTGTGAATAGTCCGTGAGACACGGCACACATTTTAAAAGAGCAAAGGTGTTTTTTTCTTTTTTTTGCCCTCGTTACGGCGAACTTTCCGTTGTTTTATTCTCTGCAACACAATGGAAAACACCGCTAATGGGGGTCCTTTTTCGAGTTAGTCGTTCCTAAACTTCGGCGGAGGGTTCAAAGGTCAAAGGGCGACTTACAATTGGAGACTCGTAGGACCTTCCTCCTCGCCTCGCCGTTCCCTGACCCGCCGCAGCCGTCCTCGTCGTCACAGTCACCGCTGTAGCGGCCCTCGGAATCACCACTTCCTGTCTCGATCTGGTCCAAGGTCCCCAGTTTAGGAATCGACTTCCCCTGCAAGAGCTGGGCAGGAAGAGGAGCAGACACGCTTATAGCAGCCACGGAAATACCTTTGGCACTTCAAAAGACAGAAAGAAAAGAATGATTTAACAGTAAAGGAGGAAGTGTTGTTTTTGTTGGTACTGTTGTTAAAGGACAGCTAACAAAGCAATGATATTTCTTGAGGGAATTTGTTGACTTGACTGGACTAGATTAGTTGGTGACACTTCTTTTTTTCGTGTGTGATCCACACATTTAAAACAAAATGGATAATAACAAGCCCCAGCCTTAAGAAGCACTATGCATCCAAATTCCAGGTGCAATCTGCTAATCATCATCAATCAATTAAAATGTTTTATAGCCCATTTCATTGGAAAAACTGCAATGCAAAGTGCTTTAGAGAGCAGGTAAAAAGAGATGAAATAAGTCATTTAAAAATAAACCTACATACTGCAAGTGAATAAAAGCAAATCCTACTAATAATATAAATAAAAAACCTGAACAAAAAAGCACATATCTATGTGTATATGTATGAATAATATACATTTCTTTGGCCAATATCATGTAGTCAAGAAAACACACACCAACCAAGGAAAGTAGATTGGCTGTAAGACTAAATTATCCGTATGCTGTAAGATCCTAATCAAAGACTTTGTGAACTTTACCCATATCAGGGGAAAAGTCTGCCTTAATTGCTTCATTTAAATGCATGGCCAAGCACTGGAAAAAGGCAGAGTACTTAGTGTTGATCAGACAGGTAGAGTCTATGGTAATTAGTTACTGTAGTGGTTCAATGCGGGGGAATAGACGTCCGGGGGCTAATACTGTGACTGCGCAACGGGGAAGCTGGGATACAACTAGAGATGCACCTGTAATATAGCACAGCTTAACTGTATTTCCAAGCTTGAAGGGCAAGGATCACAAAGTAGTTTAAAGGACTCTGTAAATGTATAATTGCCTCCTTTTTTTTTTTTCAAAAGCTCAACGTAAAAGACAGCATTTTATCTTCACACATTAGGTAGTGGTGGGGCTCTTCATCCTCATACATCCCCGTCCGTTTAAAGGGTGGGTAGAGTTGGCATCTACGCTGTACACTAGGCATACTGATTGAATGGGTTTTCTTTGGGGTTTCAAGATGAGTGCCGTATGGTTTCGTTTCGGTGAGAAGTGAGACTCAGCGGTCTCTGATCTCACACCGCAGAGAAAGCAGCAGCAGGTTAATTGGTTTGACACAGGAAACTACACGGGAAGTCTTTTTTCTGTCTTTAACCACCACAGAAAAGAGTTTTTTAAATGTATTTTTGTATGTGGGTGGAAGCGTGCGTGTTTAAGTTGAAGCTTATCCAATAAGTTGTAGCATATCAAATTGCTGGAACATGATTTCAATAGAAAAAAAAAAAAACAGAAAACTGTTTTAAACTGTGGAATAGGTGAAAACGTGATGTGAGAGGGAGACAAAAGATCCCAGTTGATTGAAATTGATGGTATTACAGGCCATGATTGCATTTGTTAAGCATCTATCCATAATATGGTAACAAGTTAAGGACAAGGGTCAGATGATTCTAGCCATTTCTAGCTAAATAGCGTTCAGATGTTGAAGATCAATTGCAAGAGATCTCTAAAACATCCCTGCTTTTCCTGGCAAGAGCTGGGGACTCATCGTTACTGTCCAAAGGGAAAAGTCCTTCCTGTGAGTTGCTTTCACTTCAACATACAAACACTCAAGAGGAGACACACACACACACACACCCACACACACACACACACACACACACACACATTAGACTGAACACACCAGCTTCCTCATGGGGCCAGGAGAGGAGATGGAATACAATATCCTGTCCTGACTCTGGCTGTCCTTGCAGACTGAGTTCTGGCTCCTGGTTTGATTTATAATTGTGCAATCTGCGCCTAATGGACAAGGGAACGTTACGAGAAGAGGCATAGGGGAAAACATAGAAGACATACTATGTTCAACATGTGTCCAGACGCTGCTTAGTCTACCTCTTGTGTACAAAAAAATTAAAAAGAAATAAAAAAGAACACAGCTGAATAAACAAGCCATGCCGGCTGCCTAAGCCTTTTGCTTGCGATACGTGTCCGTCTATTATTAGCATCATAGCTGGCCTGGAAACAGTGTTTCCCAAGCTCCTCTAGCAAGACAAGCTTTCCATGTTAATTCCCCCCTTAGCAAAGTCTGTGTCAGCTCAACCATCATCCATGATTTACGCAAACCTAACCCACACAGGTCATAAATCACGCTCAGTTCAGCTGCTGATAACCTTTGTATTTCACAGGGATAACAAAGAGTCTGATTTCCCGCTCAAACAGTGCTCATGATCAGCCTCGCGCCTGTCCGTCACGCCGGCCCAATCTCCTCCTCTCATCGAGGCTGAAAACTAACAGCTCTCCGTTTGAGCGAATCGAACAGCCAAGGCCGATTCCAGCCGACGGTTCGACGTTGAGGAAGGGCTGATTCATTGTTTCCTGACAGGCCTATTACCCTCACCCCTGTAAATGAAAGGGACGCCATGTCTAACGGCCGATTTAGACAAGCCTGCAGGCTGGGTGTATCAGTAGAGACGCGATAAGCAGCGGAGATTTACTTACTGAAGATGGAAAACTACAAGAGGGTAACCAACCTGAGATAACTGGGTTTTTTTTTTTACACAGTTACTGTGTGAGTTTGAGTGGTGTGATGGAGATTGTTTTTGCTTCCATTCACCCTTCAAGTTTGTTTTGTGTGTTGTTTGTTTTTCTTAAATCCAAACGTAATCAAACCATCTTGGCATTTTTTCCTCGTGAAGTATCTTACAGTAATGATTTGTTTTATGAATATGAACATGGCTTTAAATCTTAAGCCAAAGCTTTTCATCCTGCCTATCTATCAGAAGCTTACACAAACAGCCGGATAAGTCCTTACTTATTTGAGTAAACTGAAACCTAAAAAAGAAGCACAGCGTGAACCTAGAATGTCCCAATAAAACATGTAATTGAAGATGTTTTTACATTGTTGCCTTTCTGTAGTTGTTTCTTGACAGGGGAAAGTCAAACTGATGCAGATTCTCTCCATCTCTGCAGTTATGATGTAACATCCCTTCAACATCAAACACCTGAGGCGTGACAGAGTAATTTTCTCCAAATCACTCTGGTGTGTGTGTGTGTGTGTGTGTGTGTGTGTGTGTGTGTGTGTGTGTGTGTGTGTGTAATTGCGCGTATGTGTGTGTTTGTGTGTGTGTGTAAAGGGGAGGGGGTTGTCACTCTCTGTCTTTCATCTTTCTCCCTCAGTCTCTAAGGACATTGTTTCAGGAAAGATTATTGAATTACACACTGGAATACTGCATACATTGAGTGTTGTAGCAGGGAGTAATTAGCCATTTAAAATGCAGGAGAGAAAACATGACTGGCCTTTAGAAGCAAGCTCAAATATTTGGGAGACATTTTAATAGTTTACAAATTATGGCTTGTAATCGTAAAGTTGTCACTCACCATCATAAAGTATAAGCATGTTTCTGGAGGCAATTGACAAATTATGTTTCAAGATCAGCATAAAACCAAGTGCAGTTGATTCATTCTGAAATGATGGATTTGCCACGGATATAAAATGGTCACTGTGTCAAATGTATCTACCTATTAAAATTCAACGATGTTGACAGTAATAAAACTTTATAATGTCAAAGACTTACAATTGTTGGTCTTTTGCGGGGGGGTTATTTGGAAACATTATGTTAATGTTCAACTCCAAAAGCAAAGGAGGTTATTAAGTCTTCCAGAAACTACATAAGGAAGCACAAGGAAGTGGTAACACATTTTGTAAAACATTTTTGCTTGTGCACATTATTAGCATATCATTCTTATGGAATTATGCTCAGCTTTAAAACAAAACAAAAAATATAAAAAATCTAATTCAAAATGCATATATGCAAATGTTTTTTTTTTCTTCTTGTTACTGGAATAAGGTTGAAAAGTGCTTGGCAGGGGTTGAGTTTTTCTCATTTATTTGCTTTAGAGAAAAGGCAAATATACCAAGATATTTCAAAACTGATCCAAACCATGCTTTGAACTTTCCCTTGTGAACAGGAAGCCTCATCTCTGAAAAGGCACACCATTATCAAAGGACTTGCCAAACAAAGGGAATTACAGAGTCCCTTTTCTTCCAACTCTACTTGAAGTTTATGTAATTATATAATTTTGCCTTATTTTACTTGAAAAAAAAATGATACCTGAATGGCTATAATGAGACGCTATTTTCTTATGAATAGAGGAAGAGACTGGATTTCAAACTCCTCAAGCAAATCGTAGATAAAAATTATGAAAACAGACAAGACAGGAGCTTCCAAAAAACTTCTTTTAAATGAATATTAGACATGCTACATGAACAAAAAAGAAAAAATGTATTAGGATCTTGTTTAGGAATCTGTCTGACCTTTCCTCCACCTCCGGAAAACAAGTCAAGTGTCTGGCTGCCTGAGGCGTCTGCAAACACTCCCACTCGCTGTTTACACAGCCCAGAGAAACATGGAATCTCACACCTACTCACCAGCTAAACTCTAGAAAAACATGGTTTCAAGATTTCTTTGCATGTATATGTGTGCTTGCATGTGGGTCTGTGTGTGTGGGCGCGGCTGTGTGTGTGTGTGTGTGTGTGTGTGTGTGTGTCAGCCGTCAGAACAAGGCGATGGGGCTGACGCCCTGTCCTGTCCAGGTATGTCCAGGGGATGACAGGAGAGTGCGCTGTGCTCGGGGGGCAAAGGGCAAGCACATGGTCGTGGCCTAAGGTCACAGGCTGTCATTCTCTGTTACCATGACAGCGGTATCGCCAAACTGTGTGTCTACACACTGCGGCCATGAGCCGGAGAGCAGGGCGCGGGGGCAGATAGCATACACAGTCAGTTCAACGTATGGGAGCTCAATGGGGTACAAACATAGTAGTGTCACCTCACACTAAAACATCACAGTTCACCGCTCTGAAACCACAAACAGAAGGATACACTGACCAGTACTTGCAGTGTGCAAGCTTTAAAGACGCAGCATCAAATATTAATAGGTGATGATAATAAAGTGATACCTTGCAAATGGCTGGATTCCCTGGCCATGCCTCTGGTCACTCCCTGCGCATAACAAGTGCGGTGGTCAGTTCTGACTGGAGAAAATGTCTACCTTTTTATAGTCCTGTACGAACCACATTACCTTTCTATCAAGCATGACGGGAGAGTGAATAACGGCATAATGTGTAACGCAAGTTCAACAACACCATAAATAAAAAAAAGTGGACGTATTTTCGATGGTAATCTTTAGGAGTAAAAGAGGAGGGGGCATGAATAATTCACAAACAAAACTGCTGGCAAGCCGCCCAGTCAATGACTGGTAAATAATTCAAACCGCGGTGCGGGTGAGGGGACTGATTGCGCCCGGATTTGATTGAGAGACACGGAGGCCAGGGCCTGCTTATGGATTCCTGAGCGATTTTATCACATGGGGAGGACACCTGACGGGCGGGGGGGGGGGGGGGGGGGGTAGGGTGGTGGGGCGGGCACAGGGGGCGAGGGGACGGGGGGTCTGCAGTTGGAAAGGTGACATGGAGGCTGGGACAAATTCATGGGCAAGAGCTGCTGATGAGTGAGATGATGAAATCGCGAATTTGCACTCTCAGATTGCGTGCTGAATCTTTGCCAAACGGACGCATTGCTGTTTCTTATTTTGCTGAGGCGACGGCTGGTGACAAAGCTTTTCTATTGCGAGCGTGTCGTGAAAGGGGGGCCTGTTCCTGTGATCGTGTAGGTCGGGGGCAAAGTCAAATGAGTGAAGCCACAGAGCTAGGACAACATCCTGACGTTTGACTAATGACTCGAGGTAGATTAACGTAACGGAAAGTGCAAACTGTGTTTATATCGGCGCAGCCACGTCTCAATAACCGTTAAACTCGAGGCCAAATGATTTCACCTTGGGATGTGACTGTGTGCTCTGTCTGTCTCTGTCAATCTTCCCCTGCGTTTTCCCTCGGATCCATAGCATTAGCACGCAAAGTCATGCTAATCTTGCACGCTCTCTCTTTTTTTTTCCTGTCAATTTAACACTGCCACCCCCCTTGTCTCCCTCTCTCTCTCTCACGCACACACGCACACACACACACACACACACACACACACACACACACACACACACACACACACACACACACACACACACACACACACACACACACACACACACACACACACACACAGAAGCACAGACGTTCACCCTGCAAAGGGATGAAGCTGATTGTGTGTGTGGGGGGGGGGGGCATCTCAAATAGTGTTGATATGGATTTATGAGCGTGAAGTGACACTTCCCAGCTGGTGTGGACCAGACAGAGGTGCCAACAATGGGTCAACAGAGAGGAGGCTGCCTCCAGCCGGCCTGCTGGGAATCAGGAGGAGCAGACATGGAAGACCCTGCTGCTGCTGATTCTGCTGCTACAACTCAGAGGCATGGCTAGCAGAGTAGCCAAACACCACGGTGAACTGCCAAACTATCAGGACTGGGATTATGATTTTCCCGGGGATTTTGTTTTTAACATACAAACAGATGCTCGTGTCACAGTGTTTCCTCCACAGAGAGGATGAGAACACTTTTTGGCCTCGGACAGGTGTTGTCTAATGCACCCGGGCTCTGGTGGAGACCGGCCAATGACTCACACTGTTTCAGCGTCCGGTTGAGCAATGGGCTTTCCTCTGCCTTCTCTCCATCTCTCTTAATCTCTCTCACACACACTTTCTTTATCCCCTCTCTTCAATTCGACTCCGATTGATGGCTCACCCACGTTGTCCTCGACTCCAGAATGCCCCCCCCTCCCCTCCCCCCCAGGGTCATCCGTTCCGCGCGGACGACTCTTCTCCTCAGCCGGCTACTGTCCTCTGATAAAACTCACCCCCGAGAGACACCCGGTCCCTACGCCGGTATCCTTGACAACGGGCTCTTTGTGCGCTGGGCTAATCCCAGCTATTACCGGGGAGAAGCTCAGTGGACAGCGGCAGAACAAAAGCAGCGCCCCGTCCCCTTAAATGACTGTGATTCAATCTGGGGGGCATGACATCAACTTCCTCCCGCCCCACCTCCCTTTGCCAGTGGAGCACGCCGCTGTAAAGTGAAGGCGGTTGCCCTCCATGGAATTTGACGTTACACCACATGAACCTTTCATTGCTAATGCCCTCTGGGAGTTTTTAGCTGCGATTTACTTTTCAATAAAGCATTATTGTGTGGACTGTCTATGCATGGTATGAGACCAGAGACAACTGTCCAGGACACACAAAAACAAGAACATTAAGCCTGGTGAAATATCTCTGTTTTTTTTATCGAAACCCAAAAAGTCCCACATAAGCCCATCACACATGCATCACGTGCTATACTGTGCATTTGCGTCAGGCCTATCTGTCGATACCAAACACCCTGGTAATGACAGCTACAAACAGTTGGACAACAGAGAGTCCTGCTCCCAGTGTAGAGCGCTCCCACACGCGGACCTAACCTAATCATCTTCTCTTAGTCTGGGTATCGAATGCTGCTGGAGCAGCAGGAAAGCATCAAATTTGGTTGTTGGATGGTGAAACGACATTGATTTTGGAACAAAGACCCAATAAAGGTGAACACACACATATCAGCTCAAATGGATTTTTAAATGTGTATTCATTGATTTTCTGTCCCCTACATTGGCTTTGTTGGTGTTGTTTTTTTGTTACCACTCCCCAATTACTTGTTTATCAAAAAGATGAAAGAGGATTATTACCTTTTTAATAGAAATGATAAGAGGAACAAAGCTAGATCCAGCATTTGATGGGTTCATATTTCAAATAAACGGTTATTTTCCTTCCATTCTAATTGTGAAGATTGATGTTTAGGTGTGTTTCTTTGTTCATGTAATTCGTAATTTGTATTTCTACCTGTAGCTCTGAAGTTGCAGATTTCAAAGAAAAATAATGTAACATTCCAAAAGGTGCTTTTGGCACCCAACTAAAACATTACCCGAATCAAGTTCAAACACAGAAATAAGTGAAATAAGTGAGCAAGAAAAGACTGAGTGAGAAAAAAAAACTAAGAGAAGGAAGAGACAGAAAAGCAAGCAGTAAGCGCGCGCGCGCGAGAGAGAGAGAGAGAGAGAGAGAGAGAGAGAGAGAGAGAGAGAGAGAGAGAGAGAGAGAGAGAGAGAGAGAGAGAGAGAGAGAGAGAGAGAGAGAGAGAGAGAGAGAGAGAGAGAGAGAGAGAGAGAGAGAGAGAG
Source organism: Aplochiton taeniatus (assembly GCA_017639675.1). Taxonomy (NCBI): domain Eukaryota; kingdom Metazoa; phylum Chordata; class Actinopteri; order Galaxiiformes; family Galaxiidae; genus Aplochiton; species Aplochiton taeniatus. The sequence goes on along the minus strand of CM030173.1, from coordinate 6,151,803 downwards.
AGAGAGAGAGAGAAATAGAGAATAGAGTGGCAGACAGGCCTCACCTGATTGATGTGCTTTAGTTTATCTATGAGTTGGTGGATCACTGGGTCTGCTCCCTTCACTTTGACCTCTGGATTTGCAGTCTGAGCCTTGATCCCATTGCCCACCACTCGGAGGGTATAGCTGTGGATTTAGAGACAGACGAGGAGAAAGACAGAGAGAGAGATATAGAGAGAGAGATGGAGTTTTTGTTAGACAGCTCTATGCCGGAGTGGGTCTCCACACTTGGGCATTTCAAAGGAAATGGAGAGAAATACTCACGTAAAAATCCCCCCTTAGCCAGTGAATAGATAGAATTCCCCCCCAACCAATACACTGTGTTATACAAAGGCAAACAAACTGAGAATAGTAATGAGAAATGTGTTTTTTTTTTTTTATCCCAACAAAATTTTTACTTGTATACCAAAATAAAATATATGAAAAGGTGACCTATTTATAACATCTCAAATACAGAGGTAACTTGACTTGATTTTACAATACAGAAGAAAAATAACATGATTGTTGGATGATGTGGTTCTGTTGGCTGGGTATCTATTCTAACAAGTATTCAGGAGAAAAAAAAAAGAATAATTACAAAGTGTATATGTCAATATTCTGGCCTTACAACATGGAGAGTTCTTTATGGCTCATTTGAAGTCACAAACACAACAGACTACAAAACATGTAGTCCTGGCAAATGCAGAGACCTTGATGCACCAGGTGACCTTTTCTGTATTTCATAATACACAGGATATGAGGTTATAACACTCATTATGCCTTAAAACCATGTTGAGCACTCTAAAAAAAACAATATTTAGAAAGGATTTGGTTTGAGAGCAGACATGTCATTGGGGTTTTCTAGTGGGCACCTTCCATCCCGGATGTTTCGTTAATTTGAGGTCACGACATCTCCAGAAGGCTTAGCGAGCAATGACGTCTTAAAGCCCCCCCCCCCACCCCTCTACATCTGCTCTCGGCACAGCCGGATGAAAAATATACTAACAAAAATCCTTTATTTATTAAGCTGTGTGATATCCCTACTCTAACCCTGACCCTGCAGGCGTTCAGTGTATAGCAAAGCACGTGATCTAACCATTTTTCCATTGTGTCATTCAAGCATTTAACAGTAAAACTTTTTTTCCATGTGCTTTTCCGTTTAGGATTGTGCTAGTGAGCTTAGCTTTATGTTTTAATAAAGATGCCTTGTTTATACAATGTAAGTATGTTACTTACGTGAATAAGTGACAGTAACTGGTTAAAAAAAATCTAAAATTGTACCATCTCTAGTTTGCTAAACACAACACTTTAATCAATCTAAAATAGTACATGAGTGGGAACTACTAATATATACTAAAATAATAATATAATAATATACTAATATAATACTAAAATATATTTGTGTCACTTTTTCCTTGCAGCACTGTCCAAAACACTCTGCGTTCACTTGAAACAGCACCTACTGGGTGAAGCAGAAGTGAAGTATTCCTCCTAATGACCCCAGGCCACGGTGACTGAGGCTTTTTCCTGGGTCGACGGCACTACAACATGATTAATGCCAGACTGGAGAGATTACATCCCAGCCATCTGTGCCCAATTCCTCCCAATGAAAATGTGTCAGCCCAGCCTATAAATATGATTCAGCTTGCTGCCAGACAACCTTTCAACTCTAATCAAAGCATATTGCAAAAAAAAGTGGATCAAAATAAAAAATAAAAACTCGGTGATTGCATACTGTTACAGCATTTTCCGATGAGAAAAAGATCCAACAAGCACACTCATAAACAAAAACTCCACAAATACAAGGACAAGGACAACTACACACACACATACACACACACACACACACACATCTTGATTCAAGTCTTGTATTTCATGAGGCCATTGGGAGCCACTGCCATGAAGTCGCTCCTTCTATAGTAACCTGCAAACAAGTTGTCTATATGTTCAACGACTCCCATGAGGTTCCCACCAACCCAGGGTAAGAACATTTTTCTCTCATAAGGTGTCGCATGACGTTTTGAAATATTCATCACATAGAAATATTCATCATATATCTTTTACATTGAGTAAAAAAAATAGATCCCTGAATCAAACAGAATGTGAAATGTGTGTCTATGGACCAGCTGTAGATAAATCCTATGTCTATTCTTACTCCAACCCAAGGGATTCTTCTAATCTTCTGTACGCTTTAGCTGCTACAGTCGATGGCTGAAATATAAAAGGGTGCGAGTTACCTATTTTCTCTGGCTGATAGGTAAATTCTGAGGCCTGCTTGGCTTTGTTATTGGGTTGGTACAGTGAGTGTACAGTGGCAGTGAAGTGGCCCTGTTTTCAGTCTGAAGGAGTTAAATTGATGTTGCCCCAATGCTGTAATTTACTTCCAGCGCCCAATTTGCCATTGTGCTGCTGTTTTTCCTTGATCCATCCTTGCCAAAGTAACTGATGTTGCCGCTACGGTGCGATATTGTTGCAGCCTCTCGGAATTACAGCATGATTACCCTTCTCTGCCACCGTGTGAATGGCAGTTATTCCATTAGCTATTTCTTAAAACACTAGTTTCAAGGAAAATTGTAATATTTAAACCTCACTTTTGTCTTGGGCCAATTAAACGGCTTGTCTCCGGCAAAGCTTATCACTAAAACTATTCGAAAAACAAACGTTTCCCTAGCAAACGGGGCTTAGGGTTTATATAGGCACGAACCGGTGCAGCACGTAGTGTTGTATCGACACGAGCAGGAAAAAGGATTTTCCTCCTCTATTCTCTTTTCAGCTCAGAGCGGCTCCTCAGAATAAATTCTCAGACAAAGGCATAACCAAGGACTCAGTGCTTTATGCAAACCAGGAGCCAGGCAGAGCGAGGAGCTTGAACGCCTACAGGCCACAGACTTTAACGTCGGCTGCACCTTACCAACGACACATGCATCCACAAATCCCTCTAAATGCACATGAAGTCTGGCTTCCTTCGGAAATACTACGTTTCTGAAAAGCACATAACGTTTAAACTATTTTGTCCGAAGAGAAAGCTTCCTAACAACGTATCGAAGGGAGAGGGCTAGGAAGGGATTCATGTGATTACACTAGCATGATTAATGTCCGTCCGGTGCCTGTATTGGCTCTATAAACATGCGATGGACTTCAGTAGTTAGGAGATCGTACCTAATCAAATGGCTGTAAAACAGGCTAGCCTGCTCTTTTTCTCTGACAACCTCATCAAGCCAGAAGTAAGTACCTTCAGGACAAAACAATAGTCTTGTTGTGTCACTCTGTTAACGTGCTTTAATCAAAACCACTACCAGCTGTTGTTTACAATCACAGCTGATTGTCTCGAGTGACGGATGCCATTGAAGCAAGCCACAAGGAATGATCACACTCATTCATCACTACAGTTTTCTCCCGTTCTTCCCTGATGCCAACTGTGGGTCGGTTAAAAAAACGAAATAATAATAAGCAAAGCATGCGGAGTTCTTGCCAGGGGCTTGCATTCTGCCAGGGATCCAAGGTGATTTTAATTTTGATCTGTGAAGGATTATATGATCGAACAAATTACTTGATTGAACAAAAGTTCCCTTGACGGGTTCTGATAGTCTATCTTTTAATAAAGGATTATGATAATCAGGATTATACATCCTGCCAGAGTGCGTATCCAGCAGGTGGGCTGTGCAGGAGAACGTGTGTTGTGTGTGTGTGTGTGTGTGTGTGTGTGTGTGTGTGTGTGTGTGTGTGTGTGAGTGTGTGTGAGCGTGTGCACCTTCACCGAGAGCCGTTACAAAGAGGATAAAACGACAGCAGAAGTCAATACCGCCACTGGCAAAGATTTAGCTCCAAACATTACAGCCGCCATGTTCGTTCCAATTACTGGGAAGCTCTGAGCCTTGAAGTTGTATTGACCTGTGCCAGGGGACAGGCCATGGCATTAGGCTGACAGACTGAGAGCCGGGTGGCACTTTTAATTAACAGGGTCTGGGGTACTGTCGGTTTGCGGGTGAGTTACGGCCGTGTTACTGTAGCTCTGTTTTTAAGTTCTATTGAGTTGTTAAGGCCTTCAAGTATGAAAGAGTGACAGAGAATTGCACAGACACTGTTTATCAGGCTACGCTGGCTCACCACAGGATATGAGAACGTGTCTTTCGTAACAGCAAGCTGGGTATTTCAATGGGAAAGCCCATGCCAAGGACAGGTGCTGTTTAGGTTAACACAGCCAGAACTTTGAATATATTAAGTGAATGGTAATATGCTGAACTGTAACCTCCTAAGAGCTAAATGTTACGGTGGTTGACTATTTACATCGCCACGCTATTATGATACTCAACGTGTGATTGTAGAAGCATCCGTCTGTCTCGGTTTCTTAGAGCAGTATCTGGTTTAAAGTGTTGATCTGATCAACACTTTCTACCTGGACAAGCAAATTCCTAACAATTCCCTGCTCTCCACACGTACTTCTCCGGTGCCTGCTTCTTATGAATAAAGTAGGTGTTGAGCCCCGCCTTGCAAGAAGAGGCAATACGGATTAATCCTGTCTGTCACAAGATTTTATGCCCCACAAAAAAACACAAGACTTCAACAGTTATATTACTTTACTATTATCTCATGAATATTTGGAGGTCTGGTCGAACTTTATAGGGACAGATGTAAAACTGTAATATCTTGGCAAGGCTATTGCCTCATAACCCCCACCGGCAGCAGAAAGTTATAGCTAAGCATCTCGAGACAGGGAAACGTACAGCAGACCTCATAATCCTATGCAGGCTCGCAGTAGGCCTGAGAGACACTGTGGTGCCTTTGTGATATGACATGGCCTTACATTAAACATCAGTATTTTTCTCTCAAATGTTCTTTCCGTGGTATGTCCTTCATAATTATGCAAGATGAGTTTACCCTGATTTCTCCGGAGCTTTTGTTGTTGTTGTTGTTGTTGTTGTAAACCAAGATTTAACCAAGTAAAAAAAAAACATCAACTTCAGAGATATACGTTTTTCCGCTGCAATCTAATAATAGTGATTGATGAATGATATTGCCTTCTCCTCCCTGACACAGCAGTTAAAGAGCCTGGCTCCATGTTCTCCTGCCATAACCGAACTGACCGGGCTTGTCCAATCTCGGCACCTGCTTCCCGGAGTTGCAGGGAGGGGAAAAAACATTGAGAGGATGATTATGAATTCATGAGCACTTCTGTAAACATGCATAAACAAATCAAAAGACCCAGAGCGAGCGCCTTTAGAATCAGGGCTATCAAACTGTGGAGGCAGCAGGGAGGCTGGCTTTAAAAGTAAACACTTCAGCACTGATTGGGCCTCCCTCCACGACGGCTGGTGTTGTGAGGAAATCATTGCTTCAGCCCCCCACCTCTGGAGAGCTGCTGGATGGAGGCAAATAGAGCATAATGAGAAGCCAGGACACATGTGCCGCACTCACTCACCCCTCCCAAACTGTTTACATTGCAATCTGTTAGAGTTACCACTAATTGTCTTGTCCTTTACAGTCTAAAGTGGCTGAGGTAAATTGACAAACTTTTTACTCTCTTAACTTTACACGCTGTGAAGAGTCGGGAAACCAGGGGAACAGGATGAACGATATTTCCCTACCGATACAAATATTGTTACTAAATCCACCACCGCCATGAATTTCAAAGCCGCTAGTGATACAAGTCTCTCTCCTACTCTGTCAGACAGTTTTTTTTAATGCCTTGATACAGTAAGAAAAGCACATCAATATATTCTCACATCCACCCGACGCACTGCTGTAGAGGGACTGCGTAGCTTGGCTCTACGGAAAAGCCAGCCTATGTGTTTTTAGACTGTTGCGTGAGCATCACAGCGCTGTTGATGATGGCGAGCGCAGCCCATGGAGGAAGCAAGGACACAAAAATAGCATAACATAACATTTAAACAGGCCTCTCTTCTTGCACCATTTCTTGGTAAAAAAATTAAATAAAGTTAGAAATGAAGGGCCATCTCAAAAAGGCAAAGAAGTATTGTAATAATATAACTTGTATTTACACAGAGGTCCCACTAGGAGAAAGGTCCCATTTCCATGGGAAATGACTGTTAAAAAATCTTAAAGAATCTAACAAAATGATCACCACACACAGGCATATACAACATTGTTTTACAACAATGGAAGCTCTATGATCACTCATACAGACACACAAGTCTGGGGCAACAAGATGATGCATGAAAATGATTTAAAAAACAATACAGGTGTAAAAACTATGTAGGTCGAGTTGAAGGTCTTCGCTAAAAGGCCTGGGCAATCTTCTCTGGACAGGGATGGCTGGTTTTCAATCATGCCTTGAATTTACAAAAGGATGCAAGTGTGTGGCGTGTAAGGCTAACCAGGGAGTTGATTTCATTTACTGGGCGAGCGCAAGAACTTGCAAGCCCACCCGGGGACAATTCGAAACCAGCCAGCCCTGTGAAGCCATAGCGCGAAGGAGGGGGGGGGTGGGGGGAGGGGCGTCTGAAACCAGAGTCTGAATTGTAAGAGAGCCTTGCAGATGAACAAATGTCAATGCTGACCTTGCTCAGCTTGGAGTGAGAAAATACTCTCAAGTCCAGCTGAGGTCACGGCTCTGACCTCTGACTTTTTCCCTAAACTTTTTCCTAAAGAGGAAAAAAAAAACTCTGTGCCCACACGATGCACATTATCCGGCTGCCGCGTTCCCGCTGTACACAAGGTGAACTGTAGAACCATTCCATACAGCTCTAATTATTTGTAGTATGCCCAATGATGTGAAAAACTGTGTTGGCGGTTAAATAAACCCCATTGGAGCGTGAAGAGTAGGAGTGTGGGGGTTTTGCGTTATTTGTTTTCTATGTGCAGTCGATCAACAACTTCCAACACACAAGTATTGTTGGCTGAGTGTATGGACCCTCATTTCCTCCCCACGTCTGAGCGCTGCTCATCTTAATAAATGCAAACAAACATCCTTTCCAAGTGATTCCGTCTGTTTACACGAAGGACAATCTCCTCAAGACTCCTCAAGTCGTGGAGCTCCTACGTGACTTTACTCATTATCTGAGGGTATTGGACCGGTCCAATCACAGTTGTTTTTTTTTGTGTGGGGGGGGTTATTTTTGCATGTGTTGGCTTTACGTGTGGATCATTTTTTGGGGGGGGGGGGCCCTTTTCAGTTCACCGAGATACCAAGTGCGTCTCTGGAGCCAAGTCTACCCGGGCCTGTTGCAGGCATTTCCCGCCATATTGATCCCAAGTCAATTTTGCACCTGAATGAGCACACCGCTCTGGCGGCGCTTGTCAGCTAGCGACCTTATCTCTCGTTGTGTTTACCCCTGCTATCTCAGCTCGCTAACGTATGCAGGATAGAGTAGTGGTTCTGGCCACTGCAAGCCGAGTCTCTGTCCTTCTTTGAGCCACAGATACTAACAAAGATCCGAATCACTGTCAACTGGTAGTAACACTCTATACAGCAACTGATGCCGTTTTTTTAGCTAGCAGCTTCTGTGCGTTTGTCATGCTCAGTTTTTATTTTCGGTAAAAACATCGATGGTATCAATATTGAATATACCCAGGTCATGGTCGATCAGCCAGGAGTAATTGGCACACAAGCTAATATTGAATGACCCTTCTTGGCCCCTCCTTAATTTAAGAAGTAATTATTTATCCCAAAAGTGAGCTGAAGCTTTTAATCGCTGAGTACAAATGGCGGTGTCGCGCCATATCCCTTGGCGCATCCCTCAACAGACTGAAACTGTTGCACTGCAAAGCTCCGAAGTGTCGAGCAGACGAATGCACGTCGCAACAGATTTTGGATTTTCTCAGCTTCTCTCCAGCTTCTCTCTCAGCTTTCCACCAGGCGCACGTGTGGCATCTAATCGGATAGCCGGCAACAAGCGGGGCCGGCAGGCACGCTGAATCCTCCCCAACTTCTTCACACCTCACTCCGGCTCAGTGTCAACAGAGCAGTGAGTCAGCGCCATCCATTCATATGCTCCTACAGATGGTCCCATCGCTCTTCAGCCGACATGCTTCATGGGGCCCTGCGTCTTGATTTAGGGCCTCCTTTCATATTTCTCCTCAGCCCACAGCCCAGAGGCATTTTCTCTAAGAGACCCCTGCGGCGGCGACCCTGTCTGATCGACTGGCTGGCTGGCTGGCTGGCTGGCTGGCTGGTTGGGCTGCCTCTTCTGTCTGGGATAACGCGGAGGAGGAAGGCTTGTCTGGGCAGAGCAGGCCTTAAATCTTTCCATTTACCATTGACACATAATTATATGGCGAGAAAAACAATGCAAGTAGCGCACGTTTGAATGTGCAATGCACATAACAAGCAAAAAAATGAGGAAACACACACACACACACACACACACACACACACAGAAACAAATTACCCAAGGGCTTACACAAGCGTGCTAATTCGTTTGGTGAGGCAGGTGACTGCTGGCGACAGAAATCTAACAACCCCACTACCCCAGTCACTGCTCTGATGCAGCATTTATTCTGGCTTAAGTGGAACGTACAAGTCTTACAGATAGGCACTCATATCTGGTCATTGCCGAGGTCACAGCCCAACTCATTATAACTGTCTGTAAACTTGACTCATCTCGCCCACTGACTCCTCTAAAGGGAATAATGAGGGCAGCAGTCGACGTTTTAACAGAGTCTGTTATCCTATTCTCTCTCTGTCTTAAATCTGCTGGTTTTCTTTCCTATCTGCATCTTCAGTTTTTAAAAAAAAGAATGTCCAATTTGGTCTCTATGGGGGTGAGCAGGCCCTGTCAGAAACAACCAACACAAAGGGTGGGGTGCACTGCTTCCTTATCGCTCCCAGTAAATTACCTCGGGTTCTGATACAGGCTGCCAGCTCGCCAAACTCCACTCTCCAACCATCCAGACGAGTGGAGACAGGAGGAGAAAGACAGAGATGGCGGATAAAAAAGAGAAAGAGAGAAAAAGACAGAGGGAGAGGGCGAGAAAAAGGACAAGGTGAACCAGGAGAGAGACACAGAGAGAGAGAGAGAGAGAGAGAGAGAGAGAGAGAGAGAGAGACAAAAAGAGAGAGAAAGAGAGAGAGAGAGAGAGGGCATGTTGAGAAGAGACAGGAGGCGAGGAGTAGCGCCGCGGAGGGCAATGGCTTCGGCCCTTTAGAAAGGTCATCTGATGTTATCTTGCGCTCATCTTCAATCACCGGCGCTCGGCTTTTCACCCGCTGGCCCCCGGAGCTCAAGAAAAGGACCTGCCAATCAAACGTTCCGTTCGGCGCCGTGGCAACACAGTGATAGTGTCCGCGGGCCCAGATAGCGAAACGTATTGTGCTCCCAAGTTCTTATTTTGCATGACAATGCATCGATAGAGCGTCCTCGACCTTTTTAATGCATCTGACAGAAGCGGCTGGTTGGGCTCTGTTGATGAAATCAAATCGGCTAAGATTATATTCCATATCAGACTGTCAAGATGGATCTGACATAAATAGATTTTTTTTCTTCTCAAAATCTAACACTAGCTAATACTTTGCCCCAATGTGAACCTGAATGACTGACGCTGAATCACATTGAAAAGGAACTACAAGAGCATTGGAGGAGAGGATAAGCTGTCACATGCCCCGTGTAAGGTCTGTGGTGGCGGGCTAAAGCACACGTTCTCTCTGTGGCCCCCTTGCAAAAGGCATAAAGGGTTGCACATCATATCTCAATAGGAAAGCCTGCGGTAGAACATGACATAAATGTCACGTAGCATTCAAAGTGATGTGGGCTCTGCATGCTCCATCGTTTCACTATCAGCATGCATACCCAGTCGTGAAGCACCTCACCTCAGGGAACGGAGGCCCCGTAAGCGTTGCCGGGGCGATGATAGCGTGGAGCCACACACGCTCATTACGATGCAGGCTGGGAGGCTGGGGGCCACGGTCCCTCGTGTACACTCACATAGGCATGGATGCATCGGATAGGCACGCAGACATACGAAACAAACCCGCCTCCCTGCCTTCCACCCCCTTCCTCCCGGCCACATGCCTTCTGCTGCGTTCATCGCTTTCCGAACACCGCTCCGAAGCGGAGCAGATGGCAAACGTATGCACCGGGTACGCGTGTCATCATTGCCGTCATTAGTTGAAGGTGACATATGACATCACCTGGCAGCACAGGTGCATTGTGGGAAGGGGGGTGGTGGTGGTGGTGGTGGTGGGTGGTGGTGGTGGGGGTGGTTTAATGAGACTTTAGACTTTCTTCTTTTTTTTTTTTTCATTGAGTTTCCAGAGCATGGTTCAAGGTTGCTGTGGCGGCACTTTGAGTGATCCCACTCACCACCCCTTCCATATCTAAGTAAATAAGTCGCTCCTGCGGACGGCCAATGAGTGCGAGTCAGTGAGCAAAGATGCATGTTTGTGTTGCCTTCCTCCCAGGGCCCTACTCGTTTATCTTGGCTGTCAGGTAAAGGGCACTCTCGAGAAGGTGAAAGTTTTTATTTATTTATTTATTTTCTAATAAGGCCGAGGCTCTGTTTCCATAGAAACTGTAGGGATAACCACACAGGCCCAAACGAGGAGAGGGGGAAAGGGGCGGGGGGTGCACCCCACCCCACTCAAAGACATTTGTGTTCCCGTCTCTGGAATGAAAGAGCAGTTTAGATGAATTCCTCGAAATCCAACAGGCTTGGGGGTCTTTTGCTGTGGTAGTAGGTGAGATTAATGGGAAGAGATTCACTCCTAGCCTTTAGTTACAGGTTACAGGAGCTAAGAGGTGCGCTTCCAGTCTGGCTCACTGACAGCCACGCTCCCTTATAAGATGTCCGTGCTGGAGCTTACTCTGCAATTCCCAATTCACCCGGTGTGAAAAAGAGATCTGTTGGAAGCTCCATTGGCCATTGAAAACTTTCATAGAGCTATTCTGAATTGAGGTTTGACCTTGGAGGTGATACGTTTTGTAAATACTGAGCAGTGAGAGACTGCCAGCCAGATTCGATGTGTGAAACACCTAGGCAGTGAGAAAGCTCTCTCGGCTAAAAGTGCATATAAAGAAGAAACAAATGACTTTTCGAATGAATTATTAATGTCTACCACATTCTTCACTTTGTGGCAGCATTCGGGGCGACACGCGTTGCCTAACCAATGAGGAGGAAACACAATGGAGAAGACATGTTTGCGGGCACGCGCACACCCGGTCTGTGAATGGCCTGCAGCCATGTGATAAAGCAACATGGGAATGTGGAAAGAGGAGTTTATCATTTTTCAGCTACTCTTCTCGGGATGGGGACTCACAATCTGTTCCGAATCAAAAGCTGTAGCAGGGGGCTGTGAAGTTATTCACACTGAATGTGAAACAATGGGCTGCCAGTCTCTCATTCTTTCAGACTGAATAGATATTGGAAACAGAGGTATAGCAAAGTCACGTGCAGCTTTGAACTGTAATTGATGTAACTCTGTGAGTGTGCGTCTGTGTGTGGTGTTCTTGCATATTTGCAACTACAGTTAACAGCGTGTTGGACGGCTTGATGATGATGATTATGATGACGACGTACAGCAAGGTCATGAAGATCTCGATGATAAATCCTCAAGTGTGGACATTTCATTTTTACATTTTCGGCATTTAGCAGACGCTTTTACCCAAAGCGACCTACAATGAGATTACAGGGACAGTCCCCCTGGAGCAACTTAGGGTTAAGTGTCTTGCTCAAGGGCACACTAGTGGTGGTGCTCCCAGGGGAAGATTTGAACCAGCCCTACACACTACGCCACCACTATCAACAGAAGAATTGACCACGTCTGAGTGTAGATGAGGTCAAAATCAAGATGTTTGGGAAGTAAAAAAAAAACAAAAAACACACGCAGACCTTTAGTGAGAACGAGTGGTTGGGAAGAGGCAGCTGGGAGTCTCGGCATTCTGACGGGCTTAACTGAAGTTTAGCTGACGTAACTACGATATCTCTTCTGGTGGAGGGAAACACATCTGCCCTTCCTCTGCAAGCCCAAGGTTTTATGAATACCTTTTGAAAACGCATTGTGTTAAGAATAACCATGGGCTACGGCAGATACATCAAACCCTTGCAGCTTTCTATAAACAGCCAGTTCCTCTCATGCCCTGTTCACATCCAGGCATTTCTTGCTGGGGTAAGGGGGGGAAAAAGGCTATATATGTGATCCGATTTGTTGGAGCTAACCCGGTGGATATTCCTTAACCGGTTTCCAGCCTGCCTCGAGTTAGATGTGATAAAAAAGGGAGGGAGTTAGTCACGGTGCTGTGTGGAGGCCTCAGTGCAGATGGCCCACGGTGGAGTGACCCGAGGCCCATCTCACACCTCTTCGGTTCGGTAGGTTTCCGATCACTCCCCGCCCGTGGAAACAATGCAGCATTCACAGTATGTATGTCGCCCTGTTCTACTGGCAGCCGCGTCGAAGCTGTGAGGTCACGTCTCCATCCAGATGTTTCAGAGGCAGAGAGGTCGCAGCCAAGTAAGGGAGAATCATGGAGCTCAAGACCATTACGGCTATTCCATGGACGCACGTACAGGCATGGCGTAAAAAAGACACATAAAGTGACACATTTACTGGTTTGGGTAAAGGGAATACCCGTGACTCACGTCAAACTAGCCAAGTCTCTTTTCAATGCATTATGTCAGCATTGTGGTTATGGAGAAAAAACAGTGTTCCTTTCTTGCTAGCCTTTACAAGGCAAGACACAAATTAATTCAATTATTCTGAGTGAGTCGCATACTGTATGGTTTTCAAAGAGTTATCAGCTCAGTTGATGGATGCTCAGACTTTTACAAATATACGTTGACAAACATTTTGCCATCCTCTTAAAAAAAAAAAACATCCGTGTAAAAACGGCTTTAATGGGCTGAAACTATTCTTGGCTAGAAGTAGATGAGATATGATTCATAAAGCCAACCCTTTGAACAAAAACTCTTGTCTACCCTTGACTTAAGTATAATCGAAGCATGTACATCTCCACGCACAGACACACAAACAAACAGTCAAGCACACACACACACACACACACACACACACGGACACACACACGGACACACACACGGACACACACACGGACACACACACGGACACACACACACACACACACAAAGCATAAATCCTTTAGTGGGACAAACAAAGAAACCTTGGAAGAATTCTTTCATTCCGGCAACAACTAAAAGCAACCAGCGCCTGGCGGAAGCAAGGCATTGGGAAGAGAGGTGGGGGAACATTGAGGTCGGTCACCCGGCTCTCCGGTTCCTGCCGCCTGACACTTTGTCTAGTCATCAGGAAGTAGTCGACACGCACACGCCCGCCCGCGGTCCCGGCCCTGACGGATATGAGGTCGTGTCGGAGAGGAACCCTAGCCATGCAAGCTTCCCAGACCTCAAGTGCTCCAGTGGTTTTGTGGTTATCAGCAGTGGGCTGCTGCCAGAGCAGAGTGGGGCTCTAAATGAAAGGGAAATATCCTCTCTCTCCATGCCCTGCTTCCTGTCTGGCCGTCTGTTCCTAGACTCTCTGTAGATCCTCTCACCGACTCGCACGCCCATTCGCTCACAAACGCTCGTGCACTCCAACACACCTGAAAGGGTTGATGAGAGGTTGTTGTTAGTCCATCGTTTATATGTACTTATCTTTCAACAGTTACTGTCAACTTATTTACATATCAGCATTACAGTACTTAAAAAGGGTGTGGCATTACTGCGGATAGCTAACTTATATCCTAGTTTTCAGTTGTTTATCAAGTGAATGCAACATATTCTTTGTCCTTAGAAATACTATGCAAGGTTTAGGTGGAAATAAGTGAATGACGCTTTAATAAAACAGACTTAAACGAATGTGCTGAGCATCCTCTGCTGGTCAAGGAGAGAAACTACAGCACAAAATAACACCTTTGATCATAACAAGCAGGTTTGTGTTGTTAGGCTGTTGTATAATTTTTTTCATGATCAGAATTCACTTTAATGGTTAAAGAAATAATGGTTTCCTAGAGCCAATCACCTCGGTCTACAGAATAACCCCCACCCTTTTGCCATCTGCCATTCCTATGTCTGATTCAGACGGAAGTGCAGTCAAAGTGTTAACACGGTCAATATATACAGTGCCCTTGGCGCCCTGTTGGCTATCTAGGTTCAACTGGGAGGTTCAGGATCCCTGGATCAAAGTAACCCTTCAATGACTTTTTATCACAGGTACACATAGGACAGAATAACCTGAGAGAGAATACCATCCTAAGCCCTTGATGCCTCTTTAATGGATCGCTATTAGCTAAGCTTAAAAGCTGTCACTAAGGCTAAGCCAAGGCAAATCATACAGCCACAAACGTGGAGTGGTCGTATGGCGACCTGGGGCAATGGAGAGGAGAGGAGAGGAGAGGAGAGGAGAGGAGAGGAGAGGAGAGGTCCCTGCTCCCACGTTGAAAGTAACCCAGGCGAAGTCCTAAGTCACCAGCCTGATGTATTCCTACCACTTGGGCTCAGGCAGGGCCCTGGATGGCCACCATTTCTCCTAGTCTCTCTTCCCCTGGCTGATTAGCCCCTGCCGACAACAGCAGACCAGACAGGGCAGTGGGGTTCATCATCAAACAGCCACTTACTATTCAGGGAGGCATATTAATATGAAGGGCCACATGCAGTCTCGCCAGCCTTGTAAAAACCACTTGCTCTCTCCAATGCATATTTATTTATCTCTCCAGCAACAGATTGCATATTGCAATTCAAGGCACACAAGGTCAGTGTGCCTATTACCTGCTGCATGAAATAATTATAGTATGTTGTACACAATTGAAAGGGGGTTTCAAAAAATATATAAAAAAAACTGAGACGCAGCAGGAACAAGCACCTGGTGCGTGTTTGCAGTCAGAAGACAGATTGCAAGGCGGAGGTTGAATTAGGGGGACTGCATTTAACCAAAGGAGGGAATGGTGAATTAGTTTGAATTGAGTTGATAAATGGTATATCGTCGTGGAACATTGGTTGAGAAAACCTTAAGTAGGAGCACCCCTGCTGACAAAATACATTCCAAAACGGTCACTACTGAAACCACCAAAGTGGATTTTTCATACCCCAAAGCAATTTGCTGAGTAAAAGGTTGAAGGAGGGAACTCAAGTGCGAGCTCTGCACTGTGGGTTTGGTTGTTTGACACACAGGGCCCTCTTGGTCAGTGAGACACTCCAATAGAAAGGAAATGGTTCATGGTGCCCACTGGTGATGATTCCTCGCTTTACAATTGAAGTCTTAAGTGGCATTGTAGCCTCAATTGTGTGTGTGTACGTGTGTGTGTGTGTGTGTGTGTGTGTACGTGTGTGTGTGTGTGTGTGTTTGTGTGTGTGTTCGTGTGTGCATGCCAGCACGTGTACAAATATATTTACATATGCAGTAAGTATACGTGTGTGTGTGAGCATGTGTATGTGTGTTTGTCTTTGCATGTGTGCGGTGTCGCGGATACATATATATATATATACTATATGTGCATTGTGTTCATGGGTGTGTGTGTGTGTGTGTGTGTGTGTGTGTGTGTGGGGGGGGGGTGTGAGTGTCCCTGTGTGTCTGTGTGTGTGTGAGCCTAACTCTTTCATTGCGATGCAGAAGCACTTGGCAGCCTGCCAGCCTCGCTGTGACAGTGTGTGTGTGTGTGTGTCTCCGTGACGGATGGAGAAAGGATGTGGGAATCTGCTAACCTTTCAGGCCAGGCAGAGAAGGTGTCCTCAACCAGGAGAGATCCATCTTCCTGCGCACATTAAAGAGACAGCTCCATGTCTTCCGCCATTCATCACTGTCTAATGAAACGGATCAGACTGGACTCTTAATCGAGGTTTTGGTGGCTCTTGTCTGAGTGTGTGATCATACTGAAACATATGAGTATGTCAGTAGAGGGGGGGACGACGTATGTGTGCGTGTGTGTCTGAGAGAGACTGATGATGATGATGATGATGGTTTGACGTTTCTTTATTTTTATAATCTTTTAAATTATTATTAAAGGTTATTATCTTTAATCTTTATTTTTGACCTCTCTTCCACGTGTCTTTCTAATCCGTCCAGGAGAAGGACCGTGCCCAGACCATCGCTGATGCTTGCAATGTGGACTAAAAAGCCAAAGGATACATCCATCTATCCAAGGATTACTCCAGCTGAGGAAAGCTGTGACTGTCTCGATCGAGAGAAACTATGAATCCCTAAAGCTCATCTTGAGTTCTTTCTGAGAGGAACTCCTCATCCGTGCTATGTGGCTACCGCTCCATACAGAGATTTAGTGAGCATGTTAGTGTGTGTGTGTGTGCGCGTGCGTGCGTGTGTGTGTGTGTGTGTGTGTGTGTGTGTGTGTGTGTGTGTGTGTGTGTGTGTGTGTGTGTGGGTGTGCGTGGGTGTGGGTGTGTGTGTGCAGGCGTAGATGTTTGTTTGAGTGTTTGTGCATGGGCGCGAATGTGTGTTTGTGTGTGTGTGTGTGTGTGTGTGTGTGTGTGTGTGTGTGTGTGTGTGTGTGTGTGTGTGTGTGTGTGTGTGCACGCGTGCGTTCTTGCGAGTGTGTGGGGAAGCAAATTTACCCTGGAGCGCTTTTCCGTCCACATCCCAAATGAGCAAGTGAAGATGAAAGCGGCTGTATTCTTCATCTCCAATCTTATCAGATTCCTCTTTATATCTCTGTTTACCCCAGAGCCAGCTGTGTGTGTGTGTGTGTGTGTGTGTGTGTGTGTGTGTGTGTGTGTGTGTGTGTGTGTGTGTGTGTGGCCAAAATCTCCTTAAGAATCTAAAGCTCCACACTTTCATGTGTGTTGTTTGTCCCTTTATTGTCCCATAAGATACAACAACAACTAAGGACTCGCAAAATTCAATGCTTTCTTTTAAGGACGTAAGACAATGTGTACCAGCAGCAGACACAAAGGCTTACCACAAAGGCCCACGCGGAACCCCTTTTAACCACTGGTTGTTTCATGTCTGTACATCACAAAGATCGTGCGGTCAGTTTTATCGCCCGGTCTCTCCCTGCGGACGGCGGGCTTTAACCCGTGGAAAGATGGGCTTGTTTATCTACCCCAGCCCCATCGACTGTGTCGGGGCCAGTTCTGGGATCACAGGAAGGAGGGGATGGCGTAAATCCACGGAGATGACGTTAAGCTCCTGGGTCGAAGCTCAGAGCACTGCTGGAGTGATTTCAAATTGTTAATGGCGTTACAATTAAAAAAGGTTGGCGGCAAACAGAGCTGTTGGCATTGTGTGCATTGCACTTTTTGTTGACAGAAGGCCACCTAACGGATGAAGGGGCCACGCAGCAGTATTGAGACGCAGCCCGAGTTCGCAAACAGAAGCCTCCCCGTACGCCTGCAGAGGTGACTGACAGGCGGCTGTTTGCCTGGCAGGCCCTCTGGCGTCAGGGTGCAAACATCTCGGTTCCCTCTACGGCAGAATCACTAGTCTGTTGCACGGACCACCGCAGCCCTGAGCGATGACCAACCCAATATTATAACCCAATAAATATATAAATGAAGGTGGTGAATGAAACCTATATTTCTCAAGGGGAGCAACTCTACCTGGCCCATGAGCTGGAATAGAGACTCTGGTTCACTCTCTCTGTCCAACTCTGACAGCAGTTTTACCAGCTGACCGATCGTGACCTCCTTTTCGCTCTCTCTGTCTTTCGTTCCGTCTGTCTTTCGTTCTTTCTCTCTATTTAGTCCTTCCTTCACTTGCCCAGCAGCTGTTGAACAACCTCCACAGACCTGTCATCTTTTACTGGTTGACGCTTACCAAATCTGGCAACAACCCTCCCCCCAAGCCCCCACCCCCTTGCACACACACGCACACACACACACTACTCAATTTGAAATATGGCTGCACCTGCCACTTCAGTGGTGCTGACAGCAGTTGACAGCGAGGAGGAAATACCGCCAGTGTTAGATATGTGGAGGGGTGGTCCTTGAGTGATGACAGCACAGGTGAGATAGAAAGAAAATGGTGGACGCTATCTGATCCTGAGGAGAGGGTCTTCCTGTCTGCCACGGCTCACACACATTCACACTGAAGATCTATGAGAGGATCACGGGTAAATCATGGGATGGAGCAGTGGTGTGTGTGACTAATGGAAGAACCGATACTTCCTATGACGGAAAGAGCCAAAAAGGAGAGAGAGAGAGAGAGAGAGAGAGAGAGAGAGAGAGAGAGAGAGAGAGAGAGAGAGAGAGAGAGAGAGAGAGAGAGAGAGAGCATTCACTGCTTATTCTTTCTTTTTATCCTTCTGTGAGTGCATGCATATTCACACGCGAGTTTTGTGTGTGTGTGTGTGTGTGTGTGTGTGTGTGTGTGTGTGTGTGTGTGTGTGTGTGTGTCTAACCTCTTAACCACATCAGCTCCGTTCCAGCAGGAGAGCCCGTCGCCAGAAGCCAGCTCGCTCACACACAGCTGATGGGCAAGACCACCATAGAAAGTACGGGACAGACGCAAGCTGTTCAGAAACTCCCTGTCATGAACAAACGCGCACACACACACGCACACACACACACACACACATAATGTGCAGATATCATTAGTTTTACTCAAATTAAGTTTTATTAGAAATAAAGGGGAAAAAAGCTTTAGATAATACAAAAATAAAGGGAGTTAGTCCATAGGATCATACTTACTTTCGTTTGACAGCGAGGGTATCTCCTGAGTCTCTGATGAAGGATTTGAGGGGAATGGACTCTCTACTGCCGCCCTGCTGGACACTGACAGACTGAGCAGGCTTTCTGCTGGGGTGGCCACACACCTTGTGAACCTGTTATATTCCAGAGGAAGCAATGTGTTGAAGGTAAAGTAGACACAGCATCAGAGTATAATGTTATTATAAATTGTGCTGTCGAAACCAAATCAAGGAAATAATACAGACATTCTTTGGCAGTCTCTCAGTTCAAATATACACAACCGTGCTGAATATTACCGCAATTTTGTTGACGCATGGGTGCAGAGTAAGAACGTGTCACTTAGGTCATATTCATGGTTTAAGCATAAATGTGAAGTATTGGCTCAATAACCTAGCAATACTATCAGCTTGCTATATTATCAAAGAACATCCCTCTCCCCCACTGAACCTATTTACTTGCTAAGCTCTACAGGACCCTAGTGGATCATGCAGCCAACACACAGAGAACATTGCCGCAATTTGTCCACTAGATGGAGCGGTTGGCTTCTCAATCATAGGGATGATTTTGTTAGCTTAGGAAGGCAATGGAGGGGTGAAATATATTGTTTTGCTTTTATGGAACTCACACTGCAAGCAAACCATTCAGCTGAGTAATGTAGAGCCCCACACATAATCACCTTAAACCTATGTACGAAAATATATATCGTATGGAGTTTGAAAAGGGCAAATAAATCCAACATTTTAGGTTAATACAAAAGTGACATGAAAGCTCTTGATTTTCGAGTAAACCTCAGCAAATAGGTGGTAGTTTAAATCATATGACCACAGACACAAAAGTAATTTGGCTTCAGACATGTCCGGAAACGAAGCCAAGGCTGAATTGTTTCTGTGGTCTGTCTCCCTCTGGCCTGACCCAGGGACTAGAACTAAGCCCTGGCTCTGGTTGGCAAAGTGACCACAGGGTGTATTTCTGGAGGGTTCTGGGCCATTCTGGCCTGGCTGGGCTGGTTGTTGTGTGGTATGTGCGATTTCAAGCCACTGATGTTAGATCTCTGCTCCACATTCCTCCCCGGCAGAAGGTTAGCAGCTGGGCTGGTTAGGAAGAGTTTTGTACATAAAATATCTACTACAGTGCAGTACAGTAACACACAACGTAACCTTTGGTTGTTTGAAGTCAAGTGATAGTTTTGGGGCTTTCAATAATCAATGTGCCCTAACATTGGCAGCAAAAACAGTAACGTGTACTTTCTACGATCAAATGAAAGAATCAAACCAAAAAAATGGCATTTCAAAAAGTCATCAAAAAGTAGTTCAAGACGACGTCCCCTGACCTGCGCTGAAAGGCGGGGTCCATTCTTCTGAGCGTGTGCGACGGCGTCGTGCACCAGCGTGTGGACTCCCAGCAGCACCTGCTCCGGGTCCTGCGTGCCCTGCATGCGAGACGACAGGCCTTCCAGCGAGCGGACAAACTCCCTCCAGTGGGCGTCCACCTCAGCCATGCTGGCCAGACAGCCCCGCACCACGTTGAGGCAGTAGCCCATGCAAGGCTTGGACTGGGTCAGGCCCTGCCCGGCAAACAGGAAACAGGACGTATCCCTCATCACGATTGCAATCAAGAGTTAGTAACAGGACGTTTAGACAACACAAACTACGTCTCCATTGTGAATGTGACCAGTAGCCACGGATAAATGACGATAATACTGCACAGTGTAAACCTTTGACTAGAGGAACGTTGCGCCATGAAGGCGGGTAAGGCGACTGGTGGCCGTACCTGGCAGTGTGGGCAGTACTGCATCTTGAGGAGCCCCCGGCGACACTCCCTGCTGAGCTGCAGGTGGTCCGTGGTGTTGATGACCTCGATGCCCAGGTGCAGCGCTTGGAGCAGCAGGCGCCCGTGTAGCCCCGAGCGAGCGATCTGGTTGGCCAGGACGCTGGGCACCCCTCCGAACGGCGCCAGGTCGCGGCGGGACGACCGCACGCACTCGGCGTAGCCCAGGGCGATGTCGCTGAGGCCCGGGTTGATCAGGTGGTTGTAGACCGGCGGGAAGAGGGCGTCGAAGAAGCGCTGCACCAGGTCGTCCACGCTGACCTCCGAGCCCATGAGGAAGAGGCCGACGTCGGTGAAGAGCTCCTTGACGGGCCCGGAGGCCTCGGCGGCCATGTCACGGTAGGACTCTTGGAGAAAAGTGGTGGTGTGGTTCTCTGCCTGTTTCAGCAGCACCTCAAAGGTCTCTACATGGGAGAGAAAGAAGGAGGGAGGGTAATGTTGATGCTTTGATCAATTACATGAAGCCCTGATGGGATTTATCTTATTTTTAGAGCTGTTTGTTTGAGTCAGGTCAACTGTATGGCAATTCAATTGATTAATTCTGTTCATATATTTTCATTCACATTTTCTAATGCAGGTCTCACAATGAAGGGTTGGCTAAGCTAAATAGCAGATAAAATGCAAAAAAAAACTGTAGCCTTGTGTTTGATAAGAATGTGAAATTATGTTAGCTAACAGGGGCCAGTTGGCTAACCAACTAGCAAGCCCTTCATTTCAATTACCATATCATTCAGTCGTCAAGACTAACAGTGCTTAGTACTGCCTCAAATAAACATTAGCTAGCAGCACACTGGGTGTGTGATCTATTCTTCATAGTGGCACAAAATGAAGACAGCGTCAAGATAGCTTCAAGACAGCCTGGATACCCTGTGCCCCCAAAATGCAAAGAATGAAAAGCGAAAGTTGCTGAATACTCAAGTAAAGAACAAACACCCCAAAAAACGAGTAAAGTAAAGTAAAGTAAAGTAAAGTAACGAAAGGTTTATACTTTGTCACGTGACACCCCTGCTCTTCAGGGCAGCTCAGCTCCTCACTGCTGTTGCCAAACTTTCAGGTTTCGTCTGGAGGCGCCCTACAGTAATCGACCTCATGGTAAGTTCAGAGGGCGCGCGGTAGAGGTAGACGAACGGAAAGCATAGACGGAAGCAAAGCGAGGAGAGGAGAGGAGAGGAGAGCGTTGCTGTGCGCCCAGCAGGAGCTTTGGGAGCCGAGGCGCCCCCCGTGTCGAAGGAGACGGAGAAGAACGGCCGCCTGCAGCACTTCCCCACAGCTCCGCGCACCCGGGTTAGGTACCACACGGAAAGGCAAGAGCAAAGGGCCGGAGAGAGACGAGCGGGAGAGAATAGGAAGCACGGAGGGGACAGAGAGGGAGGCGACCTGCGGGAGCAACTTCACACGCGGTGGAGGCCCTCGTGCCGGAGAGGAAGGACCAACGGAAAGCTGTCTCCTCCATCCCTTTCTTGTTCCGTGCATTCCCACACACACACACACACACACACACACACACACACACACACACACACACACACACACTCACGCACTTGCAGACTCTTCATACATACACCAGCACACGGGCATGGTCTGCTTTAGACAGATAAGAGGAATTCCCGTTCAATCTCAAACTACAAGCATGCATCTCCCACAGACATCAAACGATCCTAGATTCAGAACGGCTATAGGCTATAGGCTGTCCAGCACTTTAGGATAATCTGTTCTAGCCTGTTGTGGCTCTTGGCCCTGAGCTCCGCCTTTGATGCCCAGGCGCAGGAAAGGAGAAGGTCTTGTGTGTGAACCACAGGAAAGGCTCAGCCGCATGGGGGACAATATCCTGTCACTGCTGCTTTGTCTGAAGCAGGAGAGTGGCCAGCGCAGTAAGCAATATCCGCCTGTGTGTGTGTGTGTGTGTGTGTGTGTGTGTGTGTGAGCGTGCGTGCGTGCGTAAACCTCGAGGGGCGGAGATGGTGTAAATCACAAAGTTGTCAACACGTTAATCATCACAGCAGGACTACCAAAACTCCAGGGGAGGGTTTATAAAAGATAGTATCTCCACCAGCAAATCCAGCCTCTAAAGTGAGCTGGTGTGCTTTGAATTAGGTGGCAGATAAATGAGAGGGGTAGACAGGAAAGGCCGCTGGGATCCTCCTCTCAGCAATATCTTTTACTACTGGCCTCAACCACACAGTCCTCTTCATTCCTTTACCAACTGGGGTTATACGAAAAAAACATTTGGAACACGTAAAAAAAAAAATATATATATATGAAATGTTAACAACAATATCAAAGGATACAATGAAATGCATGTATGATCTAATAGGCCACAATAAAAGTATATATAAAAAGAAACATTTGGCCACATATCAAGACAGGTGTTTCAAGTACCAACCATAACCATACAATCTGTTTTACTGAGCCCCATTAAAACCAGTTTCACCCTGCCTCCCCCCTTTTAGCAGAGCCTTAAGACCTGGACCTGTGGATATTCTCACTTCATCATGTGCCTGTCATGAGTTGCGGTGCCAAGCCCAGGGAGAGTGAGGGCCAACTGGGGAGTTTGGATTGGGGGCTTAGGGGTGGGTGCCTGGAGGAAAAGCTTAGGGGGGGGGGGGGGGGGAGAGCAGTGTGCTGTAGGCACTGAGGCAGAGATATTGACCGGGGCACCCTAGGGAGGGGGCTAGGGAGGAGTAGTGTCTGGCAGTGCTGGTTGTGTTCCGGATCGGGTTGGGGGGAGCAAGGCACCAAGGTGGCGGATATAAGGAGTGCTGGTGGGGCTGGTGCAGGAGAGTTCGACTGCAGTTCATCTACGTGCCAGAGAGAGCCTGTTGCCTCATTAAGCTAAAGCTTTACCTTGGAGTGTGCTAAAGAGATGCTTCAAGTCAATCAAATCGGCGTTTCACTACGGCAGTAACATATTTAAATTGTATGAAAGAAAGAAAGAAAGAGAGAAAGAGAGAGACTTGACCGTGCGTATCAAACCAACAGAGGGATTATTCTGACCCTCAGACGGAGGAGCCGTTGCAGTGCCCCCTCACCCCCCACCCCCACCCCCACAGCGCCCACTGCCCAGGCTCCCATGGGGATTAGGACGACTGCTTCAGGACGGGTTGCCAGATTAAACCACTCAGCTAATGAATCCCACTTTTCAGCTGGCACAAAGTCAGACTGTGTTGTAAACACAGCTTACACGCCACACACAAACACACACGCACGCCCGCACACACATTTAGTTATATTTCTCTCTCAATCACTCACAAAGAAACACACACACACACACACACACACACACACACACGTCTTTCTACTTTACTCTCTCATACAAGTGCAAACAAACGCACGTGGGCACGCACGCGCACACACACACACACACACACACACACACACACACACACACACACACACACACGCAGAGCAATTGCTGGTATTCATGGGAGAGGCTGACACAGCTGGGATGAATAGCTCTACAGAAGATCAGCACAGATGATGCTGATGACGCTCAGCTGCAGCCAGTGAGGCACCGGCCAATACACCGCACTCTAAAGTCAATTCACTCGCGCGACGTCGCAGACGCTGAACATAGTTGCGGGGGCAGAGGGAAGGAAATGGGGAAACAACGGTAGCACAGTCGTCTTCTCCAGTCTCCCTCTGGGCCATGGATTCCTCCGTAAAAAGCTTCAGTCGGCCGGAGGGGGGACAGTCTGAAGGTGACGCTGTCAGCTTCCATAGCAGGAGGAGGCGCCGGGGGCTGTCTAAATCTGCTCAATAAATCATAGCGCGGCGCGAATGTGCTGCTTCCAGTTTGCTTTTCGGGGTGGGGGTGGGGTGGGAGTGGGGGGGGGGGGGGGGGGGGGCGCTCGCAGCCATACGCTGGCAGTGAAGCTGCTGGGGCGGCCTGAGGACACTGAAGGAGAAGTAGACGAGGGAGGTGAAGAGAAGAGGGGATGAAAAATAAAGGGGGATAAAGAGAGTTGAGAGAGCAAGAGTGACAAAGACAGAGAGAGAGAGGGAGGGGGGAAAATAAGGCACGAGAAGGAAAGAAAAGAGAGAAAAGAAGAGCGAGCGCAGGAAAAAAGAAAGAAAGAGAGGGAGATGAAAGAAAAACCAGAGGTAGAAAACATAAAAGATTAAGACAAAAAGGGAAAAGAGAAAGTCAGAGTTGTGATGTATAAGCCTGAGTTCTTATTTTAATAGAAAGAGACAGCACACTAGAGCGGCGCTGTAACCCAGCGGGGGCCTCTCCTCGCTGCGGGAGATCATCCAGGTGTTTTTCTTTCATTCTGCTCTGAGCCAGTTAAAACCCACGGAGCTTTGTCTGCACACCAATGTCTCCA
Organism: Aplochiton taeniatus; assembly: GCA_017639675.1. NCBI lineage: Eukaryota > Metazoa > Chordata > Actinopteri > Galaxiiformes > Galaxiidae > Aplochiton > Aplochiton taeniatus. The sequence continues at coordinate 6,127,093 of CM030173.1, read as the reverse complement.
CTTTCAAGAGGCTAAACCGCTCTCTCCCTTGATCCCCTCTCAGCCCAACTTAAGGGTGCGATGGACAAGGCAAGAGATAGGAGAATACCCCCTGTGCAGGCTGCTATTCCCAGACAACACGCCATTTTGACACTGCATATCATATTGCACGCCATAGCCAAAGTAATGTGACGGACATGAACCATCGATATATGCAAAAGGGTCCTGCTGCGTTTATACAGCTACATCTTGGAAACAATGACTGTGTGTGCGCGTGCGTGTGTGTGTGTGTGTGTGTGTGTGTGTGTGTGTGTGTGTGTGCGTGTTAGTAGACCACTCTCTAAGGGATGTCTGCCAGATAGTAGGATAATGGATCAGCACTTCCTGTTGCCTTGTTTGTTTACCCAGAGAAGCCAATGTCCATTAGCCTCACCTCATGATCTGCGTGCGTGTGTGTGTGTGTGTGTGTGTGTGTGTGTGTGTGTGTGTGTAATAAGATGCTTTTTATATCCGATCAGATGTCTGTTCTTGCTCTGACTGTACTATCAGCGCTGATGTAAACCCCTTAAAAGATGCAGAACATCACAGGGGAGCACAGGAAAAGGAAATAAACACTGTATCATGTCAGAGCCTCATTCACACAGCAGCCCTGCGCTGGGATCACTCTGGGTAGGGATGTTCACAGCGCGATCCTGCCCTCAACTGAGCAAGACTTGAGTGATTTGTGTGTGTTTGTTTTAGTCTGGGTTATGGAGTGAGTGAGTGAGTGAGTGAGTGAGTGAGTGAGTGAGTGAATGAGTGAGTGAGTGAGTGAGAGCCGGATGAGTGGGCAGTAGGTGAAAGGGAACAGAAAAAGATACAGGATTCCTCTGACCTTCACAACAAAAAGTACTTGAGAAAACATTTTAAATAAAAAGACATGGCCAAAATGGCAGACATTGAAACAAATAATCAACATCGACCTTAACCCCAGCACAGTAACATATCCTACCAGATCGCATAAATTACAACCAGGAAGTCTAAATGAAGAGACCCCCCACAGCTCATTAGCAGGGTTTGATTGGCTGTTAATGTTGCTCCTTGGAAATAAAAACAGGTGCTGCAGTTCCCTCGGTGCTGATGAATGTCCCCTCTCAGCCTCCCGTTACAATTGGAACATTTCCCAGGCAGCAGTGAAATATCATGAGAAAACTGGATTTAAGACGTTCAATATACATCTCCATGCTTGTAACAGCCTCTCCACTGGTTGACATAGAAGAATAACAGGAGCCAAGCCTGTCATTTCATTTCAATGTGTGTGTGTGTGTGTGTGTGTGTGTGTGTGTGTGTGTGTGTGTGGGTGTTCCAAGTGCCAGTGCCAGGACTGATAGCAGGGGAGCAGACATGTTTGCGTAGCTGGCAGCAGGGGAGAGAGAGAGGGGGGAGCGGGGGGGGGGGGGGGGGGGGCAACGTGATGTTAAACACTCTCCCAGTTAATCCTGACTTCTAAAACTCCTGGAGGTCTGCAATGCCTCAATTACCCACCACTGCTCTGGTGGGCATCAGGGTTGGTGTGAGTTGAAGGGTGGAGGTGTACGTGTGTGTGTGTGTGTGTGTGTGTGTGTGTGTGTGTGTGTGCGTGTGCGCGTGTTTGCGTGGGTGTTAGGGTGTGTGTTTGTTGATGGATAAGGGCTTAGGAGAAGGGAAACACAGACATTTTCTGTCAAATCATCGACCTGCCCTTTCCTGCTGTACGCTCGAACTTGGGTAAGGAGATTAAAGGCTGTAAGACACAGAGCAACTTCTGGTGTACCGTTGCTCACAACAAGGATAGGAAGACAATACATGTCTACAACATTGGGCATTGTGCAGAACAGCCAACTCATTTACTAATATTACTGGAAGCAATTTTTCGAAAAACTCCATAAAGTTTTCACAAAACGTTGAAATCCTATCTCTGATCCCATCTCCTCTGAGAATTAGAAGCCACTTGGCTTTCCTCGTCATAAGAGGAGCCACTTGTTGTGTGCCGTTTATCAATCCGTCCTGCCATGGTATCCTTAACTAATCATCCCTAATAAAGACAGACAATCGATGCTTGAATGCTTTGGCGTCACGGCTTTTACCCAGACACATGGTTAATCATACAACAATCACAAAGCAATGGCAATTCAATTCAATTCCAAAGCAGTATGTCCATGCCCCCCCCCCCCCCCCTAAAAGGTTGTCCACTCATGCTATCCCACTTTCATCCTTTTTTCCTTAATTGCTACATTTCTCATTTTTTTCCCATAATGCAGACCAATCCGGTTAAGTGTGACAGTGAGAGCAGTTAAACCAGCGATGAGGAATGGTCAAGCTCCAGAGAAAGCCTCACTCTCTCTTTCTCTTTCTCTCTCCCACACACACACACACACACACACACACACACACACACAAACATGCACATACACACATTATATTCCTCTCTTTCCCTCTCTTGATGTCTCTCTGCCTCTTGCTTATCCTTCTTTTGATGTCTCTTGATGACTGATGGCTCTGATAGCTTTGTCCTGAGCACAATACAGTTGCCAAGCCTCTGTATTCATGCCACCAGTCGGTACAATCAGATTAGCTGGGAAGAGAGTCTAATCTCTAATGAGGGCAATTTGCCATCACTATTACAGAATTTCAACATTGTAAAAATAATATGCTTTTCTCAGTGAAGGGGATCAGGGCAGCAAATTTCAGGAAGCAAATTATGGGATGTAATGGGAGCATATATCATCATGGCTACAGAGATTGATTCATGAGTGAAGTGTCATAAATCTTATATCATGTCATAAACAATACCTTTTTATGGCGTTAGAAATACAGTAAATGTCAGGATTCTCCGCCTCACCCCTAATTGTCCTCACCTGTCTCATTATCATTATTGGTCCCACCTGTGTCTTCCCCTGTGTATTTAACTTGCCTCCCTGGCCCCTATCCTTTATTCCATTATTGGCCTGTGTACAAGAAGAACCAGTAAACAAAACCTTTAATCTCCACGATTACTTGTGGATATTTTGTTCGTTTTTTGTAAGAGCCTTAGTTACCTTTCCTAAAATACACGTGGGTAATTTCCATGGGTTTCAATCAGACATTAAATACAGTGTGGTGGCACTGGAATGTATCAACTTTGTGCAGAGATTGTGTGGGTCAGAGCGTGTTCTCTAGAAGCGATGCAAGCAGAAACGGCCCTCTTTTGGGCACTAGTTTCCCTCGCCACCAGGGGGAGCTCTTTTTCATTATGAGGCCGACGGAACCGAAACGAAGTTTTAAGTAGACATCCATGGATGCATTTAAGATATGGTATAGGTTCAAGTGATTTTTAGACCTTTCTCCCTAAACAGAGCCCTTTTCTATACAGTCCATGGTGTTTCTACTGTTGGACAAATCCACTTACCGTATAGTTAACAGTTTAATGGGCTTAGCCGTTAAAGATGATGACACCTGCGAGGCTGACTGGCACTTACTCTAAACAGCCCCATGTCAGATGCTGCCGGCCAAACAGTTCGTTTCGTTTAGAATGTGATTGAGAGCCCGCGTAGACTGCCACTGGCAGACTGCTCACTCCCTCAGAACACGAAAGGGAGTTCTCTCTTACGGAACCCTATATTGTGCACAACATGGTTTACATATAATTATAGAGACGAATAAAAAGCATATACAGTGTCCCTGTTCTGTTGACGGTGCTTCCGCCATTAGACGTACGTGAGGTTTGCACACAGTGGCCTTCCTGCAATTGTTCCCCCGGTGAGAAGGGTGCACTTGGAATGCAGGTGTCATTGAGGAATAGCTTCAGTCAGCCATAGGGATGAAGTGATAGTGAATGCGCAGGAAAACGTAGCTGGAGGCTAGGTTCGGATAGACAGGTGACTGACACACACACACACACACACACACACACACACACGCGCACGCACGCACTAACACCCTCTGACAGGCTCGTAGCAGAGCTCTGTTCAGGCATGCATGGAGATGGGGCCTGATCCATATAGGGAAGAGAGAGAATACCTCGACCGCTACCACACTGGCAACAAAACCCAGGGAAAAGCGTTCACACGATCACCATGATTTAAGAGCCCCTTCTCCCTCCTTTCCCTTCTGTTTTAGGCATTGGAGAAAAGGGGGACGTAAAACCACACACACACACACACACTATAATACATCACATGGTTAAAAGGCTCAACGCTCCAGGAAGACGTTGACTAAGCTCTCTTTTTTGGAGCTTGTGTGTTTGCTTCCAGGTTGAAAGCATTGTGGTTCCACTAATACGCCACACCGCCTGCTGGGCAGCGTCAAGATGGCTCCCATTAATATGATTCATTCTTCTCTGAATGACTGCGACCACAAGAGAAAAGGCCCCCGGTGTAACCCGATAAGGGGTGGCCTTCTGATCCGCTCAAAACGACCAACTGACTCTGTGGCTTAGGATCCTCCTTGATGTTTTCACAATGGGATTTGATGATTCAACTGGCAGGATGGCAGGTACAGTGAACAGGATGGTATTCTTCTAGCAACATCAATAGGACATGAACTTTGTAATGTTTTTTTTTTTTGTTTGTTTGACTGCACTGGGCCATTTTGGATGGTGGCATTGTATCTTGTGTTTGGGCTAGGGAGCAGCCGGTCAGACAAATCAACAAACTCTGTGGCCTTATTAAAACGCCCTGTTGTTAAGGCAACAGTTTGGACAAAGCGTGAGGTAAAGCAGATGCGAGTGATTTGTCTAACTTGGGGCTTTTTCAGGTTAGCACATGGTCGAACTGGGTCTCTTTCAACAAGCCAGCGTCGCCGTGGCGGTCTGATTGAGTTAGTCTAACAACACTGGCTCCGTGGAGCACAGGAGGCGACTGGGAGACGGACTGGGTTTGTGTTGACAGCCCAGAGGTAACGAATGCGGAATTCGTTTAACTTACGAGGCTTTAGACGACGGGGCTGAAAAAAGTCAACGTGCCACGTCTCTGTCTCGGAGCCCAAGTAAATCACAGTGTGATTGGCTTATTTTCCGTCAGCCATTCGGCCGTGCCAGCGGTTCTAATATTCCAAGCAAAATATGCTCATACTGTAATTTAGGTATTGTGTTCTCCTGTGCTCCTTATGGTGTTCCTTGAAAAACATACTCCTGATTATTATATGTTTAGGAAGTGATGCTAGCCATTAGGATGCCCAGGCAACACGGATTATTAGTTTGGTAAAGAGACAAAGATATGTAGGAGAGTGAGACAGAGAGTAAAAGAAAATGGAGAGAAAGAGTAAACAGAAGAAGTGAAAGACAGAGAGATGGAGCGGTGAAAGGAAGGTAAACAGCAGCACTAACACACAAACACACACACACACACACACACACACACACACACACACACACACACACACACACACACACAGTCGATCCATTACTTGCAGATACAGTCTTATTTTCCTTTTTGCCAGACATATCTGACCAACACTGGTAAAAGATCCGTTAGCTCACGTTTCAATAAAAAGATCACACACACACACACACACACACACACACAAACTGTCAGCAGTCAGGAAGGCAGGCTACATTTGGCAGGAGACTGCAGCAATGAGTGTAAAAGCCCCTCTATCGCATTGTGAGAGGAACAGAGCTGGTTGTTATGAATGAGAGCTCAGTATACCTGCTGCCTCTGATCTGCTAAATAAACCAACAGCTTATGACTTTGTGTGTGTGTGTGTGTGTGTGTGTGTGTGTGTGTGGCCGTCTCCCTGCATGTGTGATTGTGTGCATGCTTACTATGTGCTGTTTCACTATGCTAAAAGGGCCTGTGTATGCGTAGACGCAAGTGTGTGTGTGTGTGTGCGTGCGTTTGTGTGTGAGTGTGAGATTGCGAGACTCAGTCTCAGCAGGCCCACGCTGCCGTATCTCCAGACACTCTCTGTCTCCCTTGGCTAGTGTGTGCCGTGTGTTTCCCTCTCCCCCTGCCAGGAATAGCAACGAAGGCACCAGCTCACCGGCCAGCTCGTGACCTGCACAGCTCCCAGAAAAAAAGGTTACTGCGAGGTAGAAGAAAGCCATTGCCCCCCCCCCCCCCCCTCTTTCTTTTCCCTTCCGTCTCCAGCTTTCAATAAAGGGGGCATTGTTTTCCAAAAAAGTAGGTGCTACTGGAGTCTCTCCTGACCTCGGTGTGCTGGGGGGTGGATTGTGGTTTTGTTCACGATACTTTCATCACGTAAAGATTCTCCGTCGGACTGCAAAGAGCTATTTCACTTTTGAGTCGGTGTGTGATGTTTTTTAGGAGGATTCAACCAAAGAAAGGCACCGCTTGAAATAATTGAGGGGAGCTGAATATGTGGGACCAGACCAGCGAGGGGAAAGGGAAGGAGGATCCAGCCTGTCTAATGCTCCTCCATGTCCCCTGGGACACTCCCTGTCTCCCAACAGCCCTTATCTCTCCAAGCTTCCTCCACTTCAAACCCAAGCCCCAACCGAGCTACAAGCAGAGACACACACACACACACACACACACACACGGACTAAATGCAGCACACACAAGCATACTTATCTGCACACAGCCTCTAGCATAAACCACGTGTCGACATAGACAGGCTTGTTGTTGCATTCCGGATTGTTCATCGCTAACAGGACAGCAACATTTCATCCTGGAATTAACCCTGCCATTAGTCTGAGTTATAGGCAGGAAACGCACGGACTTGGAGAGGAGGCTAGATTCGATCTGTGAAAAACCTGAGCCACCCCCAGCTGTTAATACAGATTCAAGAATTAAAGTCCTAACTGTCTATCCTTTCATCTCTCTCTCTCTCTCTCTCTCTCTCTCTCTCTCTCTCTCTCTCTCTCTCTCTCTCTCTCTCTCTCTCTCTCTCTCTCTCTCTCTCTCTCTCTCTCTCTCTCTCTCTCTCTCTCTCTCTCTCTCTCTCTCTCTCTCTCTCTCTCTCTCTCTCTCTCTCTCTCTCTCTCTCTCTCTCTCTCTCTCTCTCTCTCTCTCTCTCTCTCTCTCTCTCTCTCTCTCTCTCTCTCTCTCCTCCTTCCTTCTTCTCCTGAAGGCTTAAAAGTCAATATTTGAGGATCCGCTGCAGCCCCCTCTTCACCACTTCAAAGAGCTCTGAGCAGCGCTGAGAACATGCCCTTTAATATGCCAGGAAAAGAGGGAGAGGGTCAGCTAAGTGGGGCACCAGACCAAGTGCTCGCTCCTTGTAGGAAAGGCAAGAGCTGCGTGTTTGCGAGTCAGTATGTAAGAGAGCTTACATCACTTACGCACCCTGACGTGTGTGTGTGTGTGTGTGTGTGTGTGTGTGTGTGTGTGTGTGTGTGTGTGTGTGTGTGTGTGTTTCGTGCGCCGTTCACCGGTGTAATCACACTGCTCAGGTCCAACACACGTCCTTTGACTTGTAAAGGGCTTAGGAGAAAACACACACACACACACACACACACACACACACACAAAGCCGCCACAGTTTTAAAGAGGCCGAGTGAAATAATAATGATCATAATAAACCTTTCATTAGCTTTCAAAGGCGACTCTGTGTGAGGCTGTTCAGGTTTCGCCCTCGAGGCCATCTGAGAGCTGTTACAGGCCAGCCTACAGGCTGAGGAAGGTTCTAGATGCAGGTGACTTGCTGATATGAAATATTTATGGATGGATATGAATTACTTTTCTCATTCCATGGACATCCTATGATATTATAAGTCAAATAAACTGAGTTAAACTATGCATATAGTAGTTTGTCATCCAAGAACAGTTTAGCTCAACTCTGCATACGGATTGGAAGACAAAGAAAGTGAAGAAGTACAAATTAAATACTGTTTAAGGTTAAATATGAGTCCTATTTAAGTATAACATTATTAGACAATGAACATTTATCGGACATGAATGTTGAATGTCAACACTAAACAGCCAATCAATCAGAGACAAATAACCCTGCAGTTATTGGCCAATAGCATCCCTCTGTCAGTCTTACCGGCTGTTGGAATGATATAGACGGCCAATCATGTCATTATATTAGCTATTTAACCCCTACTCATAGGCTGGAGGATGGGGGATTGAGCTGAAAAGGAGAGCGAGACTGAGAGACATGGTAGACTGCAAGCTGTGTGTGTGTGTGTGTGTGTGTGTGTGTGTGTGTGTGCGTCAGTTGGATTTCATCACCTAGACAACCAGACCCTAATCCTCTTGAGACTCCTTCCTGACTTAGGAAATACCTCTCTTACTGGTAGAAAACTTGATTCTTGTCCTCCTAATAGCCACAATGAAATGGAGAGCATTTTAGAGACGGTTGAGAAATGTAACTCAAATTTCATCAATTTTTTTTTATATCATTTTCCTTTAAATAAATTTGTCTTTTCAAAACACCAGTAGAGTATTTTACAGTATGGTGCTATTTTGACTTGTCTACTGTGTGTTGCATAAAAAAGGGAACATTTGAAGAAGTCAATCAACATACCGCCCAAACTATTGGTGCGGTAGCTGTGGTCCCCATCTGTCACTACGGTTACAGTCCCAGTACATTGGAAGCCCCACAGTCAGCGTTCCTTGTTCTGCGCTGACAGTCGAACTGAGCTGAACAACACTGGTACTTTCCAAAGGGCCAGAGAATGTCAAATTCTCATCATGAGTCAGTGCTGAGAAAATGTGCTGGTAAACCCTAAGTCTGGCCTCGAGGAAGCTGCCAAAGGTAATTCTCCATTTCACACACGCCATCAGCAGACAGACAATGTAAAGTGCTGACAAGTGAGTGTATTTTTAGTGCTCCTCCCTGACACCTGAAATGCAATTGGCAACTTAGTGTGTGTGTGTGTGTGTGTGTGTGTGTGTGTGTGTGTGTGTGTGTATGTGTGTGTGTGTGTCTTCCCTGAACCAAAAGTGCTGTGCGCATTTGCCCCCTTCAACAGCAATGTCAAAGTGGAACGCAAGCGGGAGACAGACCCTGTATTTGCACAACAGTGTGAACTCAACCTCAGGAGTCATCTGTATCTAAACCAACACACACACACACACACACACACACAGAAACACTACCTGACAGAGCAGCAGCCAACAGCATGTCAACAGTGGTGCCATGACCACCAAAGGCTGTGAATGAAAGGCGAGACAGTGCAATTAACTGTTTCTCACTGTGAGAGTGGGAGTTTGTCTTGGAAAGATAAATGAGAAAGTCTAATGGTAGCTGCTCTCACTAGCCCTGAAGTTGAAATGGTTTTTACATACAGTAACTGGCTTTACATGTTAGCTATCTGGATTAGAAGCTGGGTTTCATTCCAAGAGTCAGGCATTAACTTTCATCGTGAGTCTTTACATCCTTTATGTCTGAGACAACATGGGACGCCAAACACAAAATAAACAAAACGTGACAGGAAGTGAAGCCCTATGGGATTCGTAGTTCAATATAGTTTAGAATAGATCATTTCGTTTGATTGTCATGTTGAAAAGAATGACATTTTCTTTTTTCAAATAAGATATGATGTTGAAAGCTACTAGCTAAAACAGCCAGACAATCGGGGTACAGACAACAGCATCGCCATGTCGACATGTTGCCTGGAGGATAAAACCGTGAGGGCGGGCACATTAACATTATCGCTCTGCCCCCGCACAGCGGTGAAGATTGTTAGTATAGCTGTTGCCAGAAGAGGAATAAACAGCAGTCCCAGTTTTTTCACAGCCCCCCCAAAACATCGGAATGCTGCATATTTATGCAGGGAGGGAATTGACTCTAAATAATCCCGCCTTCCTCTAAATCCTCGTCCTTTGACTTCAAACGCTGGGGAAAGACTTTGAATAGAGTCTGGCGGCTTCCCAACTTTCTCTCCATCTTTCTTTCTTTATTTTTCTCACTCTTTTTCCTCCTCAGCTCCCTGTCCTCCCCTGGATCAACTGTCCAGCCTTGAATCACAAAGCCAAGCCTAGTTCTGTGGGAATCTTGAGGAGGCCCCTTCATTCACACATACACACACACACACATTTGCACTCACACTGGCATACACACACACACCATTAGATACACACATGGACATTTTCTCTGTCTCTATCTCTCTCGCCAACACACAACCACACACAGACAAATAGACCGGGAGGACACACACTTGGTCTGAGAATGCCTACACACACAAACACTCTCACACAGACACACTTTTCTTGTGAGGGGAAACAACAAAGCAAGCACAGCTACAGACCTGGTGGACAAAGCGAGCAGCTACCCAATGAAAGGTCCCGAGTCCACACAAAGAATTGGAGAGAGAGAGAGAGAGAGAGAGAGAGAGAGAGAGAGAAAGAAAGAGAGAGAGAGAGAGAGATTATAGAATGGATCAGAAGGCCAGTTGTGTGAGTCCACTTCTAGCCTCTACTATAGCTCTGATCCTTTCATCGCCTATCAGGAGAGGATAATAACATAACTTACAAAGCAAGGAGACAATATATGTACATTAATTGAATGTTTAAAGGTAAACGCAATATTCTGTGCATTATTTGATATATTTGAATGTATCATCATGCGGTCTGGGAAAAACATGTTGCATAGCAACAAAATAACTTTAACTCTTTCTTTTCTGTTGATATTTTGTGTTTCAATTCATGCCCTTTGCCCTGCTTTATAATATAATCATTATAGTGAAGAAAAAAGAAATCACAGCAAGATGTGTTTGGTATATAGTCAGGGGCACTGTGGGTGAATTCATAATTATATAAAATCCCATATGCAAATGGCTAATGCATTTTGATCCTTTTTATATGGGCTATTAGGTGTTGAAATGAGACATTTTCAAACAAGTGTGTATGTGTGTGTGTGTGTGTGTGTGTGTGTTAGCGTGTGAATGCATGCGTGTGTGTGTGTGTGTGTGTGTGTGTGTGTTTGTACATCCTTGTTTGTATAGATAATGCCTTGTAGTCATTGCCATTTCACAGCGCTATAGTCTAGTGCTTCATCAAAACCCAAACCCCTCTCTCTATCACGTCACCTGAACAGTTAGCCTGACTAACAGGTCAAAGGAGAAAGATGAAATGCACAGAAGAGCTACCACTTTCCCTCTCCATCCCGATATGGAGTGCCATTAGATTGTCTACTTATGGCAACACTATCCTTCTCCCCCTTCATCACTAACAAAAAGCTTTGATGGGATTTTCATCCATCAAATAAAAGGTCACACATAGATGTCTAACAACCCCACAGCTATCACTTTTGAATGAAATCATTTTATGGTTGAGTGGTGCTCATGAAAGTGGGTTGAAGGCGTTTTTTAAAAATTCAAAAGAATTTTTAAGAGGGTGGTATTTTAGAGAGCGTGAACAGAGGATCAGTCACTTTGAGGCAATGGTCGACTTGGGAAATTTGAGGGCAGAAAAGATGAAGTGAAAGAAAAGTCTCATGCGTGAAATACCGACTGAAGTGTCACTTTTGAATGGTTGCCAAGTTCCGGCACACAAACAAAATCGAAAAAAAAAAGTATTAATCTAAAACGTGATGTGACTGTGATGGGGCTTTTTTCCATTGTATGCTCTAAAAAAAAAATATATATATATATATATATATATATATATATATATATATATATATATATATATATATATATATATATATATATATATATATATATATATCTCTGCATCTGGGACAACAAGACTATAACCACTACACGAAACCAATAGAGGGACTACAGTTTAAGAAGGAATGGTGAGCTGGGTGTTCCCCTGAAGAGAATGATACAGCAAACCGTAAAAACAAATACCCAAATAGAGTTTCATGAACAGCAGCATGATTTTCTCGCACAGAGGCAAATCGCCCAAACATGTGATGAATATAGAAACTTTACAAGGAAGAACTGGAACAGGGAATTACTGTACTGTGTGTTGGTCGCAAATCTATTCCTGTACATCCTTTGGAATTCCCCTCTGCACAGACCCCCTTCAATCCCTAACACTTGCCCTGTTGACATATTAGATGAGATGGCATGAGTCAAGTATAATTTATCCCTTGATAATCTAAGGATAAGTATGGTCAAACTGATGGCAAGAATAAGCGGTTTCATCTTAATGTTTTACGTAAGAAGTAAGAAGACTGGACGGGACTTTACAAAAGACACTGTTACAGGACAACGGAAAACAAGGAATCTATCGTCTATCTATCTATCGTCCCATAAGATCATGATCCGGATTGAGTTACTGCTCACTTCAGGACAAATCAAGTTCTGTCTTGCACTCCGAAGCAACCGGGAAAATTAAATTGCACGGATTTTAATTTTCCTTGACTGTGTATTTTTCTAAGTGCTGTCAAAATTGCAGGGTAACCCACCCCTTACTGACGCAAACAAACCGACACTGGACATTCCTTGTCTTGTTCAGTCTCTTTAGGGCTGGGATGAAAATGTCATAATTAGAAGGAAGAAAAAAGGCACAGCGACTTGTTTTAAAGTGCCAGGGTTGTGCACAACATTTACAGTGTAACCTTAGGTTGGCTTCTCTATATGAGAGCCTAAGACATGTGCACATTACTTTATTTAATAGAGTCATAACCTTGAGTGACTTCAAACTGCTTTTTCATATTCATGTTGGTGGCTCTTCTCTCCCTCTTTCATTTGTCTTTTATTAACGGCATTAAGTTAAGTCCTCAGTGGATTTAAGGCTCAGGTCTGACAAGTGAAATACTGGCAGATTTTGTCTGAATCTACTGCAGAGACCATCATAAGTCTCAAAACGGCTTTTACTTTTACCTCTTCAAAATACAATAGTTGTCAAAACATATTTTTTTTTACAACAGTTAAACGTTAAAATAAACGTACATATGTAACTTTGGGACATGTAAAAGCAAGTCATGGCCAATTGCTTCAGAACAACCATTACTGTAGCGAAGGTATTTTAAAACGTGTGAATGATAAAAGCTGGAGTGATGTTTCAAAGCACTTCAAAATGTACTGCCAACAAAAACATTACGAGAGAAGTTGAGCCTGGGTAGCCTTGTAAAAACAGTTACAGCAGAACACTCAAAAGCCCTTCTGTGGCTCCGTTGGGGAGACCCTGTTGTTTAGGTTTGAGTCCGCCGTGATCATTTAATTGCTGATTTGAAGGATTTTTAAGTAATACAAGGAATCACTGAACTTTAACCTCCCGTGCATGTCATCTCTCATTTCTAAACGACGTAAGAGGGACACAGGACATGAGAGACACAAAGCGACAAGCGATTATGAAACTATCGGCCATATGGTTAGAATTCGCTACAGCTAATAAGCTAAAAAATAAAACAAAGCTACCTGTTGGTGACTTCCTCTAAAGTGATAAATGTCCCCTGACCTACCGCCATCTTACATTCATTAGGGCCACAAAGCAACAGGCCCCAAATAGAGGCCCTTTCAGGAAAATTCAAATGGCCGACAACGTTTCTGTCTCTCTGGAAGCTACGGACTCCAATCCGAGGCATCTCTGCATCCTGTGTGCTTGTCCACGTGGCTATTGTAAATTGTTCTCGGTTTAAAACAGGCGCCGCTTGCAATCACGCGACGTCTCCCTTGTTAATGATTTATAAAGCAATTATGTCACGTCAACTGAAACATCACATGCTTCCAGAGGGATTTAATTAATACCATGTCTGAGTACGTGATTGATGAGCCTACTTGATGGAGTGCAGCGTTTGTGACCTTCACATCCGATTATTTAAGCTACATAATACCCATTGCCAATATGATATTGTTTGACAGAATGGACAAATTAGGGCTATTGTACCAAACCTGTGTTTACATTGGAAAGAGTGCAACTGTGCAAACAAACGAAATGTCCTAATCCCAAATTTCCTCATGGTCAAAACAAAGCCAACTTTACAACATCCAATTGCTTCTGTCTTCTCTTCCATCTGCGCTCTCTCTCTCTCTCTCTCTCTCTCTCTCTCTCTCTCTCTCTCTCTCTCTCTCTCTCTCTCTCTCTCTCTCTCTCTCTCTCTCTCTCTCTCTCTCTCTCTCTCTCTCTCTCTCTCTCTCTCTCTCTCTCTCTCTCTCTCTCTCTCTCTCTCTCTCTCTCTCTCTCTCTCTCTCTCTCTCCCTGCTCTTTCTCCCCTCTCTTCTTCTTGAAACTGGTAACATTTGGCATAAGAACCTTGGGTTCAGAGAGTTGAATTGAGAAATACACAGACATCGGACAAATGCCTGCGAGAGAAAAGGAGCCAAGGGGAGAGTGGGGCAGAGTGTGTACCACCCATAGGGCATTGTCCTGGAGTCATTGAGACTTTACAGGGCCTGCACAATCAGACAACAAGTCCTTCTCTGATAGGAGGAAACTTAAGAGTGTGCGGGAAGCAGGGAGCGACAGACAACCCTGTCAAAGAGGCTTCCTGGTTCCTGAGGGAATAGTCAAAGGAATTGTAATACTGCTCAAGTGTGGACACAAAAGTCATGCATGTTACGTGTCTTTTATTTTCTTGGAATTGCTCAATAACGTTAAATTAATGAGGGAGAATTGTTGATTATCCGTCTAGCGAGATGAAGAGTCCTTTGGGTTTTCCTATTCGAATTCCTTTTTTACATTGTCTGGGGAGGAAATGTAATGATACATATACGTAACATAAATATTTTAAATATTAAAATATTTTTTTCAGGGTCCTCAAGACCTGTCTTCAGACAGCCTTCAGTAGCCTTATAGAGTGTAAAATATAAGTCCATAAAACTTGAACACTTCACTAAGTTTAGGGCATTGGATGAAAAATTTCACACAGAAAAATTGTCGGGTAATGTTCAGGTCAGGTTCATCTGGGTCTCTAAAAGCATGACGCCCTCAGCAACTGTGACTGACGACAACCTCATCCGCACCCCTGTGGAGTGCAGGAAGAGGAACAACAGGAAGGAAAGGGATGAGAGAAAGAGAAAGGCAGAAGTCTACTTTGCCGGTAGTCTGTTAACAGTAGGCAAACAACCCTCTAATTCGAGAGACAATGGAAAAACATGTACAGCCTATAATGCATTACAGCCAAAGGCAGAAAGAAACCACAGTTAACAGGATGGGCAGGCTAATGTGCACATTTGTTATGTGCCAGGCCTTCAATTAGGCGTCTTTATTTAATGCAGCTGGAGAGAGGGGGGATTCGGCGCTGCTGCGAAAGCTTCGCTTCAACGGCGTACAGAGGTAGAAAAGGAGCGCTAGAGAGAGAGAGAGAGAGAGAGAGAGAGAGAGAGAGAGAGAGAGAGAGAGAGAGAGAGAGAGAGAGAGAGAGAGAGAAAGAAATAGAGGGAGGGAGGCAGTGAGTCAGATGGAGACATTGAAAGAGCTGCAGACAACACAGCCCACAATGTCAAACACTCAAGAGACACAGGGAAATAAAACCGGTCTATAAAATGCTAATACAAGTTGTTTTCCCCGAATCTCCAAAGACCTCCTGTTTGATGTGTTTGTGTAGTTTATGAAGAGTAACTGGATCCCAGCTGGGACCCATTGCGCCGCTTATAAAGAAAAGGAAGCAGAGCTTCATTCTGCTAATTGAACAGCCCGGGAGAGAGTTAATGACCCCGCAATGTAATACATTTACATTTAATACAAAATGCATTTTTATAAGTTTAATTTTGCTCGGTCTTGGCAGAATTCATGGTTGCTGTTCAAGAACTTATTTCCTCCCACAGTCTGCTCACATGACAGCCATCATTTCTGCCTGCTTCTCACTGCTCCATAACACTTCAGTATCTCTCCCTTAACCAGACCTCATCCATCAGCTTTCATTTTAGGCACCTTCAATCCAATAGCAGAGTGAAAAATATATATATATATATATATATATATATATATATATATATATATATATATATATCAGATGGAGGAAATTAGACAAGCAGATAACCTTTTAGAGAAACAACCTTTTCGGACTAGCTTTTTTTAGGCCCCGCCCCCCACAGAGAGTATTTGTCTTTCATCTGAACTCCTGAGGCTTCTGCGTATCGTCCACACAATACGCAAATATGCAGCCTGCTGAGAGAGGGCTTTGGGGAAGTTCCTTTCAGCCTCACTCAGATTTGTCTTCCCGCCATGGCAACCGACCTGAGCTGTCCCAGCATCCCGCAGGGCAGGAGTCGAGTGCTGCCCGGGAAACACTATTAATCAGCTGGCGGGATGATAAAAACCTTACTTCTAATGTCCCTATAAGACTATGGATTTAAGCCTATGAAATGTAGGCTCTTTTCCCCATTAATAAAGTGACTATAACAAAAAGGTTTCCTGAAAATACTTTCGGTTAGTGTCTAAGGGGTGGTCACATTTGTGCCAGAACTAAATCGTTCCGGTCATTCGGTATTTGCATGTCATATTGCACCCAGCTGACAGAGCACCGCAGTCAAAAGGGGAAACCCTTCACCCACTCATTTACGTACACCAGCCCACATACACACACAAACACACACACACACACACACACACACACACACACACACACACAAACACACAAACGCACACGTACACGTACAAACACCTTGTCTGACACGGGTAGGCCTTAGGCCAGAAAAAAGATCAAAAGGGGAAAAGAGGGAGGGATCATACTAACTTGTTTAAGTAAGTTTAGTATCCACAGCACTTATCTTTGCATTGGTGTATGGATTCATTCATCGCATGGAATTTGTTTCCAGAGCTGGTCCACGCAATTACATCCGACTAACTTCACAAAAGTCTAACACAAACAGGGCATTGCCTCGCTGACCCTTAGTTAAGATGGCTTTAAATACGACATAGGCACATACCTCTCCTGCAAATCATCTCCGCTCAGTGGGAGTGGTTAAGTGGTCGGACGAGAGCATGTCTTTACCCAGGGAGAGACTGAGACCGAGACCGAGAGAGAGAGAGAGAGAGAGAGAGAGAGAGAGAGAGAGAGGGGGGGGGGGGGGGTATGTGCATTAGGCAGAGTGTAACAGAGAGAGGTTTGGTGGAAGAAAACAGAGTGACGACTAACGTTTGGTGACATTTGTTTCCCCTAAAAATTTTTGTTTTTCAACTGTTGAAATGTGATGTTGTGAGAGAGAGTGTGTGAGAGATAGAGGGGGAGAGGGAGGGAGAGAGAGAGAGAGAGAGAGAGAGAGAGAGAGAGAGAGAGAGAGAGAGAGAGAGAGAGATAGAGAGAGAGAGATAGAGAGAGATAGAGAGAGATAGAGAGAGAGAGAGATTGTTCAAGTGAATTGGCTTTATGGCATGTCTACTGGTTTGCACGCAGTCATCGGATCTGTTCGGAAAGCACACCAGTGTGAACTTTGCTTTATAGTGACGAGCTAGAGTGGGAGATACAGTCCGAGAGAGACCGGGCAAGAGCAAGGCACACAGACACACAGGCAAGTCCCTGCCTGTAAAGAAGAAAAACTGTCTGTCCTGGGTGACATGAACACTTGAAGGATAGAGAGGAGTAAGAACGGTCAGAAACTGAGGTTAGAACTAAGGGCAATCTTGGGGATGATGACCACTTCAGAACTAGGTGGTCTGTTTATGGCAAGGACTAACCTACCACGCACATAAACAACAAAATATACAGGTTGCAGATGTGGGACAGCATTATCATTATCTTAATCATGACCATCTATGGTTACCCTAGATTTTGTATAAATGCTGCATCTAAATAAGATTGTGGGTTTTTGATTATGAACCGGGTCTAGTTGTCTAGTAGCTCCTTAAAGTGATAGCTCAACATTTTGGAAAATAAGATATCCCCAACTTACCCCTAGTCAGATGAGATGAATGATATCAATTTTATGTCCAGTATTGAGTTAGGTACGTGGTCGTCGTAAAAGTAGCCTAGCAATATAGTAAGCTCAAGGTAGCTGTTAGCATGCCTCCGAAAAGTGACTAAATACTCCTTAAAAAAAAGCAAAGCTGTGTTATTTACATGTTATATCATCCGTATTTCACACGTGTCAAAATTAAAATGCAAAAGCAAGACGTTGTTGTTACATATATTGTATATATATATATATATATATGTCTATGCCCACCACTGTACTTCAGATCTTAGGTCCCTCAACCTACCAGACACAAGGTGAAACAAAGGTTCCGCATTGCAATGGCTCCAACCATCTATCTGTTTCAATAACAACAACCTCTTGTTTTTACACTTTCATTTCGACACATGCGAAATACAGAAGATATAACATGTTAATAACACAGCTTTGTAATTTTTTAAGGAGTATTTAGTCACTTTTGGGACCCATGCTAACGGTTACCTCAAGCTTACTATATCACTAGGCTACTTTTACAATGACCACGTAACTAACTCAATATTGGACGTACAGACATAACATTTAAATCAATCACCTCGTCTGACGAGGGGTAAGTTGGGGTGTATCTTATTTCCCAAAATGTAGAACTATCCCTTTAAGAGTTGTGCTTCAGTGGAGACTTTATAGAGTTGTTGGATGGTGGAGACAGTCTGACAACAGCTATTTCTAAATACGGAGTGTACACATGGACAATAGTTTTTCGATACTGTGGTAACAGATACAATCTGTTTCCCCGGCTACATCTGCGTCAGACACTGAGTTGTACAGGTGACCTCCTAAAGCTCCTACACCTAGCAGGATCAAGCCTATCTAAGCTCCTAATCAGGACAAAGCAGAGAAACTGACAGGAGGAGGAGGAGGAGGAGCAGGAGCAGGAGGAGGAGGAGGAGGAAAGACCTGCCTCTGTATGCTCTGCAGCAAACCGTCAGTCAAACACACATATGCACACACGTGGCCAAAAACACACTGTTACACACACTTTAACTCAGTCTCACTCATGCCCACAGTGGTCCTCCTGAACTCACCCACAGCAATACACATCCATCGAAGTAAGAGTGTCAACACAGAGATATACAGACACAAACGACCACATAATTATAACTGCATGTCGTGTAAAAAGTACATAGATCCGCAATAATAATCTAAATCTACATGCACACGCAAACCCACACAGACAAAGCCTCACCTTGAAAGGCAGCCACGTTCCTAGAGATGAGGAACTTGAGGCTGGAGCTGGATGTCTGGAGAAGGTTCTGGATGTCTCGGCGGGCTGCCACCTGATACTTCTCTTCCATCTTCTTGGTGCAACAAGTCAGGTTTCTGGACATGCACACCTGGAGGTCCGAACCTAACATAGAGGGTGGTTGGGGGTGGGGTGGGGTGGGGTAAGGGGGATTACTGATTACAGACTTTCAAAAAATGACGTATGGCATGTATGATCTAACATCAAGAACAAGATTCCATAAAAGTCTTAACCATTAGTCATTGGCAAGGGAAGGGAAGAAAAGCAATGAGAGAGAGATGGTGAGTATTTGCCCACAAACCATTCTTGTCTTGTGATGTGTAAATTGCAAGGAAATGTGTCAGAGAAAAATGTCTTCATGAAACCACATCTGCAGCTGATGTCAATCACATAACAACGTCATGAGGAAATGTATGAACCGCAAGGGTATAACAGATCAGAAAAGAATCAAATAAACTTAAATACAATAGTGCAGTGAAATTGTAATCAAACTATATTTAAACATAGTTTCCCCTCCCATTTGGTATCGAACCATAGTATGGTCTGTACGTGGACTTGGGCTACGTGCATCCCTGCACACTGTCCCCGTCCTACAAGTTTAAACAAGCTTCATCAGAAGAGGAACGCTATAGAAAGGTCTGATTTCAGCTAAGATGTGAGTCTTTATCACCTCTCTGAGTGATGTCTTAGATTTTCCACTAGGTGCGTATGAAAGCAATCTGCATGCATAGGGGGACACTCAAAACATCATTGAAGGGAAAAGTCTAAAAGAGCTCCTTGTCAGACATGCTCAGGCAGGGTAAGGATGTGTTCCCGAAGGCTCTATCTGTGAGGTGGTGTGAGGAGGGAGCGAGGAGGTGGTGCTGATGGCACGTGTTGATGAATTCCGATCTGTCTTGATAAGACAACATGAAACTGCCTCGGGTTTTGTTTTTATTTTGACTTAAATGCATCCAGGCAGTGTTTTCACCGCACCACCAGAGCAAAGGCTCTCAGTAGATGTGACAGCCTGGCTGGCTGTGATGAGATTTCCAGATTTGGGTGGGGTTATCGTTTTGCCACCTCTTATAAAACAGGTAGGCCAGCGGAAAACAAAAAAAAATTCCGTTACGTTATTTGAATCCAAATTGAAACGACTTAACAAATATTATATAGGCTGTAGTATAGTATCTTAGCCACTTGCTTAATCATTTTCTACTACCAGATATAATCTGATATGAGTTGCAATTGGTAGAATTTGTTACAATAGTAAAATACCAAAATACCAGATGCAACACTTTAAGGTCATTCAGCTGTTTTTTCAGTAGTCAAGTAAATAGCAATTTTAGGTTGCAGTTATAGCTTTTACAAGGCTTGAGGAGAAGTTCACTCTCATCCTGACTCACATAAACATTTGAAGGATAATATCATGGCTGATACAAAAAAAAATGGCATATCTCAACTAAACTCATCCTTTAAAATGGTTTGTTTTTTCATAAACAAACTAATATTCAGCATTTGACTCCCAAGCAGATCTGGGACCTCACTGTCCCCACACCATGACAAGGAATGTGTGAGGTGATGGGCTAAAACACTGGGACTTTTAGAAAATTGCAGGCCAATGTCCATTTATCTCTTAGAGGGTCGAAAGGCAGATGGGAAAGACAGGTAAGCAGCACTTACAGCCCAACTATATTTGTCAAGTTCCTTTTTTTCTTGGTTTTTTTTGGCAGTGTATTGAATGTGTAAAACATTGTAGTCGAAGCTCATTCTCAATTTTTCATGAAGAATACCCAGTAAGATCACTAGTGAGCTGCAAATTTAATTCAATTTTTCAATCCCTCCTGTTTATCCAACTTTATTCAAAGTAATACACACTGCTTTATAAAGCTCTGCTTATACTTTTCAATTACCAAAATTGCTTGTTTCCCAGAAAACTACCAAATGATCTCGTAATTTGAATTTGGCAGCCTACTACAGTTTGTGCCCAGGGGTTGGACAGTCAAAGCGACATCAAATAATAGGGACTGTAGCCTATATTCCTAGTTTCCAGGACTTTAAACGCTCGGTCTAAAATCTATTTGGGCAGCTGCTGCTTCACCTGTAGATCTAACAGATAGCCAACTAAACAAAATATTAGCACAGCCGATTATGTTGCAGATAAACTGTTCAAGGCACAATCTATTTAAACATTACACAAACATATGGTTGCCTGATCCAAATTAGATCAGATGAACAGCATAAAAGGTGATTTTCGAAATAACACTTTTCATGTCATTGCACTGAAACAGGGAAATCTTTCAGCATGTCAGGCATAACTGAATTACGCACGTCACAAATCCTACGTAATTCCAGTAGCCTGCAGTAATTTTTTTTTTCTTTCAAAATACAGATGCCTTTTTCTAAATAGGATGAATTAATGCCGTCTGTGTAATGAGTGACTGAGTAGGCCTACCTTTCTCGACTTTTAAGCAGGTCTATTGCATCCAAAACATAACATACCTGCCTTTATGCTATAGGCTACAAAAAAGACATACTTCATGTGAGCCACTACATGATAGTTCACACGCTACACCGTACCTATTTGTGGAGTCTCAGGCAATGATTTAACCGGTCCAATTTGCCTGAGTTGGAAAACTTTGCGCACTTCGTCGCAGCTGGTCAGGCTTCCAAAAGCTTCTCCCAAACAACAAGAAACCAACAAAAGGCAAAACATGTCTTCTCTCCCCATAATATAATTCGTGTTGACGAAGGAAAATTATGTCATAAGAGATTATACCGTAGATTGTGAAATGGACTGCCAAGACTAAACTGAGCAACTCAGGTGAGTCCCATTCACATTTCTCGTTAACATGAAGCCACGGCTACTAGGCTTCAGAAAAAATACATCATAGGCGTTATTTGATCAGCGTAATCCCTTGAATAACTGAGTTCATCCACTTTCGTTAACAGCACGCTGAGCTCACGCATTGCCTTCATGAAGTTTCTGAGCGCTCTCAAGTTGGCCCCAGAAGTGTTGTGAATACGGGCGGTCCCACAGCTACCTGCGCCTTCCAATCAGCTGGGTGACGTCCAACAACTTGACTACGGAGCCATCTAGTGGAGGGAAAGCCATCTCAAATCTTAACAGGTAGTCCTGTGCTTTGTTGAGACGGGTACAATACAAGTCAGCTTTGTTTACCAGTCTGAGACATACTTAGACATTTACGGCTATGATTTTTAATCCTAAAGATTGTTGGCTTTCCCGGCGTTCAAAGAGTACAGATTGAGCAACAGCCCTGAGCAATTAGGCTATGCCATGTTGTTACAATTAAAATATTTCATTTTTAATTACAATTTTCGACCAAGTGTACATTTCGAGATATCTTCTAATCTGGAAAAAGTTATCACCATCAATCCAACTTTCAGCTGAAAAACCATTGCACACCAGCTTTGCCATATTGGTCTACGGCCAGAAGTTTGTCACGTGTTCAACGTCTGCATAATTGCTTGTTTTTGGCCAAAATACCAACGGTCACCTAAATGACTGCGCTGATTTAGTATTGCATATATCAAATATCAGTAAATCAATTGATAAACTCAAGAATACCTCCAGGTGGGCAAGAACATGCCGCCAAAAACAGGTTAACAGGTCAAATTAACCAACTAAAACTCTTTACACTAAATATATTTACGTTGAAATTAAATAAAACGAGAACTTAGTTTGGGTATCCGTTTAATTTATTTTACATGTTTAAACAGAACACAAGCAATGGCTCTTTAATAATTATATTTTATGAAGGTCAGCTAAAAAAAATAAATGCATGAATAATTGGCAGTACATGTGAGCATACATAAAATACTGACAATGCATGAACATAGGAATTAGTATATTTTATATACAAAAATACATTTCAGTAATTGTTTAGAAAAACAGCTATATTTCCTCAAACTACACAGGCCGGGACAAGTGCAATACCTCTATGTACACAGCATTGCGACTGCTCCCAACCTGTGCAGAAAGGGACAACATTAACAATGCAAGAATCAACATCATGACAAGAAAATATATAGTAATGTATTGGCAATCTCTATCCAATTTACAGAATGGCCTTGAAGATTGGAAACTTCAACAACATCCATACGACAATTATGATTTGGACGCCAAGCCACCGTCTTGGTCAGTTTTGCATGGATTTGCACAGCAAACATCTGTTAAAGCTGAAAGCAAACCAGCAAAACTCACCACGAGCGATGAAGATAGGTGGTATTTCCAACATTTTAATGGCAGGTTGTTAGGGACAGGGATGCGCTTAGCTAGAAGTACTTTAAGTGCTCACATTGCAGTAGATATAGCAACACTACCTGCACTATAAGCACTTTAGCACTGCTTAAACTATTGAACAGGTGAACGTTTAGAATGCGTCCTGGTTTTACTGCGGCTCAAGTGGGATATTGGTACGATTTTGGTGGGGTACATAACGTGTTCCACATGCTGCACCACACAAACCAAAAGCCCAACAGGTGGAGAGCAAGCAGGCCACCATCAGTTTTGCATAGATTTGCACAACTCAATTTTTCTTGTAGTGCAACTATGCAAAACTAGCAGAGAACTGCAAGAAAATAATCAAGGCAAAAACTATTTAAAACCAACCAATTGAGAACTAATTAGGAGCAAGTCACAGCCCCTTATGCCAGAAGGAGCACTTAGGGCAGTAGGTGCTAGTCTATTTCACTATCTGCACTAGATGCACCTTAGCACAAAGACGTTTTTTCAAAAGGAAAACCTTGAAGGTGCAAATTGAGATTGTCAGGGTATTGCTAGAAGTGCCTCCACTGCAGTAGGTATTGCATAGTACTACCTGCACTGTAAGCACTTTGGCAATACAGAGACCTGACAGGATCATAGGCTATCAATAATTATCTGCGTGAAGATTTACAAACAGAAAAAAGTAGTGAGGTGGTCTGGTTGAGGTCCTTGTTTCTTGATGGTCACCTGCAATGAGAAAAACAGATGGCGCAATCTGCCATTACCCGTGACAATGAGCCATAGTACTTTTCTAGAATTTAGAACTCGGATTGAATATGGACTCTTATAATTCATACTACCCAAATTACATTTATTGAATGAGTCGTGCGTTGGAAACACTTATTACACATCCGTTTGTATTTCTTGTTTATCCATAATGTTCGATCTTAAGACGAAGAATGTTGTTATTTATAGAGTACCACGAGGCAATAAAGAGTAAAAAAAAAACATGAATGAGTTGCGCAGCGAGCTTGGGGCCCGCGTTCGCTTCCACCGGACAACGCGTGCGTAACACACTGGATGTTGTTCACCCCTCCCCCACTGTCTTTTCTAACATGGCGCCTACAGTCCGCTAACCTTAAATAGTCAATAGCTTAAACAAATCCATACCGATTTACGACTGCTAATTAGACTATCATTAATAATGCGAGTACCTATACTCACAATATTGAATTGAACAACGAGTGTCTGTATAAGCCCTGGCGTTTTTTTCATGTAAAAGTGGTCTGTAGCCAGTGCATTGGCTAACGTAACGTACCTAGCTAGGAAATTGAAGAGTGGCCACAACATTAAGCTTAGAGCTAAATTTGTGTCAAAACCACAAAAAACTAAATTCTACACTTCATTTCTAAGTTACGATTAAAGAGCTGTCACAAATAAAAGGGAATTTTACTTTAACCGTACTACTAGAATAACTTGGGAGAAAACAACGCTACCTAGCAAATTAGCTAACGTTATGTTTAAGAGCTAGCTATCGTGAGTTAGCTTTCTGAAGCAGAGTTAACATGTTTTACTTGGCAATGTTCAGTCAGTAAATAGCTAGCTAGACCCATCTTCGAGCTGAAATAGTATATTACTTGATATCAATAGTAAGGGCGTCAAACGTATACCCATTTAGGGCATGGCCAGCCATTACAGTAGTGAAGAAACTGACAAATGAATTTGCCAAACAAACATCACGCGCCACCATCCGAAGTTTTGCTAAGCTACCTAGCAAGCTAGCCCGCTAAAGCGCGCGGCCTACATCTGCCCCATGTGCTGCTGCTTTGTTCTGGGGGCACTTTAACTCACACACCAATGCACACGAAATTGCGCTGGAAATTTAGCAACTGAGTTAGAGTTCTTATGGTAACGACACTGAACAATTACAACGATGGTAAAATAAATAATATCTCATAGTTTTCCTGAGTTATTTAGCCTAGGCGGCGAACCCGTAAGGACAGCACGCTTTTCAAATCTCCCTCATTCCCTCAATGATGGTGGAGAGGGGGCTGCCATGCGCCTCACGTTACTGTGTTTTTCTCGTCAATTATTCTTAAACGGGAGGAAAAAACGTCCATCTCAACAAGAGAGATGTATTAATGTAAAAATGACTATATTGAAATTGCAAACTACGGATGAAACCCTGGTAAACATGACTTCCTTGCCAATAACATGCGCTCAGTAGACACTCACCAGTGAAATCCACCATCTTCGCTCACTTGCACGGACTACCATTTACTCTTCCGAATTAGAAAGAAATCTACTTTATTACTCCGTAAACTTTTTTTTACCAAGCAACAACAAAGATACTAATTAAATTCCAGACAGGTCAAATAATGAATTAGTTTACAGCTAGATTTAGGATATCATTGAAGGATAACGAAAGTGGCGCGAAGACGACCAGTCCGTAACCATGTGAGTGAATGAAGGGCGGCTCCCGCTGAACGTAAATATCTAGCTACAACCCCCAACTCCTTTATTAGCATACATATACTAGCTACGGTACTTCCGATCCTTTGCATCCGCCAATCCAGTAAAGGGAGAAATACCAGTCACTGGGACCTTCAACATCTGCCATTTGTAATACCCCAGTAGTAATCGGAATTTAATACTGTAATATATTGCAATTAAAACCATCGACTTAAGCAAAGTTTACTTGACAGGTGGAAAACAATATGACTTGCACGTATACATAATTGAAGATAAAAAAAAAAGAAAACATGTTTTCTGAAGAATAATAGGCAGCCTAAAACTACTTGGCTTGGATTTATTTTACCAAGCCTATGACTTTTTTTTTTGCAACTTTATAAAAACATCTAAAACGTCGTTAAGGCACATTTTAAATCACAACCTGTTGATTAAATAGAATATTGTAATAGGCCCCATTCATTTATAGTTTACTTTATTAAGTTTGTTGGGGGGTGAAGGGGCATTTTTATAATAGTAATATTAGGGAACTCAAAAGGGTTTCCTAAATATTGTTTGTTCAGTAATTTAAATAGAAGGTGGAGCTTTTTTTTTTTTTTTAAAACAACAAAACTATTTCAATCCAGTATATCATTTTCTCTTTTAATTTATATGAACTTCAATACAGAGTTTTGTTGTAAAAACAAAGTTTGAACTTCTTTTATGAATTGATTGCTGAAAAGGAATTACAATTCCTTAGATGTTGCAATACCTAATCATCATGAGTGGTTTGCAAAACCATAGCTATTTTTATGATGGAATCCTTTAAAATCTGAGATGTTGAGAAATAAACATCCTTATGTTATAAAATGAAAATATCTAATTGTATGTGAGACTCTCCAATACATAAGGTTATGTTTTATTGTCATAACTGATATCTTGAAGTCATTTAAGTTCTTAAGATCACATATCATTTCAGTTAAATTAGTTTTAGGTTAATGTGCCCTTTCGTTAATAACGCTTAAAGCCACCCCGTAGACAATTATGTAGATATATATGACGATAAGTAAAAATGTATAATCATTCTCACTCTCCCTTTTACAATGTCAGCCTTATCAAACAGACAAGGAAAATGTAAAGAGTTGATGAGTGCCATCAAACTAAGAAACAATGTATTTTTATAGGCCCAAAAATTATAATAATATCAATAAATATGTCTTATTTTTTAACTGGTCACTCAAAATTTTGATTAAATTTGTCCTGAATAAAATGTACTGTACACATAATGACAAAAAGCTGAACTGAAGAATTAACTTGAATATTGAGTTTCCTGAAACAGTTGTTGATCTAATTTGCTTACTCTGAAAACCCTAAAAAATGTTCAAAGGCTGAGAGGTGAAGGTGCTATACTAACAAGAAAGGAGAGAGTGGAGAAATACTCTCTTTTTTCAGGGCTGAGGTTTAGTTTGTCTGAACTATTATAGTGCACTAGAGTAAAAAAAAGAAAGAAAAAAAAAAAGCTAAAGGGATTTCATTTCATGCAGTTGTAACAGTACTTGCACAGATGAGTTTGGCATTACTCTCACAGATGCTACCCGGTTAACCCCGCAAATAGGATTAAGCATGTAATAATTAGTCCGCAAATTAGGTACAGTATGTAAGTTGGCCAGTAGAGGGAACTGCCAAACCGTTTACTGTACAAGAGTTAACTGTACATTTACATTATGGTGTGAAGTGGGGCCCTATTCACAAAGTACACTATAAGTATATACCGGATCACTGAATATGGAATTTGTTATAACAATGGATGAATACTATTTTAAAGAACATTTGCATAAACTGTACATTTTTACTTTATTGAAACTAGTCTGTCATGCCCATGTTTTACAAGATGTACCTATATCTAACCGTGCACCTTTCTATAAATATAGCTACCACCATCTTACAGCTTGTATAAGACCTTTCGCTCTGCCATAGCCTTGAGTTTGATAGTCTGGCTCTCTACTATTGCCTCTCTTGTCTTAGTCCTTCTTAAAGTTTTCCATTTGTTCAATAAAAATTACAAACTAACTTAAAAGAGACACAATGAGTTTACTCTGCTTTGATTAAAGGAAAACTTTCTGAATTCTTTGTGTTTGCTGCCTGCTGGCTGAGTTTTGAGAGGGAGCGCTCAGTCGTGACCCCCAACCCCCCACCCACAGCTAGCAGTGGCAGGGCTAGTTCCTCTTTATGGGGAGGGGACCTTTTGGACCTCACATCTTCCCATGGGGTCACATACGGCTTAAGGCTGCCCCTTATTAGCCCAACCCCCAGACCCCTCTGTTAACAACACAATAGATGGCGCAAGCTGCTTCCATTTGATCAGGGAAAGGAATCAGTGTTGCTGTGTTTTTTTGTTTTTAGTTATACTAGAGATATGTATGATTGTGACAGAATGAAATAAGAATAATTTATGTTTCAGTTAGAATTGCAGAGATTGATTTTTTTATTGAATGAAGTTATACAACCTAGGTTTAGTACATACGCTTAATTGACGTACTTCAGTATTGCTCATTTTTACAAAAAATACAGGCATTTTTAAGACTGATCAACCATATATGATGTAAAGTGTTTAAAAACCAATTCGTACTTTTTGATTTTCCAACACATTAACCACCCCTGTCAGAACTTATTCACTGATGCTACGCCACCCCTGTCCCTATTCTCTAAAATGGCTGACATTAGCCAAGCTCCGCCTTCACCGGGGGCCAGAAGCCTGGGGGTTCTGTTTTGTTCTGCTGAAGCCTGGCCACCATTGTGTTTCTGTGACCTGGGAGTCAACTGAACTCACCTCGTCCTACCACCACCCATTCAGCTGTGAAGCTTCAGAGGACAAAAAACATCCCACAAGAGTCCAGATCGCTTCAAACATAGGGGGTTGGGAAGAAACACACTCACACAAAGAAGAACCTCTTTAATGTTTCAGTCACGGTATTGTCCCTAAAAATGCGAATTTGAACTATTGTTAAAGGTGATTAGGAAGTAGAGGTAATGTTAAGTAATGAGGTGATTTGAGCAAATGAAATGAACTATAGCGTGGTTTATTCAACAAAAGCAACACTTCTGTAGCTGTTGCTAAAGTGAAACAAGGGTAACGACAGGCCCAGTTCAAGGTTCTCAATTCAGTTGGATCCATTGTGAGATTCATAACATCAAACCCATGTTCAAATTTTTCCCTGTTGTATGTTAGCCAAGCCTATTTATATTCTTTGAGCAGAATATGGCAAGAGCCAAACAACTTTTAAACTATTGTTTACTTATTGTTTACGTAAGTTTGGTGATTATTCCCTGTCATTCTTGCTTAGTGATATTGGTGAATCCACACAACACACCAAAGGTCCATTTAAAAATAAATACTTGAAAGACAAAAGGAAGTTACTCATGTGCCAAGCTTTCATGTCCAAAATCTTAGCAATTCACACAATTTCCCCATCATCTATGTATGTAATCCACCATTACAAAAACTCTAAACTTCATTTCTTTTTTTTCTAACTAGTACCTTCTTCAGAAAGCAGTATATCCTATGGCAGGAGGGCTCCTATAAGGAGAAATGATCCTTCTTTTTCCAGTCATTTTGTGACTACAATATCCATTTCAAAGCATAAAAGACTGCACATTACAAGGACATTTGTGAGGGTGTGGGAGGAAAAGGTTAAAATCTTCATTCCATACAGCCTAGGTCTCTCCGTGTTGTTAGAACCTGCAGTTGGGATCTAGTGAGTCCCTTGTGGATTCAGGCCATCATGAAAGCTGACAAGTTGAAAATGTACGGCATGATGCAGCTGGAGAAGCATGAAACATGTTCGCCCACGGATACCAAGCACAGAACCACAGGAGAGGCCTGGAATGCTTTCAGCTGGAGAACCAAATGTCCCTCTGTGCGTTTATGTGTGCGTGCATGTGTGTGAGTGGGTGTGTGTTTGGTTTATTTTTGTTAAACGTGTGTAAACTTTTCAAATATTTGTTTTATTCAAACAAATTGTTTATTTTACCATTATGTCACCTAATGCTATGATCGAAATAATTGTGTTTGTTGTTTTTGCATTTCACATAAATTATGCATAAACCTGGTGCTGGAGATAATCAGTTGTTCTTTGAACACAAATTATTATTATTACAAATGGATGTTAAATGCCATTAAAGATAAATAACACATTAAAATAATTTGGGGGGGATTGCATCTCCCATTATATATGCATGCAAATCATTTAATTCAACTATGCAATTCTAATGTTTAAAAAGGTAGTTGGCATGATGTCATTGCTCTGGTTAATCCAGGGTAATTGGAGTTTGTGAGACATTGGTCATGGTGCTTTACACATCAGATAGTATGACAGTAAGGATCGTCCCACAGTCCCAAATGCACCCTTAAAGGGGTAATAGACAATGGAATTGGTGGAATAAAAAACACATGATTTAAACACTAATGTTCTCAAAGTGACTGATGCTGAATCATTGATAAGTGCAAGGAAGGAACAGCAAAAGAGCAGTGCAGTATGATATTTTAGCTGATAGCTTTCAATTATGTTGAATTCCATTTATGATGAACTGCAGGAAAACAGTATTATAGTAGCCCGTTCCTACAAAAGCATCACTCTTTTTTTGCCTGGACACGTTTTGTCGTATTTTTTTAAACCAGGAACGTTGTTTCTGTTCTGCTTGAAAAGAAAGGGAGAGGTAGACTAATTTGAAACACATTTTCCAACAGCTTTACTTTCATTGGGATTCTTTAAAAAAAACGTTTATTGAAAGGATTTAATTCTCTCTCATTCGTGCTTTGTCTTCACTCTTCTTGTGTTTTCTTGTGAGCGTGACACTGTTGACTGTAACTGGCGGTCTGATGTACAGTTAGACCATACCTTAAGCCCTGCATCCCTAAAAAAATCTTTTGATGAAGAGGACCTCAAAATCCTTTACTTCAAAGACACTTAAAAGGAAGGCATACCCTCATGATGAATTGAAAACAACACTATACATACAGTTTAACAGTGAAAAAGAAAGATTCAACTTTTTGTGGTTTTGTGATTTTCGTAATATCAAAGTTGACACACAGGGCAGCACAGACGTGACAATCCCAATCATTACATTTTCCAATCCCCAAAAAGTAAAAGGGTGTTTTGCAACCATAATCAGTCATAGGTCTTAGAACTTTGTCTTTTCTCTCGTGGTAAATAAAAAGCACATACAGTACATATTATATTGAGTACCCTGCCAAACTAACATTTTCTAAACCCTTGTGTGGTGGCCATGTTTTTGTTACTCACCCAATGTTTGCGGGTCTGATGGACCCACAACATTATATGGGTTTTAAAACAATACAGCCATGACAATTTATGTACAATACTTAGATTTTGACTTTATCTCAATTACAAGCAATACAGACAGCGTATATGGTTAATATGTTGGGATTTACCCTATGCTAGGTCACATTTATCAATAGAAGTGCTTTTCGTTTTTTGTGATACAATGTTGCTATCACGTCTTTGTTACTCACCCAATGTTTGCAGGTCTTGTGGACCCCCAAACATTACAGGGGTTTTAGAATGATACAGCCAAAACAATTCATGTAAAATACTTAACAGATGGTAGGAGGAAGGCAGAGGTACACGGCAAACCTTTTTCTTAAATTTTAACCTTTAATTTAAAGTTTACATGTTTTCACATACAATTCCCACACTTATCTACCCTCAGGTGCAGGGACCCGAACACCACTTAGGTCTATGTAATGTAAATGTGTGTGTGTGTGTGTGTGTGTGTGTGTGTCTCGGGGGGGTGTACACGGTGTGCCCTCCATGAAAATGTGTTCTTTTACATGTTCTTCACAGAAAATGAGCCAAGGCCAATGAGTCTCAGGTTGCGAAAAAAAATTAATTGCACAATTTTTCTTTAAGTAAACATTGAAAACGGGTCCCCCAGAGCCAAACACCACACAAGGGTTAATTTCTACAAGCTCCCTTTTTTTTTTATAAATCCCTGAAACACAA
Organism: Aplochiton taeniatus; assembly: GCA_017639675.1. Lineage (NCBI taxonomy): Eukaryota > Metazoa > Chordata > Actinopteri > Galaxiiformes > Galaxiidae > Aplochiton > Aplochiton taeniatus. The sequence goes on along the minus strand of CM030173.1, from coordinate 6,095,501 downwards.
TGTACTTTCTTGTTCAGATCCCAACTTAATAGTGTACTTCTTAATGCAAAGCCAACTCAGGGCCAGGATGACAGTATTCTCCCACGGTTGTGATCACCACCATCCGTTTGGCAAACCTTTTACATGGTTGGTACATGGCACTAAGCCATTTTGTCAGCTCAGACACGGTCAGGTCTCATATTAAAACAAGAGACGTCGGTGGCCTCAGGCCTACTGAGCAACAGTTGAGCCAGCTGTGAACACAGGGCCACTGTTACACTTTGTAGTAGATGTTGGTGGGGCTCTGTGGCGCTATCTCTTGTACTATATAGACGGGCGCTCCATAGTCCCCGCTCACACGCTCGTAATGGCGGCAGAACATGCTCTCGGAAGCCCTTAGCGGAAACACGATGTCATCAGGGTCCGAGGCGTTGTGCTCACTACTGATGCTGTCGCGCTTAGGCACGGCCAGGGTACTGAGGGACATGGAGGCCAAAGGCTGGCCACCAGGGGCGCAGTGACGCCGCTGGTACTTCCAGATCAGCACCAGCACGACCATGACGACCATGATGAGGGCCAAGCACCCGCAGACCACACCTATAAACAGCCCCGGGTCAGAAGAGGGACCGCCCCCTCCACCGGAAGGAGAGTCTTCACTGGCTGTGTCTGCTGTCTTCTCTGATGTGGCTGTAGACAAGGAGCAAAAGAGATGTGAAGTGTGTGTATATATGGCACACATACAGTTTGTCAATATAACGTCATGCTTTTTACCTCAAAATACATTCTAGATAAACATTAAATACCAGTTATTAAGGGGCATGTATATAAATATAAGACAGAAATATAGACAGTACATATATCCTCATTACTGTAATGTTGTGAATTTTATCTCATTCATACATTCTATTTTATCTCAACAATAGACTTCAATTCTACTTCCCTATAAAACAGCTAGTATGTTGCTGGCTTATGCACAGCTGTCGATTTTGGGGGGGACCAACTGAACGTACCTGTCACCTCATTGCCCTTACTGAAGGTGTCTTTGTCTCCCGGCTTGGACTGTTTTGGAGGGAATCTAGTTGGAGACTCTTGAGGGATTGATGGTGGATCTGAAGAACCTGCACAACGACAAACAAACAGATGAGACAGCATTATGAGCCAATAATCCTGTTAATACAACATCCAGTAAATCACAAAATCGGGGATTTCATGCCACATTAGGTTGCTTACTTAGAGTCTGTAATCTGCCTACAGTTTAAACTGGGGATTTCAGATCATTCATAGGAATAATTTCGCTTTGCCGGGATACCGGATCACAGGGGAAATTGAAGTACTTAGTGAAGCTAAAGGGCCGAAATACTGTAACATGACCAAAAGATAGGCTCCTTAACGAAATAACAAGCATATTTTTAAAGGAATGACCAGTCTGGCTGACATACCTCATATAGATTTTCGCTGATAAGTTATAGCATTGTTTAGCATGCACAAAAGTCAGCACTCAATGCGCAAATAACACACAACAAACAGGGTACTTACTCTGGCCCACCCGCAGTAACAGCTTCATGGATTTGGATCTACACACCCCTCCATTAGTATTATCCAAACCCTGCAATGTGCCAATGGAAGTAGCTGATATAACGGCAGAGGAGGGGGGATGCAAGGAGGGAGCAAGAGAAAGACAGAGAAAGACAGAAAGAGACAGAGAGATACAGAGAGACAGAGAGAGGGGGGAGGGGGGGGGGGGGGGGGGAATAAGAAGGGAGAAAGGTAAATAATGACCAATGTTTTAAAGCTACAGTTTTCCTCAACCTTTACTTTGTTTCAAAATCATTCTTGATAGCGATATAGTCAAAATAATACATCATTTAAGATTTTAAGATTTATAAAATGTTATTTCATGGCTAGTCTAAGTTTAGTTTAAGTAGCCCTTTTGTCCAATCAAAGAGGAGGGTAAGTGACAAACACAGAAACACTAAGACAAAGCCATTATAATGTGGGTTTAATGTGGATGCGCATGTGAAATCCAGTTCTTTCTCTTTCTTGCTCTCTCAAACACATCATTCACACATAAACATATAAAAAAACATGCATGAACATAACCAGAACTCAATTGCAACCAAACGCCCACACGTGCATGCACATGCATAGTTCTATTAGGACCATTTAGGTCAGATAACAATCGTCTCGTAGGCTTCAAGCTAGGTTGCCACGATTGCTCACATCAAATCTGCCTGATGCTGTTAAAAGCCTTGTGTGATTTGGGGCATGAAAGCTCTTAGAATCACAATGCCTTGCCAAAGCGAAGTGTTCTGTCAGCACACAGCGAGGTAGATGAAGGGTAAAGTTACATGGTAAGACTTGCTCTCCGTCCCTCACGCAACACTTGGCTCTCAGATGCCCGTTGACCAACAGTGAACCCCATAGCAAGAACACAACTGATTCTTATGTGATCTGACAAAATGGGAGGGAACAAAGGGAAGTTGGCCTTCTTAAAAAACAGGAAAGAAAAACTAAAAGATATTATAATACTCCTGAATCTACAAAAGCCAAAATATGATAGTAATAGATAAAAATTAAGAAATTAAATAAGAGTGGATTGTCGTGGAACGGTGGGTCATGTTTTCTGGGCTATTGTGATGTTTTATGCATGAAAAACGGGAGAATATTTACAAATGTCTTATTTAAATATTTAATATTTTATTCGTATAAAGGAAAAATTGTGTAAAGTGAATCTACTATTTTTTCATGGTTATAATGTGTAGATTTATTTGAGCTACACCTGAGAATGTGCTTGTCCAGAGTTAATTTGACACCATTTACTTTTACACCATCAGACCATTTGTTTTCTCGATTTCAAAAAATTATGCATAAAACTGTAACATGGTTGAGTTGGTTGCGCACATATACAGACAGCGCTACTCACAGGTGATATAATAGTCCCTCCCTTTGAGAAACTCCAGGCCCCAGAGGTTGGGGCTGAACTCCTGAAACTTAAACGTGAACTTGACATCTCTGTGTGGCTTGTCACAGTTGAGCAGGGGCGTGTCGGTTTTGTCAATGCTGCACCTCTCCATCTGGCTCCGGGTAACCAGGTACACCCGGTAGAACTCCTCCTTGTCCCCAGATAAAGCCTCTACTCGGGGACACACTATGTCCATCTTGTCCCCTATCTGAGGGTAGAGCATCAGACCCTTGCCTGGGTGAAATCTAATAAAAAAAATATAAGTACAATTTTACAGTATTGTGCTGCCATAAAATAGAGAGAATATGGAATTTAGTGTCCATGATTTAATAAATGTAATGCTGTTTAAGGTCTATTATTTGGAAACATATTTCAATCGTGTTGACAATGATTCATAATTTTGTAGATATGGCATTTGATTATAAAATTAACCAAGATGTTCCCTCAAATTCTATAGCTATTGGTTTACCAATGCAGTTTAATCCATAAACCTAAATATATATTTACAAATATATAAATATGTATGTGTATATACATTCACTCAATTCTTTAAATAATATTCTAAAAAAAAAAACATTGTAATATTGATTATTCATTCAAATCCTTTAATTATAAAAGTATCAGCTTAAAAAAAAATATTCCCACACACAAATCAGTTAGATTTAAGAATATTCTTGTTTACATTTTATCATACCAATAATAAACTTTATACACTTAAAAACATTAAAAAAAACTGTTTGTATCAGAAAGCACCTTAATCTCTTAATGAACTGGCTCATCATTAGTAGCCAATTTGTCCTATTTTGCAATCATGGAGAAAGAACAACCAAATATTAGGATAAACCTAATGCAGCATTATCTACAACGGAATACTTACTTGGTATTAGAGCTGTTCCAATAGATGGACTCCAGATATATCGCATGATATGGAGCAGCGACTAATAACAAAATCACTACAGTGTAAGTCCATTTGGTTTTCCCCATCACACGACCAGCAGGTAAGGCTCAATATCATGAATCAAAAACAGAGAGTCCGAATACGGTTTGCATCTGTATATTTTGAAAGTTTACAGAGTTGCGTGACTGACACATTTTAATGTCCACTATACTTATGTATGTATTTGCTATCCAGTGATTACATCCAAATGCCGGCATTGTCGCAGAGAGTCATGAAGTGAATTGTTTCAATGGCCATGTAGCGGCGAAAACAGAAATAACGTCAGTCAACTATAATGACCAAATTATATGAGAAGGTCCGCCCATTCAAGTCAACGTTCGTGATCATTCAAATTTCAACACCTGATACTGAACATACACCTGCTTCACGTACTATAGAATAAATAATTTGATTAAAAAAATAAAAGCACGATACATTTGAATAATTATGATTTATTACGTTGATTATGTTAGCAAGACAGCAAGTGTTGTATCAAGCCCACATATTGAAAAAACTATTCATTGAATTCAAATATTTTTCAGCAGTGGCCTATAAATGTTGTCTTACTCACCCATACATTAACAAAACAAGCTTGATGCTTATCAGCCCAGGTTTCAGAGCACAAAGGCTATTGATAAAGTAATTCCTCAAGCCCCAGATGTGGACAGCATTGACACTAGAAACATTGTGATGAGTATTTGTGTGTGTGTGTGTGTGTGTGTGTGTGTGTGTGTGTGTGTGTGTGTGTGTGTGTGTGTGTGTGCGTGTGTGCGCGCGCGCGTGTGTGTGTGTGCGTGTGTACGTGCGTGCAGGTGAGTGTGTGTGTCTGCCTCTGTATCTGTTCTGTTTACATGTTATGAGTTGCCCACACATGCATGTTCGCAACAGGTAAAATGTGCATGTGCATATATCATGTAAATGTATGCATATACCGCTTTTCCATAAGCTGCACTCTGGTCCCTCAATCCATTTTGTTTGTTACAGTAACACGTGTTGCATAGACATTTGTGTGAAGTCCCAGAACAAGGCTAATGCTAACATGTTAGGTGTCTAGCAGAGATCAACCCCTATCACGATTAGCATTAACCCCGTCCTGGGACTGGTCATAAACTCTTTGGTCCTCCTCTTTTGGTGTGAGGTGAAGTAGAGGCCAGGAACACGGCAACTGCAATACTTTGAATGGCCTGCAAGAGGTGGAAAAGATACACACATTTGTTCACTTGACTGGAGTTAATTTGTTCACTAGACAGGAGACCATGGAGACACAATTGACAGTTGTTTTCTTCTCAAACGGACCAAAAAGATTCTAGTGAAAGTGAATGAGCTAAAGTGGCTAAAGAGGATGGAATCCAATGTTCAGTGACAAAATCCTGTACAGTTACTGTGATTTTCTGTTGAGTAATCTCTTTTCCCGCCATGTTCATCCTCGCATTTTCATAACATAGCTAAGAGTGTAAACTGGTATATAAATACTTTCCAACATGGCAACCATTTCATGTAATTTGGTAAAATCCTCTATATAAATTCAAGAGAAATATTAAGATCAATAAATAATATGTATAATTAATAGCTCAAATTTTATAGCAGATGTGTTAATACCTGTTTGTGTATCAGAAAATAATTTTAGTCACCAAAATCTTTTAACAACTATATGTAATACCCTCCTATTCTAGACTTGTTAACTCTTGGGAATTTTCACTTCTGAAACCGACCATTTATACCTTTGTAGTAGGAATCAGTTTTCAAACACTGAAGAATCAAGAATGTGGTAGAAATAGAAACTTATCCCGGGATGTACTTAACTGTTTATTGTTTAAGATCTCAGGTCTCAATTTTTTTTCCCTTTATTTATTTTTTCTCTCTCACAAATTTGGAAACAAAGTGGTCCTCATGTCTCATCCCAACCACAAAACGACCAAGCAACCTGAATTTTATGATAAATATAAGATTAAGACAAATATGATTAACAAAAGCATTATATGTGAACATCTACAGCACGTGTTCTACTGATGTTTGTAGTGGCGCATTGTGTGCGAAAGCCTTTGTGTATGTGTGTGTATTACCTGCCATTACTTCATCTCTCAGCATGCCAAAGTCCAGATTGATAGCTTATTCCTCCTTGAGTTTCGACTTCTGTTTCACTCTCTCTTTCTAACTTCTCTCCTCCCTCACTCTTTGCCTCTATCTGAGCCAATGAAGTTGCTCCGTTACTCTTTATATACTTTTTGTGACTCATGTGAATTTCCCACCTAACAGACTGACTCAAAAACTCAAAAACTCCTGTTCTTTGACTTCTAGGATGTAATTTCAATATGCAAATGTATTTCATAAAAGCATATCAACAGATCTTAGAATGAGTTTTGTCCAACACTCAGTTATGTGTTTCAAATTATCACTTTTGTTGATGATTATATGGCAGTTATACCAGACATTAGATGTGAATCAAAAGTGAAACTAAATCTGAAGAGGGCGATGTGCTATTAATCCTATAAGTATAAAAGTAAAATACTATTAAGTTGCAGTGAAAGTAACAAGTGTTGGTTAGTGGCTTTTCTGGTGAAATGGAAAAAAAAATTTTTAAATAATTTTTAACACAAAATTCTTTAAAGTTGTTATATTTCATTTGTTTTCACGGTCTTCAAAATATCTGACTTGGACATCACAATCATCAAGATATCCTTCAAGTGTCATGATATTGCCCTAAATTATAAGAACACATGCCCCAATTATAGCCTGAAGGATGCCAACCACATTTAAGTTTTCCTCCACAAAGTATAACTGGCTTACCAATTAGATGTGTCCAAACCAACCAAAAAGAACACTTGTAGTTAAGTACAATCTACAATGGAGATACAAACTATTATTATTAATACCTGGATATTCTGACATAATGTAACATATTTCTGTAGGTGAGTATCATGACAACATGGACGTGGTTTTAATGCAGCCTTATCACACACACAGTTACAAACACACAGTGCTTAAGAAGAACCTCTTCAACCCATATTGCGCACCTAGCTATCAACATTAACAGCTTGGCCATTGGATTTTTTTGTTAAACATCAATACCTTGTGTTTTATCATGTAAAGATGTATAACAGTGATGGAGGAGGAAGCTTCCTCTGTTGGTACCTTTGATCGCTTAAGGGTGTGTCGTCCAGGGGGATTTTATCATATCAGGTTCAAGAAGACCCCAGCTCTGAATGACTGTAATGCTGCACAATAACCTCATTTCAATTCTCAGATGCTGCCCTCAACTGACACAGAAACCTGCGTAAAATGTTTGATGCTAGTAAGCTACTAGTAACTTGTTCAGTCATAACGTTCCTTTTTGAGAACTAGACAAGGTGACTCCCCAACACAACACCGCTGTCCCCTCTTGGCCTGCTCCGTAAATAATAGTCTATTGTCCTTTCTTGATGCACTGGCTTTATTTTCCCTTCAAAACTTGATATTGTGGCCTAAAAATAAGTTTGTTTTTTTTTCAATTTGGAGTGTAGTAGTAGAGTGTCGATTAACTATTCTGGTCTGATACATGAAAAGACCTAATAGCCTATTACGTTCTGAGTGTAAGGGATTGGTATTAATCCAGTGGCATTAATGGAAATGTTGGCAGGGCATGTACAAAAGGCTGCCCAGAGCTCAAATCCAATTTTTGGCATTGATAAAATGGCTGGTCATTACTAAAATAAACCAAATAACTTCAGCTGTAGCAGTGCAAACCCACTCAAACATTTCCCATTTCTATGACTTTTTCCCCAATTGAATTCCTGAAAGTGAGTCTACAAAGAAAAGAGGAGAGAGAGAGAGTTAGTGAGGGGAAATGTTAAAGTAGTGAAAGAAGGTGGGGGAATAAAAAGACAGTTGAATGGGAGCCCCCCTTACTGTGCTGGAAATTCACACTTCACCAGATGAGTCAAGTTTCACTAACCACACCCCCCACACTTCTTTCTTTCTCTCTCTCTCACAGTCTTTCTCTGTCGCTCTGTTTTTATTTGTGTCTGGCTTTCTCCAAACCTCCAAACCTCTCCATCAATTTTCTCTTTTCTACGTTGTTTTGTTTCCTTTGTATGCTATAAAACATAATATCTAGCATAAGTACTTATTTATATATGTGCGCTTCTTAACTATGTCACAATGTACTTTTATTTATCTCCTTCTTCACATCAGTAACACTTTAATTTCAACAACAGGTGCCCTCCTACTCATGAACCACGATTCATAATTAAGAAACCAGGTTAAAGCTTTGAGTAGTGGAAATTTGTTATCAGCTCTCTTCCTCGGTCTTTAAACTTCCTTTTTTTCTCTCCTTCTCTAAGCCGTCTGGGGTTGTAATTCTTTCGTTCATTCACATTTCCATGTGGGTTGTGCAACCACAATCTCTTTTCCCGCCATGTGTGGGATGTGCAGTTCGTCACTGCTCTCTCTGTCAGACAGCTGATATGATTGGTTTAAATGTACTACATATTTAGGGTGTTTTGTGTGCTTGCTCTAATTATTTTCAATTGGTCTCCCGTGAGGGAAAAATGCATCACCAAAAGAAGAATTTTTAGATATATGTAAAAAAGTATTAAATATATTTTCCTCAATATTGACAAGAACAATCATATATGCATATGTATTGCAAGATCTGAGCATGCAGAGTTGCCTACTGCAAGACCCTAAAAATCAATTAGAAGGGCACAATGATGTATACATAGATTTCATCCTGATTGGTTTACAATGTGTCATAATGGGGGTAGTGTTCCCGCTAAACCCAAAATAGAAGAGACCAGATCATTTTTACTTTCAGGCAATTCAATTCAGAATAATTACATTAACCCAGTGATATTGTCTATTGTATAGGCATCCTACCAAAAAAACATATACACAATTTTCTTGATTTATTCTATTTAACATAATTTTTTCTGTACGTCAAACAAAGAAATTACTAGTTAATTTGCGTTATCAGACACAAACTAAAAACTGTTATCAATTGAAAGTTTACAAATGAGCAACAGATGGGTATAAAGTAATTATAAGAATATTCAAATGAGTGTGTTTGTAACAAGTGTAGTGTAATTTTTAATAGGATTATGTTTTATTGGAATCAGCTTTGGTTGGGAAATGTTTACTCTCTCTTTCTCTCTCTCTCTATCTCTCTCTCTCACACACACACACACACACACACACACACACACACACACACACACACACACACACAGGCTGGGAAATTCAATCCAGTCTTATTGTTTTGACACGCTGACCTTTAGAATCAGGGTTACAGCTGATTCATATAAAATATCCAAGCATTTGTGAAGCAGCCATCACAATGGTCTGTCTCTGCATTGGATGTGAGAGGAATCATTGCGCCATCAACTGGTCATTTTATGAATAGGCAAAGGGAGGAAACCGGACTTTGTGGGCTGGGAAAGACGTAGAGTTGATAGGTGTCAAAAGAAGGAAAGTCTTACAGTACAGAAATTAGGAGAATTTGAGAAAGGATTTATTGAGGTTTAAATGTAAGGAAAACAGGAATATGGAGAGAGCAGAGGCTCACTGAGAAGTTGGCATTCTTATAAGTGTTCAACATTTACATTTCTTCATATTCAGGCATTGGGTGGGTTTCTGCAGGAGTCGGCGTCAAAATATTGTGTTATAACATTGTCCTGTTCTCTCAGCAAGGTTTCATCATATTTGATAAGCTGTTAATTGTTTTAAAAATTGCTGTTCCACTTGTGCTTTGTTTTCACAGTATGCATTTTAACAGCGCCACTTCTTTTTTGATGAGTATAACTTTGATTAGTTATGTCTCTTTTTCATACCGGCTGACTCATATTTGTTTTAGAATTCCATTCACACTGGGAGAGATTGAATTAGATCCATGCTTCATTAGATCTGTATCAAGGTGAGTTTTAGCTTGTTATTCTGAAGCAAATATAGTCTTTCTAAAAACAATAATGTTTCACGATGATGATAATGGACTTTTATTGGAATGAACCAAAATTATTGTGTAAATCATGTAATTTCATCCCGATTTAGTATTTATATGTAGTTACAATAATTACATTGCTTAAGATAAATGATGGATCACTGTTCAATTGTTGAGTAAAGTATTTAATTTCACACAAGATACACTTAAAAAAGACAATGTTTGAGCAAGGTTCTGCAACATCAGTTTTGCAATCTTTCAGGAAACGAACATATCAACACACACATGAACACACAAGCAATCACCCCCCCCCCCCCACACACACACACACACACACACACACACAAACTTACACTTCAGAGTTTAAGGCAGGAAGTCACTCCTTCCTTCACCACTAGCCCTTCTTTACATTTCTCTCTTTAGCCCTGGGACACGAGGAAACGCTGGAAGGTAAGAGAGCACTTTTAGTACTCTTTCTACACTCTTTCCTAAATCACAACTAAGCCAATTGGCTGAGGATGTGAGGTGTTAGTGAATAGTCTTATGCCTTATAGGACTTAGCTTTCATTGAACTTTTTCCGTAACACCTTGTTCACATAACGATAAAAGCCTACGCAAAGGAATATGATACTATCAGTTAATGTTCGGCCGATAATTTCTTTTGTGTGGATCATGGGAGGGGTGTGCAGATACGGAAGGTGTGTGGCGTTTTCATTCCTGGCATGCATGCCAGCTAACTATGTGGACAGGCCCAGTCTAGATGTTTAAGGCGGGGAACACCTTGAAGGTGGACTAAAGGTCTGTGGCAGCTGCAGGGTAGAATGGAGTTACAATTACAGTGCCATTCCTCTCTCATTAATAATTGTTTAAATTCTTTAATGAGTACCCCTAATCACCTGAGTGTTTTGTGCTCAGGTTGTGATGTGCCTAAGGCAAGGTGTTGAATGAATACACAAAAAATGTGTGAACCAGAATAGTTTTCTATCAACACAAAATAAGGGAGATTCTTCTGTAAATAAACTAAAATCTGTTCAAATAAAAAAACTGAAATGAGGCATTCCTTAGTTCGGATCACGTGAGTGTCAAACAAAATAATGTCCTCAGTATTCAATTAAGGCGAAAATGCATACTGCTACACCCCTTACTGATTTGCTCATCTGGATCTGTTAACTTTGTAGGCTTTCAAATACAGAACAATAAAAAAAATACACATAACCAAACCATCAAAACACACAACAAAACAAGGTCCCCTGGTCAAACAGGGGAAGTAAATACACCAAGGTACCAGATACAACTACAAAGTACTAACAAGTTTGGCCTATACTGCACACTATGTCTGTGGTTTGTTCATGCCGGTATGAAAGTAATCTCATATATGCTCTCCTCCTCTGCTTACATTTGCCAGGTCCAGCATTAAATCATTGAACTACATGGATGATCAGAATGCCACCCAGTCCCCAGTCCATTTTCTGGCCCTCCTGTCATCCACGCCTGGCCAGATCAGTGATAATAACACAGACAGCCCCAGTCCTGTGTCCTGGCACCTAGAGGCCAGCCGAGGTGCTCAGATGGCCGCCACCTTGATCATTTTCCTGGTAAGGGAACTTTTGTCTAGTGCCTCAACATGATTGTGTATTGTATGCATCATGAGTGTCAATTCTATTGTGGGTTTTGCATACAAGGTTTCTAACCCCTACATTGAGGTGCAGCAAATACTAGAGGATCAATAAAGAAAGTATACTTAATTTTACTTTCAAACTACTTTGCTTTATTTCTTAATCTGTTCATTTCTTATTTTCAGGTCGGTGTTCCATTGAATGGGTTGGTGCTGTGGGCACTGGGCTTGCGAAGTGGTCGGCTTCAACGCCGCGGCAGTGCTGGTGGGGAGACGCGCGCAGCCAGCAGCTTCCGCGTGTACGTGCTGAACCTGGCGCTTGCCGACCTGGTACTGCTCCTTCGCACGCCACTCATGCTGGTCTACTTGGCGAATGACAACAGTTGGACGCTCGGCATCGGTCCTTGTCGGTTGGTGATATTTTTACGCGGCTTTGGTTTGTACGCATCTGCTTTCCTCCTCTGCGCAGTGGCTCTGGAGCGGTGCCTGTGTCTACTGAAGCCTGTGTGGGCCAGTCTGAGGAGACAGCGCTGGGCGGTCCCGCTGGCCTGTGGCATATTGTGGGTGTTGGCGGCTGCGCTGGCAGCTCCGTACCTTTATACCGCCACCTTGTTCGACTTGAACGGTAGACACCAATGCCTGGAAAGCGGGACGCCCAGCACGGGGTTGTTTGTCACGGAGACAGTGGCAGGGTTGATTTTGCCCCTGCTGGTGTTTCTGGGGAGCAACGTGGCTGTTCTACTCACCGTTAGGCAGACAGGGGCCTCCGCATCCAACTCATGTGCATCACCCTCATCAGCTTCCGCCTCGTCTGCCCGCCGGACGCTACGACTTTACCGCGTGCTCTTTCTCACCATGCTCTTCTTCCTCACCTGCTGGATGCCCTATTTTATATGTCGTTTCCTGCGGGCCCTGGCAGCGGGGCGGCCTAAGCCGAACCAGTTGTACAGCGGTGCCGTGAAAGGCACGTACATATCTCTATATCTGGTGTACATCAAGAGCGCTCTCAACCCCGTGCTTTACGTGTTCGCCGCGCGTGGGCTGGGCCGCACAATCAGAGCCTCCATCGTCTCCACCATGGAGAGGGTCTTCAATGACGACTCCTTCGAGTCTGCGAGGAAGAGGACACTCAGGAGGGGAGACTCACAAATGTAACTTTAATGTCCCTCAACTAAGTTTCATCTCAGAGGCCTTCAAGATTGGAAAAAGTCTGTATTGGGTTGAAGCGTTTAAAACGATTTATTGTATGTCGGGGCAACAGCAGTCGACCAGAGAAACAGAACTGTTTTTAATAACTGAAGTATCTCTAAAAGAAATTACTTTCTTAATTGTGACACACAGGCATTCCTTCGCTTTAATATGGACTATTGTCGCTGTGGGTCTCGAACTCACTATTGACTTGATCGGCCACTTAAAGGCTATCTGCTGCACATTTCAATTCGTTGTGGATTTTACAAACAACGGACTAGTTTACAGAAGACTTCAGCATTACATTTTCCAATTCATGGATTGCACAAGGCTTCATCTTTAACTACACCCCATACAATTACACTGAACAATTTGTTCTACTGAACAATCATGTCGTCCCCCCCAAAAAAAACATTTGTAATAGTTTGTCACAAATAAATTCCTTATTACATTAAAATGTAAGCAGTTATTAGTTAGAATCTATGTACCAGAATAAAGATACAAAAAGTACAGAAAAAAAAGGATATTGGGTAATATTGCTGGCAAGGAAGTTCAGTAGTAAACTCATCTGATTGCAGCAATCACTGACTAACAAATTGCAACATATTACTAAATTACATTCTGTGAAATTATTTTAGTTAAAGAAAATGTCAGCAAGAAAAGTGATTTTTTTCTATTAAAGTACATTTCTATGACTGAGCTCCTTTTCTCCTTATTAAAATGTGGAGAAGATACAACCTTTGGATTGGAGAGACGATTCTATGAAACTTTAAATGAACTAGCATCCAAAGTTTAAAGTTGTTTAAGTTGAGGTCTCCTCTCCTTGACCACCTCTTGGCAGTTGGTCAGCATGTTTGTGTGCATGCACCAGGAAAGCTTGGGCATCCCGAATGGGTGCTGACCTGTGCAGGACTTTGCCAAGCTTGCGAGCAACACTCTCCCTATTAGCAATTGGTACCATTCCCATCATCCGATCCTAGAATGGGGAAAAACGAGAGGTTGGTTTCATGTAGAAGACAAGTCAGGGACAAACTTTCAAAGCATTTAAAAAAAAAAAAAAAGATTTTCTGTAGTAGACCGTCCGCAACTTTACACTCAGTAGTTCATCTTCTCAGGAAATCAAGTTAAGACTGCGGTCTGTAACTATGAGGTAAGATAGGCTTAGGGTGCAACCTCCTGAAGGTGATAAAGCAACTATAACACTAAGAGATCATTGCATATAGACACTGCAGCATTAAGGTTTGATACTTGATAGCTAGTTCAAACCAAATGTATGTATTACATCAGTTTAGCAAACTTGTATCAATATATATTTGTATATTTATTTATATCAGTATATTTGAAATGGTACAGTTGGCCATGAGATCCATGGTACTGGAACAATATTGTGAACAAATGCATCGTAGCCATCACCATCATAACGCATAGGTTCCACTAAAGCAAATGAACCATCCCTTTCGACAGAATTAACTTTTCTTTTATAGCTGTTGCAAGGGAAACATTGGTGCTTTTGAAACTAACCTCTAAAGATGTATAGCCTATTGGTTACAGTTGTGCAGTACAGTGGAACAGAAGGAAACATCACATGATAAAAACAAGTTCAGCACAGATTTCTTGAACAGCAAAATATCAATTACATTTCCGGGTGAAATAGTACATACACCTGTAGACAATAAACAACGTGTTTGATTGTTTGGAAATATCACTGTCATTCTGGCTGACCATTTTAATGAAAAATGCTTACAAAACGTATTTTTTAGTTTTTTTAATTTCTTTTGGGGAATTGAGTTTTAGGTCTCAGCATATCACCATACTGTGTATTTTACCTAACTCTTATTCCGATAGGTAAGTAAACATTGTACGAACTGAAGTAGTACATGACTGTATTACTGCACACTTGCACTCAGTGACACCTGGTGCCCTGGGCTGAAGCAAGGTTCCAGGGTTAACACTGGCTCAATGTACAAGCGGTTTGCTCACGTGTAGAGTCGCCTCGCTTTCTTTGCGTGGAGGCAAAGTGGGCAGACCAAGGACTCCTTTATCAGCCTGCCGTAACATCTAAGACCAGGGAAAGAGAGGCCGAGAATATTTGTTTGAACACCATCTTGAGAGTGTTTATTGTAGTATTGTACTTGAAAACGAATGTCTGCCAAGTAAAAATGCTTTGTCAACTCTGTCAGCGTGTATACCTCTTCAGCCTTCAACTCCTCCTCCTCCAGTTGGTGCCTCAGTCTACTGCAGGTGCTTTCCAAGGAGTCATTCTGTTCCTCCAAGCTCTCCAGTGTACTAACCACAGCCTCCACATCAGCCTGACAGCACACCAATACAGAATAAAAAGGACATGCTGTATGCTGCCACACGCACACACAGAGACACAGAGACACACACACCTCCTTGGCCTAACCAGCTCACTATCTTCCACCTCACCTGTAAGGTTCTCAGAGCTGTCTTGCTGGCAGCGGCCTTTTTGGTCTCTTCCTCGAGCTGGTGAGATAGGTGCATCAGGTCTCCCAATTTGGCATTGGGGACTGGGAGCTTTGCACATTTAGCAAGGAACCTAGAATTACATTACAGTACAATATTTAATATATTATACTCTGACTTCTAGAGAAAATGTAGTTTTAGTTACCACAAGATATTTAAAATATATCTTCTTTTTTTTTTTTTAAGAGATTGTGTACCGCTAGTCAACACCAATTGAATCAACTTATGTTACTACAAATAACTTAAACAGAAATAACATACAGATCAATTGTTGGACTTCATAAACATGACTTTGAAATGTAATCTCACTCACTTTTCTTTTAGTATGTTCAGTTGCTTTTGTGTTTCTTGTTTTTCAGTTCGTTGCGTGGCAAGGACTGAGCTGTGTTAGGAGGAAATAAAAACAGCCATACTTTTTCAAATTGAAATAGGATATGACCCTTGGTCAATCACCATAATCAGCTAGAGCAGCTACAATTTGTTTGAATGTCTTAATATATCAGTATTCAATTCTTTTTGAAGATGATTTGCGGGAGAAGGATACAATTTCGGTTCCAAACAGTTCCTTAGAAACCTTGTTTTCTAATTGCAATTTTGCATATGAAGTCTCATTGGAGAAAAATGCCTGGCTTAACAGCACCAAGGAAGTCAGTCACAGACACAGGTCAAATTGTTAAGCTTGCATTAGGTCAGCTTAGCCTGTTGCACCGACCCGAGTAAGAGAAGGAAAGAAAAGGTACAGCAATTCACCTTGAAAAAGCATGGATCCATGCTTATACACATAAAGAGTATTTGATGTAAGGTTGCCAACTATCTGCTGTTTAGCATAATATTTTACATATTTGGCCTTACACACACAATTTCATTTTACTTGAACCATCCGGAACAAAAGGTTTAGGGAGGACACGAAGTGTCAAAATTGATGGTGATCAGCAACTTTTGCCTCTGATAAATGGAACACGGTTCAACCGGTTTGGAAATAAGAGCAGTTTGTTTCGGTTGAACAATTGAACATTTCATAGGAGGATAAAGGATTTGAAGAGTGAACACGTTTTGGTTGAAACTTTGTATATATACCAATGTTTTTGCTGAAAATATTGTACTGTATTGTACATATTGTAACACGTTATTATCTGCTCATGTTTTATTTTATTTCATGTCTGTTTGGTTGTTGTAATTTATAAATTGTACCTTAAACAGGGCACTGCTGGAAAAGAGACCTAGTCTCAGTCGGTTACCCTGTATAAATAAGTAAATAATAAAAACTTATCATAACCAGACCAAACCAATGCACTTACATACGTTAACGGAAAAAAGGGCAACAGGAAACTAAATGAGCATCCAAAAATTCACGCACACGCACACGCACACACAGTTTACGAAAGGTCAACTCCGACTGTTTGCAAAGCAAAAAAAATTATAATAAAAAAGGATCATTGAATGCTGAAAAGGTGAGAAAAGATCTGCAGTCAGAATAACCTACTCACAGTATTGACAGGTCAAACATTTTTCCCAAAGCTACGATGGAGGACTTGGGCAGTGGCTTCCATTTCTCCTGACCATTGACTTTTCTTGTGCCTGCAGATGCAACCCAGGGAAATAAGAAAGACAGTAGGACAGTGATAGGAGATATAAGCAGTGGTCTCATACATTTTATCCTAGGAATTGAAACAAAAAAAATATTTGTTAAATTTGAACAAGTTTCTCTGACAATAGACAGTATTTGCATGGCCTATGCAGAAGCTCACTTCACACAAGACTTGATGTCTTACATACTTTTTATAACTTTCAATAATGCTCAATAATCAATCAATCAATAATCTAAAACAATGCCACCCTGCCGTTTCCATACATGTTTACATCTGGAGAGCATCATTTGTAATTTCATAACTTTCAAATAACCAAATTGATGTGGGAATCCTGTAAACAATATACTGTAACAGTTTTGCTCCTTTGCATTAGGTGGTGAAATAGGATTTGCTTAGGCCTATTGCCTATGCAGCCTAGGTTGGTTCTTATCCTAAACATTAACTCACACAACACATGGTGTGTTACATTTATTCAAGAATTTGATATGCAATGTGCTAAGATTCGAGTATGATGGCCCAGGCATATACTGCCTACCACGAGCTGTCAACGCCATCAACATCGTTACTTCACCTTTCCTCTTTCCACGGGATTTAGTTTCCGCCTTCTTAGCCTGACTACTGGTACCCGGGTCCTTAAAGAAATAAGTGTGTTAGAACGAACACAGCATCAATTAAATTATGGCTCCGAATTCTGAAGTGAAGACATGGCCCAATCATCCGAGCAATGAATGATTAAACGCTTATTGGGGAGCTAACTTAGCTAAAAAGTTTGCTAACTGTCTTATCTATTTCGGAAAGAATAGTTAACGTTACCGATGAGCAGCCCAATTTACCTGGGTTTCAGCCACGGTCTGTTGAAATCTATTCTTGCCTTCCTTTTTGCCTTTGCCTCTGGTGGCTTTAGGTGTCTTTGACGAGCCTCGTTCAGATCCTCGCACAGGCTTCATGTTAAGTTTAGCTAAACAAGCTAACTAAACTAAACATAAGTTATACTGTTGATATTCCGCCGTTCTCAACAGTCTCAGCTACCTAAGCTATATCTAGAGTGCGAATAATTATACAGTTATACAGAATAATTATACAGGACAATACAGTGGACAAATGACTAATTTCAGGGAGCTAACGTGTTAACTTAGTCTCTAAGCTTTCGAAGTTTCGCGGTAAATATTTAGATGGTTCCTCGTTCAAATGAGGCATCACGCACGCGCAACATCACACGGTTAGACCTAGTAAAATATATTTTTGAAACTAGTAAAAAAAAACGTGCTTATCAGTTAATCCTTTAAAGTTTTTTATGGTCAAATTTTACCCGTTTGAAGTCTGAAGATGTCATGCTTTTTCATGTATGAAGACATCATGACGTCACCAGCAGAAAAAAAAAATCGTGTAAAATGTTGTTGCATTTCATTAGTCAAACCTGATCCAGTAGACCATTTCCCAATTTACTGATTAGCATGTAGCTTGGGGCCAATATGAACAGCATAACCTCATCCTTTTTCTACATAGATACAACATCATGCCAATTCTGTCCCATAGCACAGCAGACAGCGTTACAAGTTATTTCTGAAAATATTTAGTTAGCTAATAATTCACTGTAGTCTACATGTATGCTATTGTTATACAATTTCCATCCACTTCATCAAAGCCAAACAATCTGATAAATTGTGCCTTTTTGAAAAAAAATGTACGAATAGTAGAATATAAGGCACATGTGCTTTGAGGTCATCACAATCTATGAATTTATGGTTATGAATATCACATCACTTATGAGGAACAACATTTTACTGGATAACAATATGCGATTGACTTGATAAATTCCACCCTTAAACCTAACACTGAAGGTGTGAACCATTTTCTAACACGATAGGATGGTAAAATAATTACTCACAGAAAATACTATCAATATAACTGTTAATCATGAATTTATTCAAACAAGAAAACATACATTCCAACACAAATAGCACTAAATAATCTGATATTGTGATTATTGAGGTGCTAAAATACTTTCCTTTAGACCACATAAACTAAATAATCCATGTTGTGGTCTTCACTCTAAATGAGTATTCTTCCAATGATGTGTCCTTTGTAATTTTCTGTCTATATATTCATTCATGCCCAGAGTTCTTTATACAGAATAAACCCATAGGGCATGTTTATAAATGTGTCTAACTCAAGTGGTACAACTTCAATTCTATAAGCCTTTGGGGAAAAGCTTGAAACCAACTCCATCCACACTTCTTTTAAGTGACCATTCACGAAGTACTACAGTGCATATTGTCCCAAAATCAATGGCTCAGACCCGGTCAGGATTATGAAACTTCCCAGTGAAACGTCCGTGGTTGTGCAGGTCAAACGGGCTGAGCACCCGCCTGATACCCAGCATGTTGGCTCGAGCAATCTGCTGAAAGGTCCAGGGGTTCTGGTTATTTTTCTCCCTTTCTTCTTGCTCCTGATACATAGCATCCAGGCTCTCTCTGCTCATTACCTAGAAAAGAGGGCACAGATAGAGAGAGAGAGAGAGAGAGAGAGAGAGAGAGAGAGAGAGAGAGAGAGAGAGAGAGAGAGAGAGAGAGAGAGAGAGAGAGAGAGAGAGAGAGAGAGAGAGAGAGAGAGAGAGAGAGAGAGAGAGAGAGAGAGAGAGAGAGAGAGAGAGAGAGAGAGAGAGAGGTTTAGTATCCTTTCCCAATTGTGTTGTTTGAAACAAAAAAGAGATGAGTAACCTAGCTAACAAAATAGAGACAAACTGAGGATTTTAACATAGGAAGAAGTAGAATAAACCAGAAATGTGAATATACAGTATACAACACACAGGTATACAGTTGCCAGGAATATAATAGAGAAATTAATGAGCTGTGCTGAGGCAATGGGATTTTGAAAACCACCGAAGCAGCTCACCTAGAGCCATAAATCTTTTCTCACCTTTGCAGGGAAGGGAAGTTTCTTGGCCACTTCTATTAAGATAGGTTCAACCTCCCCCAGTTCCAGTTTTCCGCCCACTTCCACGATCAGCCGGCCATAGCGAACAGGTGTGACGTAGTGGTCAATGGCCCCCTTGCCCCCACCCATGCGCTGACCAAGGCCTTTGCGGGTAATGGGCTTGTATGGAGCATTGATGCGCCATCGGGCGAAGGTGGTGCGGGGATCCATCTTCCGGTTGATGGTCAAACGCATCATCTCCATGTGTCCCCAGTGGAGATAGCCTCCACCCAACGCCTGAAGAGGAAGTACAAAATATCATGGAATACCATGTTACTTATGTTATAGGTTGTGTATTGTTTTGGTGCAAGTAATAAGGACAAATATTAAGTGAAATGAATACCATAAAATGTGTTACTTGTTATGTATGTATGGATTGTTTCAATACATGACTCTCAAAAACAAATCTCCAATAGGACAATGAAGATGCATCGTTTTGTTTTTTTAAGTAAATGAATAACACATAATCAACTAGATAACACATGATTAAAATCCATAGCTTCACTCACCACAATGGCATACTGCCCTTTAGTAAAGGTATTGGCTCCCTTAGATGGACCCTGGATATCACGTAGCTTTTTCATCTCCTTTTTAGCCTTCTTAAAGTTAGGCACCTTGTTGAGGAACTTGAGTTTAGGTCGATCAAGCATCACCATATCTGATAATGGTGGAGGGGGGAAGAAGAAGGAAGTAACAAGGCCCAGCATGCATGGGTAAAACGTCAATGCCATAAGACTAGTGCCAGAGATATCTGCCTTGTTGAAATCTAAGACAAACCTTTACCCGAAACTAAGTTGATCTAAACCATGTTGTGACATGTCTCTAAATTATAGACACAATGGTTATAACTAGTTGTTTACATACAGAATACTTGACAGTCACTGCACTAAAGGTTGAATAGAATTACCACTGTAATCAGGGGGCATGTCATACGTCTTCAGTCCAGCGGAAAGGATCTTTAAGCGGCTCTGTGCAACATCTGTAAACAGCAGGCAGTAATCAAACAGAACAAAACAAAGATACGTGACGCAAAAAATATCAACCATAATCAAATACCATATTTAACTGATAGGAATGAAAATATTATAGTAAAAGATGATCAAATTAACCTTTTAACATGGTGGTCTTGCATGTGGTACTCGCCAATCCACATAAACCTACAGCGGACTTGATTAAAGAAATCATGATTTTACATACGCCAAAAAAAAAAACTTCGTATAGGTAATGCTATGCTAAGTACATTTTTTCACGTTCCACATTTTTCGTGATATATAATAATTTCGGCAATACAATTCATGCTCTCCGCAAGGTCGTAGCCATCATACAATTTTTCGTATAATCAACATCCGGTGTAGAGCCATTCCGGAACTGGTATTGAACCGACTGGGTACAACTAATGTATTTATTGGTTCCTTGCAACAAACGACAATTATTTTTCACGAACGAAAATAATACCATAATCGCCCCCCCCCCCCCTCTCTCTCTCTCTCTCTCTCTCTCTCTCTCTCTCTCTCTCTCTCTCTCTCTCTCTCTCTCTCTCTCTCTCTCTCTCTCTCTCTCTCTCTCTCTCTCTCTCTCTCTCTCTCTCTCTCTCTCTCTCTCTCTCTCTCTCTCTCTCTCTCTCTCTCTCTCTCTCTCTCTCTCTCTCTCAAACTCGCATAACATCTAATGAGGCAAAAGAAAAAAATATAAAACGATAGGCCACAGAGTGGTGCTCTTTATTATTTAAATATCCAAATTATAGAATACCCTCTTCATTAGCCTTGACCATAGGCGGCGGAGAACAGATTATTTGGGGGCGCTAAATAAAACATTATTCCTATACTGCTGCCGAGCCAAATTAAATATTGAAGCGTTGGATGAAAAAATAAACCCAGGTTTGGATTATTTGCTTGTTTAGCTATAATCTGCACATATGCCAAACATTAATAGCCAACACATACCGAATAATAAAAATAAAACTTCCCTTATTGATTTGGAGATGCATCACCAAGGATGATAGTAGTAGGCTAGGTAAGATTGTTCAAAAAGCCCACTGTTATTGGCCTGGCAGATCTTGGAGTCATTTTCACAGAAAAAGGAGCTAATTGTGTAGAGCAACAGGGAAACAGAGACGTTTTTATTCCATTGGATTCCACATCCAAGAATCCAGAATCCAAGGGGTCTTCAAAAAACCTAGCCTAGATAGTAAGCATTTTACAAATAGGCAGAATATATAATTAGTATCTAACCTCTGAACTGGACCCATTGGCTGCCAATTGTTGTTTTACATGTTGAAGTCATTGATTACAAATTCCACTGTTATTGACAAAGTTATATATGTATATGTAAAAAGTAATCTTGAAGTTGCACAACCTTCAAGGTTGTAATTTGCATGGGGACACACAGGGGACAGGTCCATCCGTCCAAATTCTGACGACGCTTCCAGGCAACATTGTGATGCAACTTTTTTTAGAAGGGTCAATGATTACATTTACATTGTATCTACGCAAATAAAAAACAAAATTTCTGTGGAAAGTTTTCAGTGCTGCAGAATGTTTACCCTGCCATTTCAAGCTCCCAGGGGTGAACATATGCTATCAACTTTTGGGGGAACAAATGTATTTCAGGCTATGTTGCAATATGTTACCATAACTAGCCTACAACTAGGCCTGCTGGATAATAGATAGGTAGGACTAGTTAACTGAATGGTTGTCCCAACCTGTTATAATTACATGACTACTTTTGTCCCTGTTGTAAGTCTAAAAAAGAGAGAAACTGTCAGTGATGTTGAAAAAAACAGATCCAAATGTCACACAGGAATAAAATGTAATGTACAAGAGAATACACATAAATGCATAAGCCTAGATAAATTATAATCTCTGCAAATATTAGCCAACAGTATCAGTGGCCAGTAGATGATATTGCGTAATTCACTAGCATTTATAAAGATCAATGTCTGGTGGAAGTTTAATGAAAGCTTGTGCTGTCTTGCTCTCAAACAGCTGCCATAATGTGGTCTGGGCATTCTGCATTTTTGGTGGTTCCCCTGCTATTTCTTCTGTTCTTTAAGGTCCAAGAGGCTCAGTTTCCTCGGCCCTGTACTACGAAGGAGGCGCTGAACAACAAAACTTGCTGCCCTATTTGGGGGGACTCGCCTTGTGGCACCAAGTCAGGCCGAGGCATCTGCGCGTCTTACATGGGCGAAGGACTTCACCCCAACATCATTGACTACAGAGTCAACTGGCCTGGGTTCTTTTATGACACAGTCTGCAGATGCAGTCATCACTTTGATGGTTTTGATTGTGGTCAGTGTCAACCTGGTTGGAAGGGGCCACTCTGTGAGGACCGCCATCATGACATTGACAAAGGAAGAGAGGGAAACGTTCCTATCTAATCTTAACAGGCGCAAAATTGAATAACAGTGATAAATACATGATCTTTATCAGCAATGATACTACTTTATTAGACAACTATGAATGTCAAAACACCAGTGTGTGTAATTTATATGCTTGGATGCACAATTATGCTGCCAAGAGCTATGCTAATTCAAGCATTAACGCTGCACACCGAGGGCCTGCTTTTGGCTTCTGGCACCGAATCTTCTTGCTATTTATCGAGAGAGAAATAAGGGATGTCACAGGGAACCAGAACTTTTTTTATACCATACTGGGATTGGACCCGTACAAACCATTGTAACATCTGCACCAACGAGTACCTCGGAGGAGTTGGTCCTGATGGCCGGATTGACAGTGATTCACCATTCTCTAAGTGGGAGGTAAAAGTACAAGTGTATGCATACCTATTAAATGCTCAGTTTTTTTTACTCATTAGCTGACTAATTGAAAATAATTAGGCAATAACACTTTGTGTAAATTTAGGCCTATAGTAATCAAAAGTCCCTGTTCAATTCCAGTTAAAACGTTTGAAATCGACTCTAGAAATCTACAAAGCTTTTGATGATGAGCCATTTTAGTAACAGGCACTTTGTTTTACAAATACTATGTGTAAGCTGCATAGAACTTCTAACCAAAAATGGCATTTTACAACCTGCACAAACATTTTAGTGGCATCGTTTTTTTTGTTAGTTTTTTTACGCTAGTTATCTACTATCCAAGTCTAGACCAATTAGCTTAATTATATATATATATATATATATATATATATATATACACTGTATATGATATTTACAATTACAAAATAAAATAAATAAATAAATAAAGTTTATAGATGGTTGTGTAACTACTCTCCTATACATTGTCTGGCCACAGCCCATCTGTACATTACCACAGTCTCTGAGCACAATCTGTGTCAAAGCGAATTACTCTGTCCCGGAGTATCTGATCCGTAACCCTGGCATGGACCCAAGGTATCCAGCCCTGCCTACTGTTGAGGATGTTTTGCACACGAGAGCAAAAGACTATGACACCTTGCCATACGATCATACTGCTATTAGAAGCTTCCGTAACAAACTAGAAGGTAAGTATCAATATGTCTGCCTACCTGATTAAACTGTTAGTCTAACAAGGCCAACTAAGATAACAAAAGTAGCTACATTAAACTATGTTGGGCTACATTTTTATTACTGCTTTTAGAATCAATACGTTTAATCAAAAGGCAGGCTTTTTTGTCATTCTCTTTCTTCCCTACCAGGCTTCGACATACCACGGGACTCCCGCAATCTTAATTCCTCAATGCACAACCTAGTCCATGATTACATGAGTGGTACCCTGTCAGATGTCACTACTGCAGCCAATGATCCCATATTCATGCTCCATCACTCCTTTATTGACAAGTAGGCTGAGGGTTGAGTTTTTGGGGAAAATACAAAACTTTTTATCAGATCTATTGTGATTTCAAGATCTACAGTTCAACATTGGACACAAAAGCAGAGTTACAGTATAACATTGACCATACAGGCATACAGTTTGATCTACTCACTTTTAGTCTTGTCTATCACCTATAGGATCCTCGAGGACTGGCTAACAGAAAATGTCAAGGCCAAGTATCCTATCAGCGACGATGTTCACATTTCCCAGAACGCCAGATCCTACATGGTCCCTTTCTTCCCTCTTCGAAGGAACAGCTACTATTGGGGTTTGGCTGTCAGAGACCTGGGCTACACTTACAACGAAGGTAGATTTCCCTGAGAAAATGTCTGTTGACTGTTTTCAATAAGAAAAAGGGTGAAGTAAATTAAAAAAATGTAAAGTAACTGTGAAAGGATGCCTGAAGATGTTATACAAGTTTGGATCAGTGTCTGGTTCGTGTGAAAAATTTGAGTTGGCAATATATTGGCCACATGCGCCTATCCTAATTAATTTGTTTTTTTGATCACAACACGGGTCAAGCTGAGTGACCCTTTCACACACGGGTTGAAATGCCAAGTTGACACCTTTCACACCAACAGTCGACCCGTGTTTTTCCCAGGTTGATGGTTCGGTGTGAATGGGATAGTCTGCAGGAGACTGGGGAGGAAGTTCACCTTCCAGGAGCACAATAATCCTAAACACACAGCCAAAGCAACACTGCAGTGGTTTAAAAGCAAGAAATGACTCAGTCCAAGCATAGACCTCAATACAATTCAGAATTTGTGGCAAGACAAATTGCTATTTGTTCACAGTCCCAATCCAACTGCTAGAGCAGGGCAATACATATCTAACCAACAAATGCCTTCATTGTCTAGGCCTTTAAAAAACCTTTGTGCCTCAACAAACATTTTATCCTCCATAAATCTTGAATTATGTTGTGTTCATGGTATGTTCAAAATCCAAATGAAATATGATCTCACTCCGGGTTGTAAGTATTTCAGGTTGAAGACTGTTTTCCATTTGAACTCTGGGAGGCTGTGAACTACGAAAGAGTGAACTTTGTGAAAGAGTGATTCTTTGGTGAAGAACTTAACTTCCTCATAATGTTTACTTAATCTAAACCTTTTACACATTCAGTATATAGAGCAGGAGATGTCCATGAAACCTTAAACAGTATTTTCAGGGACACAATGTTATTTCCCTCTGTGCTGTTCATCTCAGTTAGAATACCTTTAGTGTGCAGTATTGATAATCAAGTAAATATTAACCAGTGACCCAAACAATATACACAAGCTTGTGTTAAGGATATATTTAGGTCCTATAGCAACCAAATCATATAGACATTTATTTGATGATTTATCCGTGTAGGTGGCAATGATTTATTCAATGCAGTAGCATTGCTGGATTAGCTGGTCACACTGGGCACAGCAAGGGAATCCATTTCAAATGATCTTATCCAAAATGAGATGACTTGGTCTAAATGTATTAGGCATCAACTGGGCTGCAAACACAGACAGTGAATGTCAACTTTCAAATAAAAACTAATAATTCATTTCTTCCACACTGCTTTCTGCAATTCCTTATGTTTTATGGTTTTACACATTTTGGGGTTGCTGTTTCTTTAATAGTTCTCATCATCCTGTTTGTGGCAGCTATGAGGAGACAATTTTTTAATCTACCATGTGAGTTCAGGCTTGTTCTGCTGTTATTGAACAAGAAAAAAAAAAAAATTAAGATTCTGGAGGTGATGACTGATTATTTTGATTCAGGCCCAATGATTAAGTTTCTTGTTTGTGCGAGAGGAGCTGTAAGGGACACATGCTTCATATGGTTGGCTTGAAAGACCGAGGTCACCGAGCAACCTGAAAATAACTCAAAGGTTGATGTTTTATATATTTTTTTTATTCTAAATGTATTGATATTGAGGAACACATTACATTAAAAAAGTTCTAATTAAAAGACATTATATTTACATATATTAAAGTGTTGCATTATGAAAAGTCGAGTAACAATAGTCAGCTCTATTTCTCACGTGATTTTGTTACAATTCTTAACCAGAATAATGAGAACTCAAACATACCAGCTGATAAATACGGAGACAGTTGGAGTTTCTCTGGGGGTTCTTGTAATGTTTCTATTCCAGAGGTCTGCATTGTAAAAGCACGTGAAGATATTCTGCAAATGCGCTGATTCCAGTTTTCATTTGGACAGGGACTGTCCTTAAACGGGCTGCAACCTATGACACAGATGTGTTACTAATGGTCACATCAAATCTACTGAAGGAGAAGAAAAAGTCTCTGATGGTCCATTAAATGAAAATATGTAGATACTTTTGCCTACGTTTGTGTTTTTCTTAAAATTAAATGTCTGCTACCACGAGTGTGAAGCTGATTTATTTTCTTGCATGGTGAGATGTTGGTATGATGTATGTATAAATTAAATTCAACTTTGTTGTTCATTGTACTAAAAGCAACTTTTACTTATCTGTTGGAATTAATTATTTTTGTATTGTCCCACTAGTCCCCTGATCTGAACTTTATAACAATAGCGATGTTTCATTTTCAAGAGGCAGTGCGATCCAGCACGTATGTACAATGTAAGCTATCTTACCTTGTAAATCAGCCACAAGCTCACCATCGACGAGGTGGAAAAACCCCACGCAAGGAAAAGATAGGGGAAGAAGGCAAAATAATGGAAAACATACGTCTTTATGACTCCGGGGCGAGAAGTGAAGTGTGTCCCCACACAATAAGTAGGCATTTCAAACCCTTCAAATTGTCTTAGATTTTTTTTTTTTTTTTTAATAAATTGTCAGTTTGCCCGTTTTATTGTAGAAAATAGTATTTTAAATATACCGGGACGTTACTTCCGCTTAAACAGACGCTATTGTTAATCTTTTTAATCGTGAGTTTTGTTTTTTTTATAGATATTTCGCAATAGATAGGCTATGTTAAGAAACAAATTACATATACATTTGATATAATTGTTTACCCAAATTAAGTGTACACGGTTGACAACTTGAACTCTGAAAACCGCTAACTTGTCAATCAACTTTTTTTGGGACGCTGTCCCGACTTACCAAGCGTTCTAAAAGTCCTAGACAAACAGATAATCTACTTTCAACAGCATTCGTAATATATCGCTGTCACTGTAAAATATTAAGACATATCTTTTTATATTATACAGGGAGTCTGCTGGTGAATAATTTATAGATTTAATGAATCAGGGCAAGAGGATTTGTAAGCACTAGCCTAATAAGGTGAGAATCAGGCCGCAGGTGCAGACTGCATGTCATATGTCTGTTTCCTGATTGGTGCAGGCCTAATTGACTTTGTTAAAGTAGCCCAGTTACTATTGCCACCCCTGATTTGTCTGTTCGTGCATTTTAGTCCCACATAAAGTTAGTTCTTAATCAAGTGTTGAAGATTTCCAGATCTTCACGTTTGTGTCGTAAGTAGTTGGTCATATGTACTCCAAAAAGCTGAGGATGATGACAATAAAAAAAAAAATGTGCATGGTCAAGTTGCAGGGGCAGCCATCGTGTGCCAACTTTGGATAGCCTAAAAGTTTAGCACGAGTGTAACTTGGTATGATCAAGGAGAGAGATCAAAGTAGGCTGAAGTATTAGTATTTATGTAAATGGAAAACTTTTAGTCTTATTCTAAAATAATACAGCTGTGTGACAACGAAAAAATTCGAATTCCTGTATATTATTAATCTCTCTTTCAACAGTTTAGCATTGGACAAGTAACTTGATTAGTGTTAAGTAGGCCTGTATGGCTATTGGCAAAAGCCTTTTAGACTTAAAAAAGTTGGCGCCCAGTATCTTGAATTCAAACATAAAATAAGAGCATTTCCAGTACTACAGCCAAAAATGTAAAAACGCTTAAGCTATCTTTTGGTTTCCTTGCTTCACCAGAATGGAGTTGAATAATAACAAGATTGAAAAGCTGCCTCCCTCCTCTTCACAAGACCTGCTTTTCCACTTCACAGCGGATGGCCTGCTCCGCCATGGAGTCACCAATGAGCTCTTCACGTTCCGGTTTCGACGCGGCAGCAAAGGTGCGATCCAGCAGCAGGCTGAGAACCAGGCCCTATGCATCTACGTCACTTTGCATGTTCACCGTGTGCTGGAAGATCACTTCCAACTTCAAAGGGTCTACCTACCAACACAGACCCGGGAGGGGAACCCCCTTTCCGGGGGCTTTGTGTACATGAGCTCTGGGGCCCTGGAAAAACTGGATACCCTTGTGGTTTTGATCCCAGACTGGGGGACTGTGCAATGCGGGCTGTGGAGTTGGAGGCTGGCAGCCAAGGAGGGGCTCGAGCTGGGCAGTCAGATCCCCTATGTAAGGAGGGCAATGGACCAGAACTACTCTGTACTGCTGATGAACCCCAACGAAGACGCCGCTAATGCTAGCCAAGGAGGATATTCACTGGAGCCATTAGTACGACATATTCACAGTGTGTGGAGGTTCCTCCTCTCTCGCTGTGCTGTTGCAAAGCATGTTGTCGTGGTGGCACACAGTCATGGCGGAATGGCTTTTGTAGACCTTCTATGCCGGTGGCCACAGGAAGTGATGCGTCGAGTGTGGGCGGTGGCCTTCCTGGATTCCTATGACAACCCGTGGCACCAGCAGCTCAGCGGAGAGAGTCGGGAGTGGCTCAGGGCCCGCTCTAGGCGGTGGGTACTGAATGCCAAGGGCTTGAATGAGCCTGTGAGCTCTGTGAATGCCTTGGGCGTTCAGATGTCAGCAGGAACGCAATGCAGCGAGAGTGCCCCAGCGGTCTGCATGGAGCCTGTGTTCCAGTTTTTCCTGAAGACGCTGCAGCCCAAGAAGCCGACCGTTTTCAGTATGATCACTAGGAGCAGGATTCTTGCTCAGGGAATGCAGCTGCATAAGTCCCAAGAAAGTGGCACCAACCCCAAGACGCAGCTTTAGGCCTCACAAGGATCAGAAATGAGAAATCCCTACTGTTCTACAACAGCAAGCTACCGTCAATATCAAGCCTCTCCCACTCTTCCTGTAGGCCCTCTGGAAGTATAACACATGACGATATGAATTTTGAGTTCCTCACCTATATGCTTTTGGGATAGTGGGTTGTGGTACGCACTAATAAAATGAATACACACACTAAATAAATATATTTTACAGTCACCCTATAAAAAGAAAATTCTTTACCAGTTTTGGTTCATTTTTTTTTTTTTAAGAAAGCTTAACAAAAGCAAGTAAATTTATACCAATGCAATTGAAATGAAAAAACAAAGCATTGGTAAAGTAAAAAGGTAAAATAAAAATCTTGTGTAATATAAATGCCCTACTTAACACAATAAACGTAGGCAGATCTTTTATAGGCTATTGTTTCATTTCCATGGGAAATGTAAAGATATGACAGATTACGACATATCAAATCAGTGACTCAACAAACACCAAAATTCTGAAACACGTGAACGAATGTTGAGTTGGGTGGATCAGAACAGTCCGCTTGCTTGGTGACCACAGCAAGGGTTTTTCAAACCATGAATGAGTGACAGGACATTGCTCTCAAGTTGAATATGTTCACCAGTTAAAATGCTAAGAGTCACAAAACAAGTCCAAACATCAGCCCTGGTCCATGCTATATCCCATGGTATAGGAGATCATATTTGGGAACGTTCTGAGGGTCTATAGGACTCCGGACAATCATCTTCCCCCTCATGGCTCCCCTGTATATTACTTCAATCAGATCAATAAAGTCCTGCTTGGTCTTAAAACTGCCCACAAACTTTGTGTGGTCTGGTGATCTGAGAGAAAAAGAATGAACGGAGAGAGAGACAGTCACAGTAGAGAAACAATTTGTATATTTAGATAAAGATTATTTCATCCCATCTAAAGCAAACTTAAAAGCATTCAAATGTTGACTTGCAAACTGAAAAGTTGCACGGACGACGACAACATCAAACAACAACACACAATTGGCAAGATCTTCCCTGGACTTGGGGTATTATTCCTAATCAAAGTAGAGCTATGAAGCAAGTCATCTGCTATTGAAGTTGTAGGTTATACTGTGGCAATGTTGCGGATTCAAACAAAGATGCATAATGCAGCCCTTTATTAAAGACTGATTATCAGTCATATTCCATCTACAAATATTACTCACCCATAGTCTACTTTCATGTGTTGTCCGTTGAAAAAGAAAACTGTGGAGGGGATGTAACTAATATCAAAGTATCT
Source organism: Aplochiton taeniatus (assembly GCA_017639675.1). Classification (NCBI taxonomy): domain Eukaryota; kingdom Metazoa; phylum Chordata; class Actinopteri; order Galaxiiformes; family Galaxiidae; genus Aplochiton; species Aplochiton taeniatus. The sequence goes on along the minus strand of CM030173.1, from coordinate 6,064,855 downwards.
GGTGTAGATAGGGGCTTTATCCACATCAACAATGTAGATGGATGCCATGTTACTCAAGTCATGTGCGGTTTTTGACAGCTGGTGAAAGAAAGCCATAGGCAAGGATTGAAGAAATCTTGCAATTTTATCAGTACTTTTAGTTATTAAGTTATTGTATGCAGAAACGGATGTATCAAATTCACAATTATTGATAGATTGACTTTTGCTCGCTAACTAGCTAACGTTAGTACCCTGGAAAGCTTACAATCTCATCCAGCTGTAGGCAGATCGAGTCTTCATCTCTTCCAAAACGCAGAACTAAAACCTTTTCTGCAACACCCTTGATAACCTCATCAATATCCTTTTTTGAAGACAACTTAGACAAAAATAAACTCATTTCTGAATGCAAGAACTCAATATGATGGTGCTATATTAAACGCAAACTGTCCCACAGCAATCTTAAACAGACGAAAACATACTGCGCATGTGCAAAACTGGTGCAGTTGTACAGATTTCCGACTTGAAACCATTTAACTTAAAATTTAAATCTGACCATACTCCTTGCACTGGAAAAAGTAGTGAATTCAAAATATATCACAACATATATCAACTATAGCAAAATACAAAAAAAAATGTATTGCGGTAATATTTATAGTATTTAAGCATTTAGGGAACACCGTCGCGAATTTGATGCTATTGAGCACTATTTCACTACGGTCAATTTAAAATGTTGCGCCTCCTATACTGACCTTTCCGACAAGCATGGATGATTAGTAACGTTTAGAGCGTGAGTAACGTTGAGTAGCATTCAACGGCAATTTGATATATTGCATGTGCATTGACAGTCATTCTATAGACTTAAGATATTCGTTTATAATACTAACGTAATGGTAAACCATCTAAATATGTTTGCAGGTGTCAGTCCATCCAGAATCAGAACCCGGAACATATCTGTGGTGATCTGATGTCTCGTATTAATACATATGAAGATAAAAGTTTAGCCCTAGTGATTATATTTCTCTGTATTTTAGACTTTTACTAAATTATAGCAATGATGCGGTTCCTTAGCCCATCGCTTCTGCATGAACTATGGAGGCATTGTCATCCGCTGGCATCAACTGTTACCAACAACAATAGAATACTGTTTCCATTCACCTGCGCTCTCCGGCCATACAATACCACTTTCTCCCGGCCTTTGTTTTCTGGGTCTTCGTTAAGAAAAGATGTCCCTCAGCCACAGGTGGGTCAGTCAGTGGAGACAGAGAAACTCGATTTGGACGTATGGAAGTCTGTGCTAAGATCACAAGTGAGAGTGGAGGAGAAAAAAATGCGCGCAGAAGAGAAGGAAAGTGTGTTAGACGTGAGAAGTGATGTTACTTCGGGAGAACCACGTTCTGGGGGTGGTGCTGAGGCTGAGGTTGGGTCTTTGCTGGAAGCTACCCGGGAGCTGGTGGTGATGTGGCGGGAGGCAGGGAAGCTTGTGCCGGAGCACATGACTGTTGACGAGGTCCGGGAGCTGTCTGAGCTCACCACAAAGTCCTCCAAAAAGAAGTACCTTAAGTACTTGGCTATTAGAGAGGGCCACAAGAAGACCCGTAAGGTGAAACAGGAGAGAAAGAAAATTGAGAAAGAGGCGTCGATGTCCGCGGCTCCTGGGGAAGGTGACGTGGAGGAAGCAGAGGAGGAAGAGGAAGGAGGGCACAAACTGAAAAACTCTTTCCTCCTGCAGTTCTGGGGGCGTTCACTTGACAAGCTGCTAGGCTGGAAGAGCGCCCAGGCCATGGTCTTCGGACAGCCTCTGGTGTTTGACATGAGCTACGAACTAAACATGGCTCGGCGAGAAGTGGAGAACACCGTCTCACAGTTGATGGAGGCGGAAGGTTGGAACCGGCGTGCCAGGGACCCCTTCCACCTCCACTTCTGTAACCTGCAACCCGATGGGACCTACAAACGTGAGCTGCTCAAACGTTACGGTGGCGAGGCCTGGGAGCGCCTCCTCATCACTGACACTGAGCGCCGTCACGTCGACATGTTCCCCCCCGAGCGCTTGGTCTACCTCACGGCTGACTCTCCCAACGTCCTCCGCACTTTCGATCACTCCAAGGTGTATATCGTTGGCTCCTTCGTGGACCGCTCCATCCAGACAGGCGCGTCCCTGGCCAACGCCAAGCGCCTGAAGCTGGCCACGGCGCGCCTGCCGCTAGATGAGTACCTCAGCTGGGACATCGGCGCCAAGAACCTTACCCTGGACCAGATGATGCGCATCCTGCTGACACTGAAGGAGACCGGCAGCTGGGAGCAGGCACTGGAGTTTGTACCCAAGAGAAAACACGACGGCTTCTATCCGCAGCAGCCTTCTTCACGGGAGAGATCTAGAGACAGGGCGGGCAGGACGACCAGGATGTTCAACAGCGAGGTTACCGCAGTGGACCGAAGGGGGAACGACAGCAGGGACAGGAGCTGGGACAGAGAAGGTGACAGAGTAAACAGAAGTTGGGACAGAGACCAAAGTTTTCACAGTAGGACTTCTTTTAAGGACACAGAGTACATGGGTGGTGCTAGAGAAAAGGATAAGAAGAGAGTGGCAGTTGGAAGAGTGACAGGATTGACAGGGGAAAGAGAGGACCGGTATTCGCCACTTACACAGCTGCGGACATCTCTGAAAAGCAGGAAGGAGGACAGCAGTGCCGGCAGAAAACCAAAGAATACTTGGTGGGAAGAAGAGTAGACATAGTCAGGTCTATTTAGGTCTATATACTGCCAAGTTAAACTACTTCAAAGTCCTTGGGATGCAAATAATGTGATTTAAGAATGAACTTTTTGAATATTAAAAGTTTTTGTCAGAATACATCATTGCTGATGGTGCTGTATTTCAATAGTCTGCTGTATACCGACTAATTATGTCTACTACTTTTAATCGAGCATTAGCTGCTAACAAGGGCATGTTGACAAATATCAAAACATTGAGTTGTAAACAAAGATTTTATTTTGGTCTCTTGACATGATACAAGTTTAAAAAAAATACAGACGAGGTACCCATAATAAATGGCACCTACACATTTTAATCCTGATTTGCTTTATTGAAATTACCATGTTAAACCCAATTGTAAAGACAATTGTATACAATAATTGAAAAAACTATAGTGAAAATCTCAAAGGGCAAGTAACATGCCTTCCAATCCATCCCTATGCAAATACAGCAAAACCATTCTGCACATCAACCTACTGCTCATCACCCTGTATTGACTAGAATTTCTGCAACAGAATTGCACACAACGGTTTTGAATCATTTTTGTTACAGGAACAAAAAATAATGAGTGTTGCCGATTTCTTGAACAACCAAAATGTAATAAATATAATACTCCAGCATAAATGGGAAAAAAATCCTACTTTTCAAGATAAATCTCTACTCGACATTTCATTTGATAAATAGCACTTTTGATATATTTTAAAAACACTAACCTAAAATTAAATTCTTCAAGTTTGTATGCCTTTGAACACTGAAAGTGAAGAGGCTCAAACCAGCTTATTCATTCTTTGCCCTTTCATTATGACCAATTGGAATCAGAAGAACTCAATCCTGCACAATGTGCACATGTATTAGCCATTTAACGGAATGCAATGAGTGGAGAAAAAGTTGTGAAAAGCTTTTCTGCACATAAGAAATACGGGCCTATGCATTGTCAGTAACTAATCCTTGTACTGCCATATACACTGAAATGGTTAACAGCTGTTCAACATTTGTTTTATGTGTCCGTGTTCAGTCTTGGGTAGTGACTAAGAGTCTTATGGGGCACCATTCTGTACTCCACAGTTCACTACTGACCATGTTCAAGTTAAAGAGGTGCAATCTCTGAACCCAGGAAAATAGGCAATATCCTTTGACCTCTACAGCACCAAAATGTCGCCACTACAACGCTCGCAGCAGTTGAAGGTGATGTTCTCGTAGCGGGTGTAAGGGTGGAATCGCCCGATGCTCTTCTTGCTGGCTAGAAAGGATGAGGGGGAGGAGAGATCACTCAGCGGGGGCTCGGCCTTGTCCGAACAGGATATAGGGTCCAGAATCTTCAGAACCTGGGTTAAATCAAAGAGGGCATGATTGAGAAGGTTATACACAATACTTAAAGCAGCTGTAACATGATAATATTTAAATATCTACGTTACTTTCTATCGAACATCAACAATTTTGTGGCGATGATATTGCTTAAGTCCCAAGTCATGTAGTACCTTCTCTGCCATCTTCTCAGCTGGTGTGTTGCAGAGCTCTGAGGGTGGGCTGCTGGTGCTAGTCTGCACTGCACTTGGGCTGCCTACATTTCCCAGCAGGTGCGAGTTGATGGCATTGGCCAACTTGTGGTTGGCTGAGGCCAACTCTCCTGTGCTGAGGGGCTGAGCGCTGGGGTAGTAGGTCTGCTGTCTGCCCCACTGGAGGGACACAAGCAGCTGTTCCAGGGACCTTGCCAAAGCAAGACATTGTTATGTTTTGATTTAGGTTTACACTTTTCTGTGTGTATGTGTGAACGTGTGGGGAAAGAGTCGAGAGTTTCTAAGCTACCTGTGAGTGAGCACCATGTCTCTGGAGAAGTCCTCTCTCTCTGACAGTAGGTCTTGGATGGCTCCCTGGGCCTCTCTGGTCTGCCGTTGCAGTGCTGTCCTGGAATTGGTCAACTCCTCCGCCATCACTCTGCACAGATAAGACAACAACGCCAACTAACTACATAGAAAGGGCAGTTATCCGATTCTATGCAATTTGAATGGTAAAACTTAACCTAAGCACACTTGTTTCATAATAAAATAAATAAGTATGCACATCAAAGCACAGATCGAAAAGTCGAGAAACTAGGGGGTTAGGAGAAAAATAGATAAGAGTCAGGCTACACTTACCTTAAAAGTTACAAAATAAAAAATGGAAAACCCCCCTTTGTGCTCATTTGTTTTCTCAAACAAGAGTAGTCCCGACTTTTTAATGTCTCCCTTTTTTATTGAATAAGTATCGTTATCACCCCCCTTGATACTGTTAACGCACACACACCGGCTCTACCTGCTAGCAAGGAACTTGCTCCTCCAGACGTCACACTGAATGCTCATGCGTTCCAGCTGCTCTGCAGTGCCTGACAGGATCCTGCCCAGGGCCTCATTCTCCAGGATCAGCTGGTTCTTCTCCCGCGACAGCCGCTCAAAGTGGTACTGCAGGTCGTCCCCTACTGACGCCACCAGCAGCTTCTTAAGCTCACGGTTCACCTGACACAACCCCCCGGAAGACAATCAATCTCTAATCATATTGGCCACACGGTTACAAAACCTAACCCTAAAATGAATAGAGTGAAAGATAACACAGCATGTCCAACGTTCTCGGGGTTGTAATCCTTGGTACAAAGAGGTATTTAGAAGACCACAACTGCTAAGTAGACCAATGTTAAACCCAGTAAACTTGGTCTTACCTCAGTCTGTACGCGGAGCTGGTTAGAGAGGCCCTCCTTGTCCTGAAGCAGCCTGCGTTCTGAGTTCTGCAGCTTTGCCAGCGCTCCTCTCCAGTCTTCCACCAGGGGCGGGGAGGGAGAAGGCTGCTGCTGCTCCTCCATCTCCCCTTTCCCCTCAGCGGGCCCCACGCGCCCGCTCCTGCTGATGGCGGAACGAGGAACCAGAATCCTCATCGCCTCTACCTCTGTGCAAGCCTCGCGGCTCACTTTGCCCAGGTGAAGCACCCCGGGGCACTGTTGGGTAGGGGGGGATGCATGGGCAACGGCGCAAGACTTAGGGCTGTGTTTAGGGCTGGCCATCTTCAGGAGAGGAATCCCAGCTGCTATAGGTGGTGTCGTATCCATAGTCATTTCAAGGGAGGTTGGGGCCTTGTCGGTTTCCATGCCGTCGCCAGGACCCCTTACGGGCACCCCGGCAGAACCTAGGAGAGGTGGACAAAGAGTTGTGCTCAACTTCACTACTTTTGTGTACTTCTCTCATGCCTACATAACATGCTGGGGGGGGGGGGGGGGGGGGGGCGGTACGGTCTGTCCTATATGCTTAACAACCATTCAGGGAAGAATGAAGGCTACTGAAAGGCAAACCTACACTGATTTGCATCTGGTGTATTGGCTGCAGGAGTTATATCAAGGTTTTAAATCAGCTTGCTGATAGGCCATGGGGATGTGTGGTATGTAAACAAAACCAGACGTGATTATGTATCTTACCTCTTGCAGCCACTGCAGTTGTCATGGTGGAAGAGTTTGGGGGATGGAAGAGTGGCCTGAAAGTGAGGAGTATTTAGTATATTTTTTTGCAATCTGTAATGTATGGGGGGCAAGATAGTCAGTTTAGCTAAGGTTCGGTTAGACGTTAGACTAAATACTTTCGAGCTAGGTGCACTATACAAATCACTTACTAGGATTTGGAACTGTCCAGACGACTTGATATGAGTCTACCTTAGTTCAATTCGTTTCAACGCTAGTATCAACAAATCGACAGTCAATAAGTTAACAAAGGCTAAGGAGGCAGCGTTAGCATTGTTGTGGCAAGACAAAATAACTCTAACGTTAGCTTTCCACATCGGTAGAAAATCGCTTATCATAATAATAATTTAAGAATATATTATATATGATTGATGTCTATATATTAATCAAGAGTACAGATTATTATAGTTATACGGTTGAAACTTACCGACTAGCTAGTTCCACTATTTACTGGCAGCCATCTTGAGTGGTCACCGGAAGCAGTTGGCGTGCGCCAACTACCCTAACGCAATGTTCCAGCAGTGTGCGCCTGATCTAGAATCAGCTAAAATATTTCCCCAGAGAGCTCTTTCAACAACTGGATTGTAAAAAATCTGATTCGAAACCTGTAGGCGGAAGCAAACAAATCGTGTAACAGCATAAAAAGCCCGAATGCGGAACTTTAGTAAACACTTACGTCTTAGGACAATAAATATTGAAACACCGGTCAAGAATAATGTGTGAAGAACTTCTATATTTAGCATGTCGGTGTAAAAGTGTTTGTGCTGTGATCCCCTAGATACATGTATCGACTGGATGGCACTATAAATCCTTTTCAACTTGATGGCATTGCTTCACATTTTCCAAACACCTTAGCTTGAAAACAAGAACTCTCTGATAGATCTGAAACATAATGGGAGTGCACGGGCTTTGGAAGTTATTGGAGAGTACAGGAAAGCCTATTAACCCAGAGACATTGGAAGGAAAAATCTTGGCTGTCGGTATCCTACATACATGTGTTTAAAAGACTGTAGCTGAAGAGATTAACTGCTTGTGTGAATGTGAAAAATTAAGTAGTTGTTCTATCCGTAGTTGAGAGAGTATGTCAGTAATTTATGTGTTCATCAACACCACATTTCCATGCTATGATATATTTGGCAGAAATACAGAATGTGAATGTATGCTCATGCTTGTCTATGACTGAGTAAAGTAACTTATTTTCAAATTATACACAAAACCATTCACGACAGTCTTTAACAAAGTGGCTTTCAGACATCAGTATTTGGCTGAATCAGGCAGTGAAGGGGGTCAGGGACCGGGAAGGAAACAGTGTCCAGAACGCCCACCTTCTCACCCTCTTTCACCGCCTCTGTAAGCTCCTCTTTTTCCGCATCAAACCTATCTTTGTGTTTGATGGAGATGCACCCCTGCTGAAGAGACAGACTCTGGTTAGTAAGTGTGGCAAAGTGTTGTATTGGAAGAATTAATTTGGCTGAATATTGTTCTAAAGTGCTTATATTGTACGATGTTTCTAGAAAAATAAATTCACAGAGATTTTACGGTTCAAGTTGTGTCATAAATAACACCCTTTATGGTGTAAAAGTGTTGTTTTTCATACACTATTTACACATATTATATTACATATACACTTTATTATGTGATTGCTTATCCTTGTCAAGTTTTATTCTTTTTCTTCTTCTTTTTCTTCTTCGTATTATCCCGATCGTCACTTGGTTTAACTGCTTGAGGTTTATAAAGTATTTTCTCTTCTGTCTATGATAGTGAACAAAGAGATAGACCACTAAAGGCGACAGGTGCAATAGTGCTATCATGAGGGTGACTTTCTCTACTTGTGTTTCCCAAGGCTCTCAGGAGACAGAGGAAAGAGGAGCTGAACCTAGAGTCCAAGCAGACCAACGAGAAACTCCTCCGGACCTTTCTGAAGAGGCAGGCCATCAAAGCCGCTCTGGGAGACCGCAGGTAACAAACAGGCCAGATTTTTTTTTTAAATTGCATCGTAGGTGATTGAGAGAAAAACAACAGGTGTTAATGTATGTATGTGACCAGCGGCTGTTGCTTTTCTCCACCAGTCTTGAGTTCATTCCTGTTGTTGTTTTGATTCCTCAGTCAAGATCCTCTACCCAGCATATCCAGTGTGAGGAGAGATGAGGTGGATGACATCTACGTTCTACCTGCTCTGCCTCCCGCAGAGGAGAAGGACAGGAACAGGTTAGACGAAGCAATCCAGAAATTTGGACGAGTTCTGAGAGTAAATATATGCATAGATTTGACCACCTTTCGATGTATGCAATTGCGATTGGAGAGGCGAAGGATACTGTTTGTTGTGTTATTGAATAAGCATTTATAAATGCCGTACATTCTAAATTATTGTTGATTTTGAAAGTTGTGAATTAGGGCAAATGGACTACCACTGAGCTACGTATGCATGTCCACAGCTCCGAAGAGGAGGAAGAGAAAGAGTGGGAAGAGATGGCTGACAGCCATCGAGTGTACCAGGTGAGCTTATACATGCTACAGTCTAAACTGTGAATCTGAGTAATCTTTCAAATCGTTTTTATTTAGTTTTACACACCATCTTATTGATTGAATATACCCAGTTACATTCTATCCACTGGTTACAATTGATCGGTATACAGTCAATAATTATCGCGGTGTCTTTCAGGAAGAGTTGTATGAAAATCCCAATGCAGTGGACATCAATTCAGAGGAGTTCGCCAGCCTGCCTCCTGAAATGAAACATGAGATCCTCAAAGACATGAAAGAGTTCAGCAAGAGACGGCGTACCATGTACCACAAACCACCAGAGGTAATGCGAACACACACGCAAAGACTCACACACATATACGCTCAAACACTCTCAAAGTATACATACTTTCCCCTAAAAAAAATCACATTTAAAAGTATACCTCATTCTGCTGACCCAAATTGTTCTCTCTCTCTCTCTCATCTGTTGTACTCAATCAAATGATTTGGATCTGGAGAAATAGTCTAGAGTAGGATAGCGTAGAAGCCTCGGGACTGGCCAGTAAGTCAATACCAACGCATTAATTTGGCCAAAAATAAAGGAAGCCCAAACGGTTATTACTTGACATTATGGCTGACAGCACAACGCAGGTGTCTGGGAGGAGAGAAAGAGGAGATGATTGGCACTGATACTTACTAACGGTGGCCAAACATCATAGCCCTGCAATGATGATGCACTCACAATAAATCTCTCTCTCTCTCTCTCCCCCCCCCCCCCCCCCCCCCCCCCCCCCCCCCCCCCCCCCTCATTCCAGTGTTCAGGGGACTTCTCCCAGTATCAGCTGGCTGGGCTTCTCCAGAGGAACCGGCTGAACCAGCGGCTGGAGGGTGTGGAGAAGGAGATGAGCCAACGCAGCGCGGGCGGGGCCCCTCAGCTCTACGACAAGGAGGACGGGGAGCACAGTGTGGAGTCACGTAGACTGCTCTCGGAGGACTCCGCCCATTACATCCTCATAAAAGGTAACGTGGGTATGTACGGTTACTAAAATGCATCGCAATGTGGGGAGACTCATTCGAGTGGTAATCCCCTGCACCCATCTGTTGTTTCACTTCTACAAATAAATCATAATTTTCACGATTATTATTTCTCGAAATCACTTGTGACGCTGTGTGTGTGTGTGTGTGTGTGTTTGTGTGTGTGTGTGTGTGTGCGCGCGCGTGCATGCGCGTCTGTGTGCACGCTTGCCCGTCCAGGCACGAAGACAAGTGAGAAGGTTCCAGAAAGTCAGGCTGCGCCCTTGCCCTGGGCTGGAGGCCCACTGTCTGGAAGGAAGAGGCGCGGTGCGGAGGGCCGACCTGAGCCCCTCTGGCGCCCGATCTCCGAGGAGAGCCCCGAGGAGACGGAAGAGGAGGGTGCCCTCAAACCCTCCGTGTTGACCCCTTCCGTGTCCCCTGGGGGCGACACTGCACCCCCCTCCCCACGCACGCTGAAGGCCATCCACGCTGCCATGCGGGACAGCTCTGATGAAGAGGAGGGCGTCTCGGGATGGCAGAAGGGAGGAGCATGGAGTAAGGGGGAGGAAAGGTGCGGAGGTGATGTGTCCCCTCGCACGCTATTGGCCATCCAGCAAGCCATGGCTGAGGAGGAGGATGTCACTGCTCAAAGGAAAGACCTGATTAGCAGTTCACCCGCTAAGCCCCACTCACCCACCTGGCATGCAGCACAGTCGTTGGTCATCAGCAGTTCAGAGGACAAGCTGTCAGAAGCTGATGAACCACCCCTTCGTAGGACGTTAGCCAATCTGGAAAGTCCTCGGCTGGTTGAAAACCTATCAGAGCAGCTGGTTTGTCCGCCAGACACTGTGTCGGTCAGTAGTTCGGAGGAGGTGATGGAGGAGGCCCTCAAACAGAGGAACAAAGCCCTCCGCTCTGCTGCATTAGGAGACTCACGCCGACTAATAGAGATGGAGGGAGGACAGAAGGAAGAGAAGGAGGAAGGTATGATGTTAGAGGAAGAAGCTGATAGAGAAAAGCAGGCAGAAAGGGGAGGACAGGTTGAAAGACATGGTCAGGTCGATGAAAATATGGAGAAGGAGCTTGTAGTGCATCAGGGAGGGTGTTCGGTGGAACCTTCAGTGTCCGTTACGCAACCAAGACAGCCTTTGAATGGAAATCCCAAGACAATAGCCTCTGCTGCGCCCACAAAGAAAAATGGAGAAAACGGTAAATCCGAGAAAGAGAAGAATAAGGAAGTTGTTAAGACAGAGGACAGTGACTCTGAAGGTATTTCTTATTAGATGAATTAACCACTAAACTATTGATGGATGTAATCACCTCTGTTGTAACAGGATATGTGTTAGCAATTAAATGTTGACTTTCTTTCTTCAGAAAGCTTCGTTGAGGTGTCGGAGGGGGAGGAGTTAAAAGACACAGAAGATGAAGATGGGGCCAAAAGAGAGGAAGAGGAGGAGGAGGAGGAAGAGGAGGAGAAGGAGCAAGAAGAGAAAGGCTCTTCTGTAGCTCCTGAAGCTGTCCATGTGGAAGAAAAAGAGATGGATGAAGAAGAGAGGGATGAGAAGAAAGTGAAAGATGTTGCAGGGACCGGCCCAGCTGCAGCCCCTTCCCTTAACGAATGGGAGCACATTGACACTGTACGTATGGTCTGATAGTTTGTGCTCCTAAACAAAAGATCTTCGCTTGTCGAGCGATGTGAAATTGTTGTGCAAGGCCTTCAGGGCACCTGTGCAGGAAGGAAGGTTGAAAAGAAACTGAACAGGAAGTGGCTTTCTGTTTGTGGTTATGGACTCATACAAATACCTTTGGAGGCAGAAATAAAGGAGGTGTTTTAGAGGCAGAACATTGGTGTG
>CM030173.1:5948319-6050819 GCA_017639675.1 Aplochiton taeniatus | reverse complement strand
TCAAACAGCTCAACACTCATCAGGTACAATAACTAGGAGAGGCTGGCTAGAGTAACCAGAGACCCCCTTCATCACACAGTCACGCTGACACAGGATCCCTGCCTGGTTCCTTTCCCCAGCCAGAGACAGATCCATCTCTGCCCCTCTTTGTCTCACCCTTGTAGGAGAAAACTGGCTTGATTTCACCCTATAGAATGAATAAATCATAAGCAGAATACACCTAATTTCATCTTTCCTTTACACCCTCTGTTTCGCTCCATTAAGCATAATGTCTATCCCATTATGAGTCATGGTGTCCCTATGAACAACGTCATGCTAAACCCTACATTCCTGTTCCCTCTCCCCACCACCTCTTCCCCTCCAGAGTCAGTTGCGTATCGACTCGTTTTTCCGGCTGGAGCAGCAGGAGAGGCAGGCCATCCGCAGCCAGCGCCTCCGCCGCGCCGTCACCTGCCTGAAGAGGAAAGAGAGGGAAGAGGGACACGGGGAGGAAGAGGATGAGGAGGAAGAGGAGGAGAGGTCTTCTCCGTCGAAGGCGAAGAAAGGGAACGCAGCGGAGCCAAAGCGGAAGAAGGGAAGAGGGGAGGAGACGGTTAACGTGCCTGTGGAAGGAGGCGGGTTCTTAGGAGAGTCAGTCGTCACCACCGGCCCGGCGGTTGGTTCTCCGGAGAACGCAGGAGGGACCCCCCAGCAAGAGAAGCCCTCCCTTCCTCCTAATAAGGGAGCTCCTGCACCCGAGCCCCTCCCGTTGAGGGCGAGGCCGGGCAGCAGCAGCAGCAGCGGCAGTTCCGAAGAGGACGGCGACGGCAACAACCGGGGGGTTGCCATGGTAACGGCTTGTTCCGTGTTCGAGGGGAGAGCTCGAGGAGGTCGGGGCAGGAGAGGCGGCAGAGGGCGAGGAAAGGGGAGGGGGAAGAAGACCATATGAGAACCTTCAGCTTGTCGCTGAGCAACACTGATCTCAGGACTAAAGGGACATTACACTCCGAAATCGGATGAGAGACTTTAAAATCGCCGTTTTTTTTATACATCAATGTAGTTCGCTCATTATCTGAGGTCCAACTTCGTTCCTTATGTCGACATTATTTATTTCATTTAACAGTTGTTAAATAAGCTTGAAGTAATGCCACTGTCATATCCATGACAAAAGCTTTTGAAAATTGTTCTGTGAATACTGTTGGGAGACCATGTTGTACCCTGTTGGGAAACGACTTAAGTGAAGTAATTGTATTGGCATTTGTATACCTACTAAAATATTTCACCAATGAAATGATTTCCAACATGATCCGTGTGCTCTTTTAAAAAAACAAATTCTGCCTTAGGATCACAGAAAGGACCACGAATAACAAACAAAAAAGTGCTTGAAACAAATAAGAATTTTTCATCGTTCACTTTACATTCACTCAGAATTAAGATTTCCAGGCCAACAAGATATGAGGAGATCAAAGCCTGGTCATTATCCGGCTTGATGATATTTTTATAGCACCCTCACATCCCAGTCATACTTGTGTCACCGCAGGCTGTATTTCAGTCCATTCAGGGGCTTAATCCAGTCACTGCTGTCCCTCGCACCCTGCCTGTTGCCTACATACACACACACACACACACACACACACACACACACACACATTCACAGAGATCCCCCCCCCCCCCCCTTGTTGTTCCTGCTACCACATAGTAACAATCTATTCTAATTCGCCAGCTCTCACTTGACCCCAATCTAAAACGGTCTCTCTTTTCTTGTTTCTCCTCTCTCTATTCTACATCTCACTTTCTCTCTTCTGCCTCCCTCTTTTCTCACTGGCTCAGCCGGTTGAGGCAGTGCAGCTGCCGTTGTCTGTCGGCAAAAGTAACTGGATGCAAGGGACTTAGCCCAGCAGCCAATGGAGAGGGAGAGTAAAGGGTGGTGGATTGCGTGTGAGCGAGGGAGGGGGGTTGGGGGGTGAGTGGGTGGGGGTGGGGGGGTGGTAGGGAGGAGTGTAGTTTGATACATGTTTTTGTTTAATTTTCTTCGGTAGAAAATGCAAGGAACAAAAGAATATTTAATAAGTCAGTCAAAACAACACAAGAACAGAGAAGAACAAGAGGGTAGACATTCAATGAAAAATGATATTACATGGGTAGAGAGATTCAATACAAATAGAGGTGTCATGGGGAAGGGCAATAGTCATGAGGGTGGGGCCTTAGAAAGGCAGTTGGAAAAGAGGGAGGAAGGGGGGAGGTAGAGTACATGTACATGAACACCTTCCTAAGTTCCACCTAGCTCCCTATGAGCCTACCCGAGCCCTGGCTCATCCTTGCTCCTCAGCCCCTTCCATTGGACTAATATTATCTGAGGACCACAGCAATCCCTTTTGTTGACGTCTAATTCCACTTAAACCCACTCACCCAGTCACTCACCCCTTTGGCAGTGATAGATTCTCTCTGGCCCCGCTTACAATTGAATATCCCCCCTGGACCACTCTTTCTCTTTCCTAAATCGATCCCAGACATGGAGACCCTATCCAAAGCCAGGATTGAACCCGAAGCTGGAGGTGAGGGTGAGTAGTTGACCCCCCCATTTATCCACTCACCCAAACAATGTCTGTATTTACATACTTTGTGTATGCGCCATTTTTACCAGGTTCTCAAACATCTCTCTGCCTTCCTGATACTCTAATAAAGTCTGTCACGGATGGATTACTTGGAAAATGTAATAATGTAGTGATTACAAGTAACATGACAAGTATGTAATAATTAGAAATATAATCAGGGTAACTGACTCACCAGAGCTGAATATTAGTATTCAGGTGGTATGATATCTTTCAATAAATTTCTATCCAACGCTTAATAAAGTATTCTGTGTACAGGCCAACTTAAAGTCTACTTTGTAGTGTGTAGTGTTTGGGCTAGCATTATTTCAATTTAAACATATTTATTATGTTGTCAAGTGATGACAGACTGAACACCTATTTATTTGCATCTTATAGTGTAGCTTTTATGCACACTCATACTGGTATATGAACTTTTGGATTGCCCTGTGTTGGATGGATTGCATAACTTCAAAATGTCTATCGGGATGCTCCAAATAACTGGAGTGCTGAGTTTCTGGCACTGCCGGTCGTAAAGTAACCACACACTCCTCATGGGTCCATATACTGCATGTATTTCAAATATTGCAGTCAAAGCCAACTTTACAGTGTCCCAAGGAATGTTTATCAACGTTGTTTATGAAAGATGAATATCATACATATACATTATTACTCTGACATTTGTACGCATGTTGGATTAACCATACACATAAACACCTCTAATTCAGAAAACAAACTATTGTGACTGGAAAAAAAAACAACGTTTCCTTGTATAAACATGATTTGGCTTAAAGACATTACTCCGATCAGCCACAAAATTAAAATCACTGACAGGTGAAGTGAATAACATTGATCATCTCGTTGCAATGGCACCTGTCAAGGGGTGGGATATAATAGGCAGCTAGAACATTCCGTTCTGGAAATTGATGTGTTGGAAGCAGGAAAAATGTGCGACCGTAAGGATCCGAGCGACTTTGACAAGGGCCAAATCGTGATGGCTAGACGACTGGGTCAGAGCATCTCCAAAACGACAGGTCTAGTGGGGTGTTCCCGGTATGCGGTGGTTGATACCTTCCAAAAGTGGTCCAAGGAATGACAACCGGGGAAAGGGCTACAGGGTCATGGGCACACCAGGCTCATCGATGTTCGTGGGGAGCGATGGCTAAGCCCGTCTGGTCCGATCCCACAGAAGAGCTGCTGTAGCACAAATGGCTGAAAAGGTTCACGCTGGCTAGGATAGAAAGGTGTCAAAACACACACTGCATTGCAGCTTGCTGCGTAGCTGCAGACTGGTCAGTGACCCCTGCCCACCATCGAAAGTGCCTACAATGGGCACATGACTATCGGGATGGGACCATGGAGCAATGGAAGAAGGTACTCTGGTCTGATGAATCACGTTTTCTTCTACATGATGTGGATGGCTGGGTGCGTTGTTTACCTTGGGAAGAGATGGCACCAGGATGCACTATAGGAAAAAGGTCAAATGGTGGCGCCAGATACCACCAGACATCTTCAGAGGTCTTGTGGAGTCCATGCCTTGACGGGTCAGTGCTGTTTTGGCTGCAAGAGGAGGACCTACACAATATTAGGCCGGTGGTTTTAATGTCATGGCTGATCGGTGTATAACTCAGTAAACATACACTAGTCTCCTAAAAGCCCTGTCTCTGTCGTTGCCACGGACGCAGAGCTGGCCCAGGCCATCATGGCGCGACGTTTCTTCCCGTCTCTCATCACCACGGACCCCTGGGAGGGCTACAACTTTGCCAACCAGGAAATCCGCATCTCGGAGTCCACAGACTGCTACGGCGCCGTCCTCTGGCCCTCGGTACTAATAACCACCCACTGTTTGTTTGTTTGCTTGTTTATTTAATTTACACATATAAAAGTGTAAACACATCATAGAATATACTAGGTAATGGGAAGGAGAATTGCCTAAAAACCCTCCAGGGACTCGAACACTGGCATTCTCCAGGCAGCACATTATTGATCCACTGACTGTTCTCCTTTTCTGTCAGTTTTGTAGTCAGGAAGTTAACCATCATGTGCGGAAAGATTTGCTGGAACGATCCAGCCATCTTGTCAGTGGACGTTAATTATCATCATTGACGTCATTATTCATCATGATTAATTATTTTTGTTTCCTGACCAAAGCTGTTCTTTTGACCTTGAACTCTATGGCCGTCCTACAGGCCATAGTACTGTGTTACTTCCTGGACACCAACCGTAACAAGTACAATTTAATCGACAAGAACATCATCGAGCTTGGCGCTGGAACTGGGCTGGTCACCATAGTAACCAGCATGCTAGGTAATTAGGAACAGGATGTCATTGGTTGTTCTAAAATGTTGATGACCTCACTCTTGATTTAGGTAAGAATTTCTGCTTGATTGTATACTTTTTTGTCTAAATTTGGGTCTTTCTCTCTGTCTTGCGCTGTCTGTACTGCCTGTGTTTTTCTGTGTCGCTTACTCATTTTCACTTTCTCACTCTCTCCTTTCTGCGTCTTGCCTCGACTCCAGGAGCTGATGTGACCTCTACAGACCTGCCAAATGTTTTGGGCAATCTCCAGCACAATATCCGCCGCAACACCAAAGGACGCTGCAAACACACACCGAAGGTGCAGTAGTAGGCTATCTCAGGCTATCGTATCAAATCAAATAAACTGTGAAATAAATTGGAAAACATGCCCCTTCACTTTGAGAAATATCCAAGCACATCTTGTCATTATTAATATACAAAAAATATGATATTGCTCTTTTGTGAATATTGTGATTCCCCAGTTATGATCAGAAGTCCAAACCCTGACGGTGAAATGCCGATTTGAACGTCCCTGCTTCTCATTAGGTCACTGAGCTCTGCTGGGGTCAGGAGCTGGAGCAACGGTTCCCCCGTTCCTCCCGTCGCTTCGATTACATCCTGGCAGCTGACGTGGTCTACTCCCACCCATACCTCACGGAGCTGCTGGACACCTTTGACCACCTGTGTCAGGACGGCACGGAGATCCTGTGGGCCATGCGCTTCCGCCTCGACCGGGAGAACAGCTTTGTGGAGCGCTTCAGGAGCCGCTTCCATCTGGAGGAGCTGTACAACCTGCCCAGTCTCAGCATCAAGCTCTACCGAGCCTGGAAGAAAGATGGAGTTTGCTCTGGAGAGGCTGCTGCCTGAGCTCGTGTTTGGGTGTGTGTGTGTGTGTGTGTGTGTGTGTGTGTGTGTGTTGTGTGTGTGTGTGTGTGTGTGTGGGAGAGAGAGAGAGAGAGAGAGAGAGTGCTCGTGTTACATTTCACTGTTTTTGTAATACTGTATAGTTGCCCACCATTTATCCATGTTTTATACGTGACTAAATGTCTCAACTTATCATGTAATGAGGGCTAAAATGTATTTTTTATGAATGGGGCCATAATTAAATACTTATATTAGGGTGTTAGTTACAATTGTTTGATTTTGATGATTGCTTAAAGGGATACTATTTGTAGTTCAAAACATATTCCTCTGCCATTTACATCAGAACTAATATACATATTATATATACAGCATTTCATTTTATGCTGAACGTGTTTATTTTTGTTCTAATTTTCTTCTATTATTGTTAAACGGTGCCCTGTGCATTCAACAATAGTGTGTTGTGTCTCTGCCAGTAAATGGAAATTCCTTCCATTATGTATGTAAATGTAAGGAATATGGTATAATTTTATATTTACGTCACAATCATTTTAATAGTCTTTATTTGTATTGCACATTTCATACAACAAATGCAGCTCAATGTACTTGACATGACAAAGAATAAGAATCACACTATGATTAGAAGTAAGGAAATAGCAATATACCATATTTGTAAAACAAAATAAAACAATGTAACAATGTAACAAAAAATAACAATGTATTTGTAAAACAATAAAACAGATTAAAACCTTTTGCTACTCTCTTTCCCTGTGATTTTGTTTAATTAAAAGTGAATTCATTTAAAAGGTGTGCTTTAAGTCCCTTTAAAAAGCATTAACTGATTTAACCAGCCAAATATGGCTGGGAATTCCACAGTTTTGGGACTTAATAGTTAAAAGATGCTGCTCTGCACCTCTTATAATTCACCTTGGGAATTACCAGCAAAGAAGCGGTAGAGGATCTAAGGGCCCTGCCAGGTACATCATATTTGAGGCAGTCTCTATGTTAGGTTGTGACAACCCCTTTAGCGCTTTATAGACCATTAAGATGACCCAAAGATCTATTATATAAGATGCCGGTAGCCAGTGGAGTGGAGAGAGTTCATGCAATGCCCATACACTATGCATGTTCATATTATAAGAATAATGATTATGTTTACATTTGAGTCTGTAGTTGATCCTGCTAAATGAATACATTATGAATGGGCAGCTATAAAAAAAAAAAAGAACGTTGAATACAAACATTGGAAACAAGAGGATGGAGTTAAATGTATCTACCTAATGGAGTGCCTTTTAACATACAGCAGGGTTACCAGGTCAACGTGCCCTCTTGGGTTCCTGAAATGAATACATGTGATGAAAGAGGTGTCCATGGATAGAAATGAAGTGACAAAGTAAAACGTTGTTATGACTCTGCCCTTTAAGACATCAATAGCTCCTTATCCTCCACTGTCCCGTCTCCTATTTATGGACGGTCCTCTTTTGACTGATGGGATTCCCATGGATTTCCCTTTGGCAGGGGATGCCCTCTGTCTTCAGCCACTGTCTCAAGGGATCCACTGACCTTCTGAACTGAGAAACTCGATCCAATGAACTTAGTGATGTGACTTAGTATCAGGCTCAGCCAAGCAACCACTGACCTTACAATGCTTTAACTAAGGCTGCGAGTGCAGTTATAAATATTGCCTTTAAAATCCTAAAAGGCCTGTGATGTTTATTTTATCTGGTGAGCAGATCCAGCCATGCAGAGCCCATGTTGATGTGACTGTATTATGCTGCTCTCCATCATCATGGAGACTTCTGGTCGGTTACTGATCAGCCATGTGGTTAATTAACAAATTTGCTGGTTGTTCATTATACATTTTTTTTTTGTGCCAGTTTCTCATTATCAAGGATGTTCTCTGACCATGAGTCCTTAAAAATGAATTTATTTCTGACACAAAAATACAAGCAAGATAAACGATCCACCATCCAGAAAAATAGTTTTTAAGACATGCAACCGAAACCCTCCAGTGAATTTCAGGAGGTATTTTTTGTCCAGCAGTAGCTAACCAGGCGGCTCGTCATCTTCTTAATGGCGATTGGCTGGAAGGAAGACAGTTGGAGAGAGCTGGAGGTAAACACGATGAGCTGGAACGGAATGGGGGTGTCAGCATCATCCACCTCAGAGTCTGTGACATAGCAAAGAGAGTGCCAAGTGTATCTAGTTCAGCAAGAGACATAACACACTCTTTACATGCTAACACAAACGCACACACCCGCGCACATGCACGTACAAACACACATGCACACATGCACGCTCACGAACACACACACACACACACACACACACAGACACACATAAGCACACACGCACACACACACACACACACACACACACACACACACACACACACACACACACACACACACACACACACACACACACACAAACATATGAAGTTACCTTAATTACACCATGCCAACAGTGTTGGTCCATGATCTCAAACCTCATAAACCCCAACTTTGGTGTTGCAGGTGTCCTTACCCTCCACCATGGTTTAAACGGAGCATGCCAAGTTACTTTGACCATAAGGCAGAAGAGATCAGAAGGATAGGTAAATAAATTATGAATCTGAAACCGGAGCGACGTTGTTTGTGAGGCAAGCACTTGGAGGAGCCATTGGACATAAGAGCTCCCATAAGGCTTTTCTTAGTGTCTGTGTCAGACTACAGGTCCCAGCCAGCAACAGGTCCAATAACCCGGCTGTTAAACAAATCAAGAGACTGGATAGACGTTCGGAAAGGGTCCTGGGTCCTTATTTGAAAACATTCAGTCTCGTTTTGACAATATTTATTTCTTTTTTTTTTCTGCCAGCTTGAGGGCCTAATGACATCATTCTTTGATAGAGAAAGTAAACACTATCGTTTCATTCTCCCTTTGTCCCTTTAGATAACAACGCTGTTAGATGACAACACGATTGCCCAAGTAGAAAAGGTGATGCTGCGTTTTTTTTTGCCATGGAATTCTGAGGATGAACAGTGCTACAGGCTCACAGTAATGCTATTTATCCTTAATTTACGTAACTCTGTCACTGAAAAGCAAGCACTAGTCCTCGTGTCATTTTACCATGAAAGGCAATCTACAAAAAAATGTCAAAGCAAGACGTTGTTGTTATTACATATATTGTCAATACATACAGTATATGTCTATGGTCACCACTCTACTTCAGATGTTAGGTCCCTCACCTATCAGACACAAAGTGAAATAAAGGTTCCGCATTGCAATAGCGCCAACCGTCTCTCAGTTTCAATAACAACAACGTCTTGCTTTTACATTTTAATTTCGACACGTGCGAACTACAGAAGATATTACATGTAAATTACACAGCTTTGGGATTTTTTAAAGAAGTGTATCTCACTTTTGGGAGTCATGTTAGCCGTTACCTCATGCTTACCGCTATCGTGAGGCAACTTTTAGGACTACCACGTAGCAACTCAATACTGGACGTACGGACATAAAATGGATATCAATCATCTCGTCCGACAAGGGATAAGTTGGGGAAAACTTATTTCCCCAAATCACTCTAAATGATACCTAATAGCAAGCCTCCAATAATTGTTAACTGTATTTTTGTATTCTTATAGGTCTACGTGGCTTTAAACTGTTGTCCTTGATAATATTTCTTATGCACTGTTGTATTTATTGTATCACAGTAACATTCATGATATCTATTTCAAGTACCTGCAAACACTTTCATAGAGCTTTCCATATCAACATGAGTGTATCAGTCCCTAAAATAGACTGGTGACTAGTTGGAATCGGGATCTGGGGGTCAGGTTTAAAGCATATGTGTGTGTGTGTGTGTTTGTGTGTATGTGTGTGTGTGTGTGTGTGTGTGTGTGTGTGTGTGTGTGTGTGTGTGTGTGTGTGTGTGTGTGTCTGTGTGTGTGTCTGTGTGTGTGCGTGCGTGCGTGTGTGCGTGTGTGTTTTTATCTGCATGCTTGTGTCTCTGTTTTTGTTATTCTGCCCTCCTGACTTGCCAGTGCCACCATTCCAAATATAGCTAATTACCCTTGTAATGTGGATGGGAGGGTCCTTCAGGATGCTGAGTCTCTATAACCTTGCACTCAGACCCCCCAAGATGCAGACCCATCCCTCGTCTGCACCACCTCTGGGAGATAGAACTGCAGGTAGGTGCAGGGCTCCGGTGTGTTATGTTGGGTGAGACAGGAGCTTGCAGCAAAGACAGGGTGAAGGAAGAAACTTTGACAGAAATATTGGCAGGTTGCAGCAACAAATAATGAGCAGCAATCAAGAAAAAGGGGGATCGGTATAGATCGATGCATTTTGTTGGACTTGCATGCAGATATGATTCTCTGATTAGCATGGATGTTTTTAAATATGTACATGGATAATGGAAATAGATTAAACGGCACTCTTATATTGCAAGAGATTCAAGTTTGGTAAGCCTGTGATAATGTGTTTATAATTTTTTTTAAATATTTAAGATATTGAATCATTTGTAAGGATAGAATTCATAAGTCTTGTTGAGTTTTCCTTCTTTTAGGCAGTGGGATGGACTGGACTATTTCCTTTTGTGGCGAATGTATTTGAGTTGGAACCAGGGGTATCAGAGGGGAGTAAGGGGAGATCGATTCTGGGTGGCCCCATCTTGGAGGGGCTCCCAAAAGTATCCTGTGATTTTCAAATTCTCTTGGCTTGAGTTTTGAAATGAATTGCATAGCCACTAGTATGAGTCAGAGAAATATTTGGCAGGACAGTGAAGAATAAAGAAAGGAAGGGCATAGACTACTGACAAATAAGGACAATTAATAAAACAAATTGTGCTGCAACTAACATCACAAACTAAAAGATATTCAAAAATGCAAGAATGAAACAAGATACAGTACGTACAGAAAATGCATGGTTTTTCATACATTGTGAGTAAATAAAAACTATTAGGAGGAGTTTGCAATATCGTTTTACTTTACCCTTTCACTCAGATATTGCTGATATTGAAGATTAAAATGGAGACTATATCCACATCATGCCAAGCTGGGCAAGAAAAATGCATTTTAGAGACAAAAGATACAGATAAAGCAGTTGAGGAAGAGGAAAGAAAAGGAGGAGGAAAAGAGGAAGAGGAAGAAGAAGAAGAAAAGGAAGAAGAAGAGGAAGAAAACAATGAGAAGAAGGAAGAGGAGAAGTTGGGGACTAAGACAGCAACAGAAGGTATACAATTACATTACATGGCACTCTAGTAATTAGAATACAAGGTCTCGGGGTTGGCTGGTACTTGAGGTCCCTTGAGTCAATACCGACCTGGGAAAAACTGCTTTTAGTTATTATGCTCCTAGAGCATGGAATGAGTTGCCAAGAGACTTTCAAATTAAATTCCATCATCGGCCATTTCAAACAGGATACAGAAACTTGAAGTTGAGGTCTGTGCATGTTTCGAATAATGTTGTCATAACAGTGAAGCAACTGACTGAATAAATTGTATTGAGGTATGATTTTATATTTTAGTTTAAGAAATAGTAGGTATTTTATTATGTTTGATTGTTTATGCTTTGTAACCAGGGCACCATTGAAAATGAGACCTTGGTCTCAATAGGCTCCCCTGTATAAATAAAGCTAAATAAAGAAATACATAAAAAAAATGTCTCATCGTTTTAAACCCATCACTCAGCAAACTAATGAGTCAGAAGAATTTCAAACGTGTGACTCAAACGAATCTGTGTTTGACGCAGAGAGCGCTACAGAGAGTGAGGAGGCAGCTGCTCCGCAGGTCAAGAAGCCTGCCTGGGTTCCCTTTGTATACGCCAAGAACACTAAAGAAATCCATCACTTTGTGGGACGAGAGATAAAAATCGAGGAATATTTTGACAATTTTGGAGGTTCGGTCTGGCCAGGGGTAAGTCACTCTCTCCTTTGGTACAACAGCAAATGGAAACAAATATATTTTACTTGATTACTCTCCCCCTTGAGTCCCTGGACACTTTTAAAAAACAAGTTAAAACATACTTGTTCTGCTAGGCCTTTAGCTCCACCTGACCCTTTTATTATTGTTGCATACTTGTTTTAATTGTCTGTTTTTAATATACCTTGTAAAGTGTCCGTGGGTTTTAGAGAGGCATCCTTAAATTAAATTAAATTAAAGTTATTATTGATTCAAAGTCATGAATAAGCACAAAGGGTATAAAATAGCTGCTGCAGTTTATGTCCCTCGATGCCGATATGAAATGTTTCTTTAATGGCGGTTGCCTGCAGGCTTTGTCCCTTTGCAAGTACCTGGACAGTCATCGTGGACAGATCAATCTAATGGACAAGGCTGTGCTGGAGATAGGATCAGGGACCGGCCTCGTGTCCATAGTAGCATCACTCCTGGGTAGGTCTTTCCTGCCCCCCATTTAAAACTCTGTACCGAACTAAATTGTTGTAAAGTGTGGTGAACTGGTTACACTTTCACAACAGTAACGTATGTGTTCTAGTATTCCTTACTTACCCGCTCTTTTTTAACCTGTCTATGAAAGCATTATAAAAAACACAAGGTTTGGGTCAAAAGGTATGTGCACTGGACTCTGCACAGGGATAGCTGGTTCTCGTATTACATCAAACGACTTTTTAATATAGAAGCATGTCACGTCTGAGGCATGGAGCAGGGTAGACATCAGCAACATGGGCTAGCACAGAAGTGGTTGGTTGGAAAGAGCTAATTCACCATTAATTAGACTAATTAACGTCAACACTAATCTAACACTGATCTCCAGGTGCCTTTGCGACAGCCACTGACCTACCAGAGGTTCTCAGTAACTTGAGATTCAACCTTTCCAGAAACACCCGGGGGCGCAGCAGGTACGCTCCCCAGGCAGCAGCTCTGTCCTGGGGCTACGACTTGGAGGAAACCTACCCAAAGTCCGTCTATCGCTATGACTACGTAATGGCAACCGACGTGGTCTACGCCCACAACTTCTTGGATGAGCTGCTGGCAACCATGAAGCATTTCTGTCAGAGTAGAACCACACTGATATGGGCCAACAGGGTTAGATTCGAAAGTGATCTCACCTTCACTGAGAAGTTTAAGAAGGCCTTCCATACAACCTTGCTGGTCGAGGAGGAGAAGGAGATGAAAATATACATGGCAACTCTTAGAGAAGGAATGGGAGAATGGATTATGGAAGGGGTGCGAGATGAGCAGGAGATGACCACTGAGGAAGAGCAGGAGAATGAGGAGAACGGTAAAGAAGAAGAGGGGGAGAATGAGGAGAACGTGGAGGAAGAAAAGGAGGAGAATGAGGACAATGTAGAGGAAGAAGAGAAGAATGAGGAGAATGTGGAGGAAAAAGAGGAGAATGAGGAGAGCGTGGGGGAAGAAGAAGAGGAGAATGAGGAGAATGGGGAGGAAAAAGAGGAGAATGAGGAGAAGGGGGAGGAAGACGAGGAGGAGCAAGAGGACGAGGAAGAAAGTCTTCAAAATAAACTAAACGAGACTAAAGGTCAGATCGAAAATACTGAAAGAGAAGACAACAAAGATTTGAAAAAAGTAGTGGAACGGAGAATACATAAAGATAAGGTCATTAAAGAGGTGAAAGAAAAAAGTAAAGAACAGGACTATGAAGATGAGGAGGAGGGGTTCAGTCAACTGTCTGAGGTAGACACATCGGATCAGGAAGACAAAGATTATGAGGAAAGCTGTGAGGTCTCACACAGCAGCAATTCATCCTACAGCAATGATTCTAAAGTTGAAAACATCAATGGTAAGTTATTTTAACTCAGCATGATTGATTGACAGCTATGTGTTAACCTATTAAATTGCAGGTTAAAAGGGTATGAAAGACACCTCTGAAATAAAAATGGTTTGTTCTGTCCTTGTGAGCCTACAGAAAATATTTGGATTGCTTTATTTCTATGCAGAAGAAGGGAGTGTTACAGAGTTGGATGTCCAGGAAGATGATCTGCCAGCCTGGGCCTCCTGTAGGTACTCTAAGCACGGGATAGACTTTTACTTCTACGTGGGGCAAGAGATTGGCATCTGTGAGTGCCTTGACTCCTATGGAGCTTTGATTTGGCCAGGGGTGAGTACTCTTCCGGAACATTCTTAAGGTTACTAACCGATCCCGGTTGTTTGCGCATTAACGATTCACAACAAGAGCGGTACAACAACAGGTTATACGTTTGTACAATTAGAGCACATTCACATGAAACATACCCGCCTTTTTTGTTTGACAATATTTTTTGTCTAAGAACATCTGTATGGTCCATTGAGTCTAATTCAGGTCAGGGTCTTCGAGACACTATGAATAGAAAATCATGGCGGATCCGCATCAGCTACGGTAAACATATCCCTTGCTGGCTGTCTCTGCAGGCTCTGGCCCTGTGCCACTACCTGGACACCAACCGTCTGCCAGTGAACCTGGTGGATAAGGAGGTTCTGGAGCTGGGCTCAGGGACAGGGCTGGTGTCTATTGTGGCCAGTCTGCTTGGTAAGAGAGGCTATGATTAACCAAGCCTGCTAAGTGCTGTCATATTACATACTACCCTGCCAAGTCTTAAGGGTTGATGACCACATCCGCAGCAGTGATTTTTTTGGTTGTTGTTCCCTGGAGCCACATATATATACGGAGAGAGAGCACTTAGTGAAATGATAATCTGAAACTGATCTGTTTTTAGTTTTCTAATTAGTAATTGAAGTTGTGTGCAGGCCTTAGGCACGTATTCACACGTGTCCATCACCCTTTTCTGAGAGGGTGTGAATGTGAATACCCACCTTTCAGCCTCCTTGCTGTCAACAGAACTGTCCACCCACCCTAAAGCACTGTTAGCGTTGCACCACAGAGCAGCAGCAGCAGCAGCAGCAGCAGCAGCAGCAGCAGCAGTCACTCATGTCATGATATGATGCTTCTATGCCTCCCTTCCTGTCAGGCGCCTCCGTGACTGCTACTGACCTACCAGAGGTGTTGCCCAACCTGAGCTCAAACGTCACGAGAAGTACCAAGCAAGTCACCCACAGACACACTCCCCGAGTGAAAGCACTGTCCTGGGGTTACGACCTGGAGGAAACCTACCCCAAGTCCGTCTATCGGTATGACTACGTGCTGGCGGCCGACGTGGTCTACGCCCACGACTTTGTGGTTGAGCTGCTGGGAACCATGAAGCATTTCTGTCAGCGTGGAACCACTCTGATCTGGGCCAACAAGGTTAGGTTTGACACCGATCTCACCTTCACGGAGAACTTCAAAAAAGCTTTCGAGACTACTTTGCTGGCGGAGCTGGGAGTGGTGAAGATTTACATGGCCACGTTGCACGGCAACTAAGAAAAGCTAGTGGAGATCTATGGTTCTATGGTAGCTTGATTGACTTTAGAGACTTTAGGTCAGTGCCACACCATGCCCGCTAGATCACATCAAGCTCTATGGGTGCATCCTAATAGTCTGAAGTGGCTTCCTTCACTTGTCACATGCTCACTCTTGCACACTGATCTGCAAATCTGTAATGAATAAAGGCAGTGCACGAATACAAATCAGATTTAATTTCAAAGCATTTAGCAACGTGGCCTTAGGCACAACTGACGCCCTTCCTGCTAAAGCTATTATTTGACAGTATAACCCCATGCAGCTCCATTGACATTGTTTGCTCTTTCTCACTTACACCCCGACATGTCTTACTAATTACGGGGGCTGTACTGTGAATTCACTATTGTGCTTTGTTTGCATCTTTTAATAGTTTATCTTTTGATAATAATAATAAAATGCATTTTAAGTAATAAATCTCCCTATGTTTTTTTTGTTTTGTTTTTTACAGTCAAGACAACAAAAAATGATTTACACCATATTTATATTTCTCCAAATAACTTTTATTAAGTTACTTTCCTGTGGTTGACTTAAATTCCATACAGTGAATAAAATAACAAAAGAGCCTGGCTGGAGCCAAGAGAGCTTCCGTAGGTCACCAAGGACGGTCATCAAATAATACTGGATACATACAACCTTCCAATCATAACGTTTCTTAAAATATTGGTAAAGACTATGAGTTTTCTAAATATAAATACAAGACATCCATAGATATTTCTAAAAGGTATTTTTGGAAACTCAGTGTGAGAGAGGAGAGTTCACTCGTCCAGCATGGTACCAAGAGAGGACGGAGTCCTTTAAGGCCTTAAAAAATGTAGTTGGCAACAAAGTGTAGACAGGGAAACCCTGAACATAGGTCCAAACAATCGTGTAAAAAAAAAATTTAAAAATAAAATAAAACAGGTAAAGATGAGGAGTGGGAACGGTGAAAATACGTCGTTTTACAGGTGGCAGAGAGGTCGGGTTCATGGTTCTGGCTGGACCGTGAACAATGAAGGGGAAATCTCTGAGCTAGGAACCCACCATGTAAAAAGAATGGAGCAGAAAAACCTTTTCTAATCGAGCCCCTAAGCTCCAGCCTCTGGGGGAATCAGGACAATTTACAGGTGAAAGCTATGAGGCAATAGTTACAGGTTGATAGATTACGGGTTCAAAGCAGGAATTGCTTGTGCAAGGACAAAAAGAGTTCAAATGTTACAGTCCTTGTGTCTTTAGAAAAACACAGTTCTGCTAGCATGTAAAAGTGAAATATATTGATGCCTTGAAAAGTTATGGCCACTTTACATACAATAAAATAATCTCACATCAATGCAGTCTGTTAGAAATGATAATATGCACATTCTTTATTCAGGTATTTCTAATGTACTTGTTCCTCTTTTTCACCGCAAAAAGAGACCCTGGCCTTTTCCAAACACATTGTCTCAACAGATTATAATTTTTTTGCTTCTCCTAAGACAACAATTCCTGAAGTTTGGCTTTTAGAGCATTCAGACAATTTCAGCGTTGAAGCACACACACATTTTCACAAATATGCTCAAATTAACACTCATTCACACAGAAAAAAATTACATGGGGGTTTTTGATATATTCTGTGGGGATAAAAAGCTCCTTCAGGTCGTAATAATCTCCAAATAACAGAGTAACCTTCAAATAAAACAACCTGTTTAATATTCTACAGAAGACATGCATACATTTAAAATACAATAGGGAGAATTATATGTTTTTATTATTATTGTTATATTGCCTTTTTATAGACGATTGTGTTATGATATGTGTATCTACATTTTCATGACTTGCGTACAGACCTTCATTCTGAGTATTTTCATACACACGCAACATTCAGAATGCTGCGAAAAAAAGAAATGTCTACGGTCCAAAACATCTTTGTCTTTTACCCGTTTGCGACCACATCAGTTCTGAATATCTTTCTCCACTCCCCTGGACTGAGGTCTGTAAAGTGAGGTTGAATAGAATCTCTAAATAATGACATGGACCTAGGCAGAAACAAAGTGTGCTCCAGCAAATGACAGTAACACAGCTGGCTAATATTACCATTTAGCAGGCTATTAGGTTGTCTTTACATCACTTCCTGACAGAAACAGTTCCTTAGCTGCATATACCTAAAATGTAAAATCTAAGGGCAGCAATATAAAAACAAACTGAACACATTAAAGTACAGAGGACTTCAAGTATGTTACAGAATCTGCTGCTTCTTTCGGGACAGACGCTTTGCCCAGCTTTGGAACACAGGTAAGATAAGGTACTATTGGAAAGGCACCGATTGTCTTGTGCTACAATGCACATGCATGTTGTTTTAGCTCATGCCACACACTGTATTTTTACCTCCAGTTGATACAGCTCAAGAACAGGAGTGGATAAAACTCGTTTAAGCAGACCTGGTTCAAACTGGGCATTGAAATATGATTGGTTACTTGTTGAGCCAAGTGGGTATGGTTTTTAATTTTACAGCATGTCAATCAGCTGCAAAAAAAAAAAAAAAAAAAAATACTAAACAAAGTTTAAGTCAGTTTTCATTTCAACTACTATTTCGACAATGGAGGACATTTTATGAGATTTAAATCTAGTAAAAGGGAAACGGAAACAGCAGACTCTGTAATGATCCCTCTGAGGGCTCAACTAAGTCTACAGCCATGCCCCTTCGGTAATGTCCCACAGCTTTGCGGCCTACAACAGCAAGTTTGTGTTTTTTTAACCAAAGCTATGATCAAATATTACAAATCAAATTAGACAATTAAAAATCTAACTAGGAATATGAAAAAAAAAAAAAAAATCCATATTGTTTTTCTACTACAACAAAGTGTTCCTTTTCCTTTGCCTTTTGAACGAACAGAAGAAACAAGGACGCTTTCCAGGGACTCTGCCCATTCAGCCATTCCTAAATCAAGGAGATATGAGGTGTGATTTACAACAGCTGAATCAGGCTCTGGACAGGTGGGTGGTGGTGGTGGTGGCCTGTTCCAATCCCAACGTCAGTTCTCAGTAAGGGGCCTCTGCTTGTGTGTGAATATGTGTGGTAAAGTATGGCGGAGTCTAATCGTTTAGAAGGGGGTGAAGTCTACAGGGTACATGATGGGCAGCCAGCTCTCAGAAAAGGTGGCACAATGTGTCCATCCCAGGTGCCGCATCAGCTGGAGAACAGCAGGATAAGGAAGCGATGTAACGGTTACTCCAAATACGTCAAACAAAAAATGATCTCTAATTCTAGGAATTCTGTTCGCGAGACTTACCTGGATGCAGTTTTTCAAGTTGTCTTTGCTGGGCTTGTCTTCGACTATCTTGGAAGCATATTTCAGTGCTCTGCCATACATCTTGTTCACCAGAGCGTGCTTATATGAGAACGTTAAAACCTGAAAGTAGAGAAGACAAAAATGAACGAAAACCCGATACATAAATAAAGTTTATTATTATTATACATTTTGACACAGAATCATCCATACTAACGCACTTTATTTGATCTTCGCCTATTACTCACCTACACATTCCATTCACCAATTCTTATTTTGATGTAGCAGCCAAAGTTTTAGGAGAGTTTCCTTAGCTAGGTCACATAACCCCCCCGTGCCCTCACCTTAGTTTCTGTCAGCTCGGCCCATTTCTGCACCTCCCAGAAGGTGTCGGTGAGATCTTTGGCCGTGTCCTGCTTGGGCTCGTCTGATGAGCTTCCTACCAGGGCCTCCTCCTCCGTCGATGGGCCCTCCGCAAACCCAGACTCTTGGCCCTCGGCGCTCGCCCCATCCGGGGCCGCGGGGGGCTGCAGGAGCTGGTCGGCCAGGGCGCAACCTTTCCGACAAAGGGCGTCCAGCAGAGACGTCTTCTGCTTCTCCATGTCGCTGGGAGACAGAGGTGCACAAAAGGATGTGTAGAGAGGCTTTTGATAGAGGACTTTTCAACTCAACTTTTTTTTAACTGTCCTAGGAAGGGAGTGCATTAAGATCAGGAATAATAGCCCATTCCCACTAGGGATCCAAAGACAAAACTGAATGAATGCTAATTAACCTGTGTCAAGTTCTTTAGGTGCTTTCTACAAGGAAGGGGATATTTCAGTGGCCAATAAAATTAAGTTCCCTACACTTTGACCATATATGAGACAGTAACCCGGTTGCCCTGGCGACAGGTACCTCTTGATGGAGGCGGCGTCCGGCCGGGGGTCTGTCTTCAGGGTGAGGTAGACAGCCAGGGCTGTCTGGTCAATGTGGGACACGACTATGTCAGACGCTGTCACCACCTCAGGGAGACGTTTCAGGCGCTCCTACACAACACAAAAACACCTTTGTGTTACAACATTTACAGGGCTTGTGTGTGTGTGTGTGTGTGTGTGTGTGTGTGTGTGTGTGTGTGAATTTGAGTGATGTTAGTACCTTTTCTGAGTCTAGCTGGTGCAGTCTTTGCACATGCAGGGGCAGGTGGGAGGAGAAGGACTCCTTCAGCTCCTCATACACAGAGCTATTGTCCAACCTGAGAGGGTTGATATTAATCCAACATTTATAAAAGGGATAACTGTTTAAAAGAGTCGCTTTTGCAGTTAAATTGAATCTACTCACACACATACATGAAACAATAATTACAGCTCAAATAAAAACTTGTTATTGAGTGTACAGCTTAAAAAAAGAGAAGAGAGGGAGGAAGGAGAGGTATTTGATCATGGAGAGTAAAAGTCTTGCCAGAGGAAGGATGGAATAACAGAAAGAGAGTGTCTTACTTTGTCATCCACTGGATCTTCAAGTCTCTAAGAGCCTCCAAGAACTCCTCCTTTACATCCTTCTCCTTTTCTCCATCCTTTTCCTTCTCCTTCCCTCCATTCTTGGACTTGTTGGGTGCAGGGATAAGGTGATAGACAACTGGCACAATGTCCTGAAAGGGGAGACACACACACACACACACACACACGGTTGACTCTAACTATCCCCTAGAACTACAAAACCCATGAGTCTTTACTACAGGTATGTGAAATACCTGTAAATAGAAAGCACCGTGTCATGTTCCCACACCCTTAACACTTCTACCAGAATGGCCTGATGCATGTGATCACATCCAATCATTCCACTAAATATAGATTACAACACAACAGTTTGAACCATCCTGTTGGCATTGGTCGTTTGTAATCCATCTAGAGAAACTGCACCCGCTCACCCATAAGGTAGAGGAGGAGATGAGTTGGTTCTGAAAACTACCCTCCCAATCGATGCTTCCATTGAGCCACTAAGGCCTGTAACCATAGCTATCAAAAATGCCTGATTAATTGACAGCATGCAGCTGTGACTATTCATTGATCAGCAGAAAATATGACTTATGACACCAGCACAAAGTTAAAAAAGGTGTCTGAAACTGTTGTACTTGACAAATGACTTCCACTAAGAAGGCTAAATATACAGTTCTGATTTACAGTAAATTACAGTTCTCTATTCTCAATCTTTTTGAATACTCAATTTTTTTTATTTTTTTTTTATTAAAACTATATGACCTTCTCCAAGGGTGAAATAAATAAATACTGTATTCCCCCTGGTTGGTATATATAAGGCAGTATAAGAGCAGACACACTGGTCTGTGTTGTATGGTGATTCTAGCCCGTTCAGTACCTTTTTATATTTCCCTTGTCGTTTGGCTGAGGCCTGGCCCTGGTGGTCAGAATAACACACAATAAGAGAAAGCAACACAACAGGTACACCAACGGGCACACTAACTCTGAATCTGCCATTTTAGTTGTGAATTCTAATTGTTTTATCCCTTGGCCATGTCTTTCTAATCGTACTAGACATGTGCGCTTTGGCGCATCAACAACCAATACTGAGCTAAATGTATCCTAGTTGTGGTGAAGAGTTGGCCCCATAGGGCGAATTCTAACTGTTGTTGTCATGCAGATAAAGATGTGTCATGACTTTTTGAATGCAAACAGCCCCACCTAGAGCCTCTCAAACTGAATTTACAGTGAAACTGGCCCTACCTATACTACTAAGCTCTACTGTAGCACAATGATCACAAAGCAACAAAGAAGGACAGCCGGCTGGAGAGAAAAGCAGTGGAATGAGAGAAACTCAGTGGGGAAGACGATGAGGACACAGTTCAGAGATGATCCTCTACAGTCACTGGCCATGCTCCATATCAAATCTGCTCCCAAAGCATTGCTCAACGGACATTGAAAAGACAATGCATTGTAAAGATGAAATTGGTCACGGTGAGTTTTATAAAAAGGAGACATCGAACAATATGAAAATGGCATCGTCAAGCAAATGTATGTAAAATCTAGGATGATGGTCTAATAGTAAGCTATATTTGATTGGTCCAATATTATACAGGGTGTCACCGTTAGACAAAGCCAAGCACTTCAGCCAGGATCGTTTCAAGCAACGAGAAGAAACTCATTTAGAGACAGATACCCTGATTTTCAGATTTAAACAAACAATCAAACTTGCCCAAAATGTTTTTTTATGTTTTGATAATAAATCTAGCCTAATGCAGACTGTCCCTAATGATTCACCGCCAAGGCAAAAAATAACCTAATTTAGAATACATATTCACATCCAAGCTTTTATAAGAAGCCAATTCGCTAGATCTGCCGTAGTTAACAGAACGTTCCAATGAGAGTGGTGATGGCTGCTGACAATGGAAAGACTGAAGTAGCGTTGTTACACAAAAGACAGATCCACTCGGATGAGATCCTATGGAAAGGAGCGGAGAGGATTCTCAATCTCAGATTCTGCTTTGTATGAAACAACAGAAGAGAACAATACAGGAGTAGCTCAGATAGAGACAGACAGAGAGAGAGAGACAGCAGAAGCCATCACGGGAGTGAAGGAAGGGAAGCCATTACTTTGGTTCAAATAAAACACCCTGAAAGGTTTTAAGAGTGTGATAAGTGAGTGTCAGACAATGAGAAGAGTCTAAGGCAGCAAGGAGGAGGCGGGTCTACGCGAGGCACTGATTGACAGCTGAAAAGACCACTCACTGCTTTCTTGCCATACTCGCTCTT
This sequence comes from Aplochiton taeniatus, assembly GCA_017639675.1. Lineage (NCBI taxonomy): Eukaryota > Metazoa > Chordata > Actinopteri > Galaxiiformes > Galaxiidae > Aplochiton > Aplochiton taeniatus. Next base: position 6,028,770 of record CM030173.1, on the reverse strand, counting down.
AGGCACGATGAGAGAGCCTGTCATGTAGCACCCCGGACTCGTCCCCTTGGGAATCCTGGGAAATAGAAGAAAGAAGGAAAAGAAAAAGAAGAGTGAGAGAGAGAGAGAGAGGGGGGGGGGGGGGGGTGGTAAAAGAGAATAACAGACTGAAAAAGTCATATCCCACAGAAGCAGAGCAGAGCCTCAACCCACAAACACCACCAACGACCAGGCAGTGGAGCGGTCTGCGGCGTCCAGCACCCGGCTTCCCTGTTCCCCTCACAACTCACTTGTCGTCGGGCAGAGCGGTGACGTAGAGGGGCTGCGTTGCCCCGGGCACCAGCGTGAGGGTGTTGGCCTTCTTCTTGGCGGCCAGGGCGGCGCGGTGCGTCTCGTAGACGTCCAGGGTGAGCGTGGCGGACAGCCGGTGGGACACCACGAAGGGCAGGTCTTTGAGGCGCTCCAGCTCGCTGCACTGGTCGTGACGCACCTGGAGGCGCACCGTGTAGTCACCCTTCTCCAGCTTCAGAGAATACTGGAGGGAGAAAGGGGGAGGGGGTTAGTGTATACACATACATACAAATATATACCACACACACACACACAAAACCTTCTGGAGGGAAAGGAAAAGGGGGGGTTAGTGTATACACATACATACAAATATATACGACACACACACACACAAAACCTTCTGGAGGGAAAGGAAAAGGGGGGGTTAGTGTATACACATACATACAAATTCACCGCGCACACACACACACACACACACACACAAAACCTTCTGGAGGGAAAGGGGGGGGGGGGGGGGGGGGGGGGGGTTGGTATATACACTTACACATACAAATATATACCGCGCACACACACAAAACCTCCTTAGGAAGGATGGTTAGGATATGTTTTGTGAAAAGGGTTGTAATTTGGTGTTTTGAGGTGTGATGTTAAGTTACAGCAAGGCTGGTATGTATGAATTACGTGTGCATGTATTAATACCACTTCTATTATCAGTAGTATGGCAGTCATTTTTAGAGAGGGTTGGGAGTTGAACGAAGATTCACCAAGTGAGGTAGGCATCTCCAGAGCCCAGCAGTCTCTTGTACAGCATGAACTGTATTACATACCTACCCTATAATGTACTATATACCTTCCTGTATATAATGATCATATCACAATTTATTGCCACACAAGAGCATATACAGTCCACACTTTCCCCTTATTTTGCCCTTATCTGGTTAGATGCCAAACTGCATTCCGTTGCCTCAGTACTGTACTGTGCAATGACAATGAAGTTGAATCATCTAATCTAATAATACGACTATTATCAGTCATCTTTAGAGAGGGTTGGGAGTAGAGGGGAGTTTCACCTGGTGAGGGTAGGCGTCTCCGGAGCCCAGCAGTCTCTTGTTCTGGTCGAACAGCATCCACAGCTGACTGTCAAACTCAGACTCGTACAGCAGCTCACACAGCATGGGACAGCTGGGAGTCACTTCACCACTCTTAGGCTGGGGACCAAGGCGGGACGGGTCAGAAAACACACACACACACACACACACACACACACACACAGAAAATCTATGGGAATTCTTCTGTGCGCGATTGTTCTACGTGTGAGAGCGTGCGTATTTGTGTGTGCATATTTGTTTAGTCAAGCGAGTGCGTATGTGTGTGTGTGTGTGTGTGTGTGTGTGTGTGTGTGTGTGTGTGTGAGGTACCTGATGGAAGTTGTAGGTGAGCACCATCTCGTAGAGCTGTCTGTTGTTTGGAAGGACGTCTCTCAGTCCCAAGGCTTTGGTCTTAGCACTGAGGGGCCTGGGGCCACAGGAAGGGAACACACACCCATTACAACTACAAAAGGTCTTCTTGGGTGTGTGTGATGGTATGTGTGTGTGTGATGGTGTGTGTGATACTGTGTGTATGTGTGTGATGCTGTGTGGATGTGTGCATGTGTGTGTGTGTGTGATACTGTGTGTATGTGTGTGATACTGTGTGTGTGTATGTGATGGTGTGTGTATGTGTGTGTGTGTGTGTGTGTGTGTGTGTGTGTTACCTGAGGGGCTGCACCCAGGACTTCAGGGTGATGCTAGGCGACAGGTCCTCGTAGCGAAGCGGCGATGACACTTCAAAGCTGGTCACCCCCTCTGAGGCGTGCTGGAAGTGTACAGGTGTAAGAGAGAGGCTGAGGTCTCCTTGGTTTCTAGTTGCTGGATGTGTGTACGCATGCAAATAAGCTTTATGAATATAACGGTCTGGAGTGCCTGTCTTTGCCAGTCACAAAACGCTCAATCTTGTGAAGAAGTGAAATGTATTGGATATCATGGAGACGCGCTGTGTGTGTGTGTGGGGGGGGGTACTCACTATGTGTAGGGGAGAGGGGGAGATGTTCAGGCCGTGGAAGGCGATGTTGTAGTCGACGGTGACGTCTCCCAGACTGGCCCACCAGCGGGCGATGCACAGCTCCACTGTCCGGCCTGACTGAGAGAGGACACACACACACACACACACACACACACACAATTACAAACCTGAAGAAGTGCTTTGTATATCACACGTGTGTGTGTGTGTGTGTCAGTACCAGCACAGGGAAGGCCTCGGTCAGCGAGCTTTTCTCCAGCAGGGAGGAGAACTTGTAGAACTCGTTGGAGCGGTACGCCTTCTGCTTGACCAGGTGCACCGCGTGGAGGACAAACTTAGAGGACACGTCCCCCGAGTGAGACGTCAACGTGATCTCTGTGAGAGACACACAAAGAGACACACAGAGAGAGACACACACACAGAGACACACACACAGAGACACAGAGAGAGACGCAGACGGAGAACAATACATGACGAAGAGGCATTAAAGAAAAAAAATGTAACTGTTGCGTTTAAATGATTTGCATTGTCTTCACACAGTTGGGTGCAAAGATACCACAACCCCCCCCCCCCCCCACACACACACACACACACACACACACACCCACCCACCCACACACAAGCAGCGTACCTGCCCAGGAGGCTCCCTGAGGAACAGTGATGAAGTGCCGTCGGATCTGTCCCGGTCGGAAGTGGACGTCTGTGAAACACACCTCCTGATTGCGACTGTCACTCACTCTGCAAAAGGGTGGGATAGGAGGCAGCTAGGTAACACACACGCAGACACACACACACACATAAACACATGACGCACCTGACAGACGGTAGCTGATTGGGAGGGAGGGGGAAGGCTGCGAGTGCTTACTTGGTAGGGATGACGACGGTGATGGGGACTCTGAACAGAGGGCCAGAGCTGGGAGCTGCAGTGTCATAGCCACACACCTACAGGACACACACACACACACACACACACACACACACACACACAAACACACACACACACAATTAGACCACGTTCACGCACCCATATGAACTCCCCCTAATACCAAAGACAGCCTCTATTTCCATACCTCTCTCTTTCTTTGTCCATATATTGCTGTATTTTTCCCATCCATAACTCTATCCCTCTCTCTTAATTTTCCCCCTCCCTTTTTCTGAATCAATGACACGGATGAGTCTCATACTTATATATTAAAATAGCTCCATCCCTTCCCCACATATATCCAATCCTTTCCTCACGCTCTTCATTCATTCATTCATCCCTCCCTCCGTATTTTCCCCATCCATAACTTCTTCCCCCCTCCCTTCCTTGCCTCCGTGTAGTGCAAGCCCTCTCGGAGCCCCAGGGGGTCGACGCGGACGTTGACGTGACGACACTGGTTCATGAGCTCCAAGTGGGAGGGGCACTGGACCCAGGGGGCGGAGCATGTGAGGGCCAGGTGCAGCTGGAGGGAGATGCGCTCAGAGTTGTCTGTGATTGACGCCCGCGAGGCACCAATCAGGAGAGAGCAGAGGGAAGAGACCAGGCCGTGAAAGTGAGAACCAATCATGATGGAGAGTATCAGTACAGAATGTAATTTTAACAACCCAACATATACGTGTGTGTGTGTGTGTGTGTGTGTGTGTGTGTGTGTGTGTGTGTGTGTTTACCCGTGTTCTCGGGGAAGATGGGTTCGATACCCACCCCGTGGTCGGAAGGCGAGAGGACGTGGGTGGGTTCCCTGAGGTAGATGCCTCGCTGTGTTCCCACGGTAACCGCAAAGCCCAGTTGGCTTGTGGGTAACGAGGCGTGTTGAGTGAGGTAGTCTAAAGCCCTGTCCACCTGAGAGAGAGACGCATTATAATGTTTGTAATAGCAACATTATATAGTCAAAAACCATCACCATGATATTTAGGGACGGCACAGTAAGGCTCAGCTAAGCTACAACACACACACACGCACACAGACGCATGCACACACACACACACACGCACACACACACACACACACGCACACACACGGCAGTGTTACCTGTATGATTCCGTGTCCCTGTGCAAACACTTCGATGTCGTCCACTTTCATGGCTGTGTTCTCAAGAGCTCTCCTCACCGCTGGAACACTGGGACGGATCCCGTTCTGCTTCAGACCTACACACACACACACACACACACACACGTCAATATACGCTCATGTTTTATAACTAAAAAAGACAGCCACATCCCCACACGATGCACATCTCCTTTCCGCCAAACATTTCTTCACACCCACAATATTACTGACGGTGACTAAGAACACACCTCCATCACTTTAACCCCTGTGCAAAATAGACAAAAACACAACAATACACTAACACATTATATTTCAAATAGCACAACACACACACGCACGCACGCACACACACAAACACACACACACGCACACGCACGCACACGCACGCACACACGCACGCACACACACATACACACAGCCTACCCGAGAGGACGAGGGCAATGCCGCCGCAGGCGTTGGGTGAGGACATGGACGTGCCGTTCATCAGCTGCGTGCCGCGGAGGGTCCAGTTGGGCACGGAGGCGATGGCCCCCCCAGGGGCGCTGATGCTGACCCCCAGGGCCCCGTCGGTGCTGGGGCCCCGGGACGACCAGGTGTACTGGTTGGGGGGCAGCTTCTCCCTCAGGGAGTACTCGGCCACCATCATGTCAGGGGTCACGTATGCGCCCACACCTGGTGGAGAGGAGGGAGGGACCAGGTCAACAGACAAGTCTTCTGTTTTTCGGAGATCTGTGTGCGTGTGTGTGTGTGTGTGTGTGTGTACGGAACGTCTCAGTGTGTGTGTGTGTGTACAGAACGTGTGAAACGTCTGTGTGTGTGTGTGTGTGTGTGTATAGAGATTGCGCAGAAAATGTGTGTAACGTATAAGTGTGTGTGTGTAACGTATCAGGGCGTGTGTGTTTGTGTTGTTGTACCGATGACGCTGCTGGTGGTTCCTCCAGGGCAGCCCACTGTGGACAGACAGGGTCCATTGTTGCCGGCGCTCGACACAAACATCACGTTGTGTTTCTGCACCGCCTCTGTGATCACGTCACAGATCCTCCTGAGAGAGAGAGAGAGAGAGAGAGAGAGAGAGACAGAGTACAGGTTGTTAATGATTCTAACACGCAACTGGACACACAGCTAAAATTACTTAAGTGTAAATCTATTAGAATACACACAAAACAAATGATCGTGTGCGCGCGCGCACACACACACACACACACACACACACACACACACACACACACACACACACACACACAGACACACACACACACACACGCACGCACACGCGGTCTCTCACCCTGTGTTGGGCCAGTGTGTAGCTTCTCCATAACTGTAGTTGACCAGGTCACACTTGTGATTGATGACCTCAATCATCTACAGGACAGAGGGATATCATGTACCGTAAACAATGTTTGTGGCTCAGTCGGAAGCAGGAGAGAGAAAAAGATGCTAAGACAGTTCCGTGCCAAGTCGGCTAAGGGAACCGCAGGAAGACCAGAGGAAGAAAGGGCACCCTACCGCGCGGATGAGTCCCGTGCCCGTTTCCATGGTGCTGAGCCGCGTGTCACCGATTTTCAAGGCGAGGATCTGGGCGCCGGGAGCGATGCCGTTCCGTTCGGGCTCGTCGGGGAAGTGACCGGCCGCGATGCTAGCCACGTGTGTCCCGTGCGCCCCTGCAACGACAAGGCCCTCATTTCAAACACACACAACCCACAGCGACGGTTAAGACCACAGGTCATGGGGATAGACTGGTGTCCCATTGAGCTGAGTGTACGCCGCCTCAAAGCCCTTTTCCTGAACCAACTGGATTTACTGAGCATTCCTAAACACTGATCATAAAAAATGCCCGGTGGCAGTCAGAGTTAACGGTACACTGTGTGCGCCGCCACCACCTCCACAGTTTGAAAGTGCTTGCCGAGCCCCCCCGGCAGCTCCACCGCTACAGGCTGTAAGAGGAGCCTCACGACAGGTGGCGTTTCCAGATCCTCCCCCAGCCCCCCCGCCGGAAAGTCTTATCACCTCCGCTGGTGACGATGCAGAGCGTGTTGCCCTCGTCGTACACGTTGACGGAGTAGTTGAGCATCTCGGCGTCCCCCAGCGAGGCGTGCTCCTGGGACTCTCGGTAGGAGGTCAGCACGGTGCAGCGGGAGAGGTCGCCGCACTCGGACGTGTCCACTACGGCCCTGCACAGAGCGGAGGGTCAGTCCGGACATACGGACAAAAGGTCAAAGCTAAGATTGAGGGGGGGGGGGGGGGGGGGGGGGGGGGAGTAGAACGGACAGTGTTTTATGGCACAAAATAAAGGAGGTAGGAACAGAGGGAAGGGGAGGAACAGAGGAAGGGTAGAGAGACAGATGGAAATGGAGAGAGGCCCTTTGCACTTGAAGCAGGTAAAAGCACCGATTCCCTAAAAGAAAAATGACACTCAATTCAAGTCCCTGCCCAGAGGACCAGAGGTCATGGGTCAACGACGGGCCTCTCACCTCCAGGTGATGTCGTCGTGCCAGGACACGCAGTCGTAGACGGGCCCGGGGTCGCTGTACTTCTTCTCTAGTGACGCCAGCAGCTCCAACTGGCACTGCAGCTCCTCCTTCTGCAGCTTCTCCATCTACGACGAGGGGACGAGAGGAGAGGGGGTGGAGGAACCGGAGGAGGGAGAGAAGACCAACATCAACACGCAGCGATTAAAGAAGCCAAAAGCAGCCGTAAACGAGGAGGAGATTCCATGGACAGTTTTGTTTTTCATATAATCGTTCTGTCTGAGTCCAAGGATTTTCAAGGGTTTTCCAGAGGGAAGAATTTGAGACACTGTCAAAGCAGGCCACCACACAAGGGGTTAAAAACACGTTTGGGTTGACCTCTGACCTGGGAGGGAGAGGGGTGAGCGAGGTCAAACTCTTCGGCCCGGCGGCTGGCCTCGGCCAGGGCTGCTCTGTGTGCTGGGTCCCACGTCTTCTCCTTGCGCTCTTTCTGTTTGGAATCAGAATCGGAATGCTTTACTAACCCCGTAATCCTGCTTGTCCAGCAATAACACGACGACAAACGTTTTTTTATTCCTTTAAAAAAAAAAAAAACGCTTGCAAAATGCTCCCCTTAACTTGTATTAATATTGTAGTACATATACCTACATTGAACCTTCTCTCAAGGTCAACAGATTACATTACCATAACAAATGTTTTGGGGTAAGTGACTACATTTGGTAATAGATGGCTCTAAGCCTGAGGAGCAGGTAAAGCAACTTGCAATCGCACAATCCACAGTCGACTAAAACAGAGCTCCATGTGCTGATTCATACCTGTATTCTTTCTTTAAGGGCCTTAGGGAAGAACTCATAACCGTTTTTGACTCCAATGTGATACTTTTCTGACGGATTCACCCAGGTAGGAGGAATCTAAAATAAATACAAAGAGAGAGAGAGAGAGAGAGAGAGAGAGATACACAGAGACAAAGAAAGGAAGATGTAACAAAGGACAGAGGCAGACAAAGGAGAGAGAGAGGACATGAAAAAATGCTTTATACAATGCATGGGAACTATGGCAGTGAAATATTAAAACTAAACAAATATGACAAAACATTATGTATATCAAAGCCTAGGTGGAACCATGCGACAGGCTATTGACGGAATATAGGGCACACCAGGCCTAAGTGACAAAAAGATGGGAGGATATGACAGGATAAGGTGAAATTCAAGACACCACAGACACCAGTCAGAGTTACCGCTGGAACCATAGACTTGATAGCTCCTGATTGAACAATGTGGAGTCCAATACACTGCTTTGTTGAACTGTTTAACGCTGTCCTCCCCTTAGTCAAGTGGATTGGTCTGTTTGTGTACCTTCAGTGTTCTGCCGGATAGCCCGGTCACCGCTCCATCCTTGGGTTCCACCACTGTTGTCATGTTGACATCTCCACTGCCGGTCGTGTCAATAATGTCAACAATCTTTGGCTTCCCTTCTGTCGTGATCTGATACGGACCGGGTAAGAGAGTGAATAGTGGGCATTAGACTGGGCAACTGTAAAGATAAAGAATAGCCTGTGTTGACCCTTTTAGGTTAGATCATTTAGAATCAAACAATCAATCAATGGAATCAAGGTATTAATCCTCCAGGTAACCAGGGATAAAAAATATGGCAGGGTTAACAGTAACACACACACGAGCGCGCGCGCGCGCACGCACGCACACACACACACACGGAAAACCAACTTGTTTACAATGAAAGACCCCCCACTACCTCAATTGCAACATAACAAATGCCAAATCAGTACTACTGTCATCTTGAGCAATAATCTTTGAGGACAGAGACTAGACTGTGTGGTTTGCATTGAAGATAAATTAATTTGTAAGCACGGCCTTTGACACGGGTTGGTGAGACCGGTCATCAGATGCTTGAGTTGGGTAAAGTTGATTCATTTCTAGTGACAATGTGTCTGAACATGTATGTCCCTTATTTAGCCTACACGTTAGCTTGTTAGTTAGCTAGCAACCATAATGCACAAGATGACTTGCATTAAGCTGGCTAACGGATAATTAACGAAAAGTGTCTGATACTTAGAGAGTTTTACAAATAACAAAAATGACAATCCAGGGCTAATGTGTCTGATAAATTTACTTCTATAGTTAACTTATAGACGACTTTGTTACGATGGTTACCCGATAGCTGTTTCATAAACATTGGGGCCTAAACACAAGCTAAGTAGCTAGCTAGCTAGCTAGCAATAAGCTAAGCTAACGGTAGCAAGCTAATCCGTCTAGTTGAGCGCAATGGGCTAAATTTACCTGCATGCCCGGGGCCCCAGGATCCACCCCGGTGTCAAGAATAGCAATGAGAACTCCCCGTCCATCGTACTCGGGAAACCTGTTAAGATATGAGGCAGCTCCAGTCTCTTTCTTGGGAAGTAATCCATGAAAGGGGAACGGTTCTTCGGTAGAATGAGCAGCCATAATTGTAAAGAGTGACAATGAATGACAACAAAGCAACGAAATGGGGAAGAGAGCGTTCAGAGATAGAGCCCAGGGAGTATGATCTTTAAAGAGACAGAACAGAGTAGACTGTAGTCTACAGGAGTATACTTGTAGAGGGCATATCACAGTGTGACACTTTCCTCATATTACTTAAACTATTCGGTTTGGCTTGGTGATCAAACGTTGTTTGCTATCGGAGACTTTCTGCACTACATTTTGACATTATTTGCCAGCTGGACAGCTGGGTAGGGACAGCCGCCAGGGACTGTCTGGGACTTTTCTTAGGAAGTTTAGTTTCCTCTAGTACAGTAAATTAAATTTGAGTTAAGTAAATTATTGATAGTCAACAGTCATTGTGTTAGCCTATGCCACTCGGAGTGTACTTGTATTGTTGGTGGGAAAATCTTGTAATTTAGTATATTTAAATTCGATAAAACATGAAATCTATGTATTTTATTCTCTAGATTATCAGAATTGTAATGTCCAGGAATCATATCTAGTAAATAGGCAGTCTTTTTTAAAGTGAGGATAGCAAGTGTGTTACATTCATGTTCTCAATCAACAAACCAATCACTTGCGACCTGAAATTCACAAGGAGTTGCATTAGGCTATTGTGCAACATTTTGGTGAAATCAATGCAATCGATTCAGTGAATTACTTCAATAAATTCGAAGATCCTTTTGATTTATTTTAATGGTATTCCCATATAGTTGGATGGATAGGGGCTAATCAAGGTTAAGGAATTGGGTTCTTAGAAGAATTGAGACTGGTAGAAGTGATTCTACTTTAAAACGCTAGGTGGTGACCTAGGATCACTTTTTTTGCAATCAGACGCTCCCTGTATTATTTTTGGCTGTCCCCAGTGTTTGTCTCAATTTACACTTAAAGCCACAATTTATGTTTGGATTCTGGGTATTAAATTAATTATATGTTGGAGCTATACTTACCCTCACGTAGCCCACTTTTATACAGCTTTTTTAGATTTTATTTTGTAAGAAAATAAGTTTTACCATCCAGAATTTCTTCACCAAAATATTTATTTTAGCCTTTTTATTATAGTTATTATAATGTAAAATAGGTGCAATGCTTGCTCATCCTCTGTTTCCCTCCTCTTCTTGTCCTCCCCTCCTCCTCTTCTCCACTCTTCCCCTATCGTTGTGGTCTTTCAGTTCAGGAAGGAGACAGATGGAGAGAAAGTCATGTGTAATGGGCTGTGGAGCAACTGAAAGGGAGGTAAGAAAGAGGGAAAACAGAGGATTGCCATGGCACGGTCCTTTGTTCCTCAAAAGCACTGCTTACAGTCCTAATGTAGCTGCGGTGGAATTTAACTAACAGTGTTATTTCATCAACTATTAGTTACCACTAGACTAACAATTACTGTCTGCTCAAGTTTGACTATATGATAAAGATGGGCAGGAGAGGATTGACCAAAGCAATGGGATTGCATGAGAGAGAACAGAGACCATATTGCTCTTAACAGTATGAGGTTAATAGATTGAGGATGGGTGTTGTTGTTGTTGTTTTTTATTCATTATTTCAGTAATGCGTTTGCTTTAATAATGATAGCGCTTCGGAGAAAAAAAAATGTATTGGGAAATAATAGCTTTAAAGTGCCAATTTGGTTCTTGATTTTATATTTATATTTGTTAACATATAAATAGACAATTGTATGTGTTAACGATTGACCATTAATAGAGATTTTGTTTATTTGTGTTGTTTTCCATAACACAGGGATTAACTTAACCAGCTGCCTAACTCATCTGTCCTCACTGTCCTGTCTGCGTGTGCGTGTGCGTGTACGTGTGTGGGGAGCAGTTTCAGGGTGGGGTAGTTACACATTTGACCTCCTCTTCTGATGTGTGGCTTGTATGGGCTTGGTATTAAAATTTCACTGAGTATCCCCTATACCAATCTTCTTAGAATCAACATCTGTCCTATTTTCCTTTGTCAGCCAATGGCTGAGTGTTTCACACATACACACACATACATACTCTTGCTTTTCCATTTGTTTACCTCTCTTGATGCCAGTATAGTCACTTTTGGAACTTTTAGAATGTCTCAAATGCATTTGATGTTCTCTTTTTCTGCGTCTCAAAGAAACTAACACACACACACACACACACACACACACACACACACACACACACACACACACACACACACACACAGGCTTGTGGTTTACCACAGGGTGTAGCCTCTGCTGGTTTTACTTAAGCACTGTAAATGCATGTCTTAAGCAGCTTTCAAGCATCAGTTGACTGTGTGCTTCAGTGCATGCAACTTTTAGCTGTAGCATCTCCCATCTCCACCCTTCATTTGCATGGAGGCTAACTGTCACCTGTGCCCACATCATAAGCATGGTTTCCTCTGCTTCATGTGAGATGACAAGAACATACTTGATACTTGTTTTGAGAGCATCAGAACTCACATTCACATCCATATATTGCATCAGCATCATATGCCCCAAACAGAGTATGCCACCAAGTAAATGAAAAGATCTGGTCAGTCACCGTTTCTGCTTTTGAATAACTTTGCATGTTGCAAAGTGTGTCGCCTCTCGGCTATATGAGGAGATATAAATATATCAAACCAGCTTTGTTGATGGTGTCTGTGAGACCGACGAAAGTGGTACACCACAGATGAATAGTTGGCCATTTAAATTCCCCATTCATTCAAAAAGACAGTCCGGAGGACAAGTTTGCAGAGTGCTTCTAACGTTGTTTGGAGAGTGTACCTTGGTGACTAGAGAGATGAGACCTATAACCTAATTGGATTTAGGGCTGTTCTGTAGGAGTCACTTCTAATCCGAAGACCTCTGTCAGAGAGAGCCTCCAACAAAGGATGCATCTAGCAATAGCTCTCCCAACTATTAACTTCTCACTCCAGCCCTGTTGGATTGGGCTCGGTAGGCTGACTTGGGCTGTGCTGGGTGGGGCCGGCTGCTGGAGTCTTCTCTAGACCATTAGCCGAGGCTATTTTGAGGAATGTCCTACGCTGTTGGGACCGATCCGAGAGACAGGCTAAATGAGCTTAGGTGTGCGCCGCTTATGCGCTGCACAACTCTTCTTATTTTTTTCACCTGTTGAGGCTCTCAAATCCAGTCCAGTCATGCTATCCCAAAGCACCATCACATGGGCGGTCAGCTAAAGCCATGTCGTGTTAATAAGTGTCAATGGGACATTTAGAGGTCCATTCATTCATTCATTTCTTTCCCAGTCTGTGTCCATGTAATACATACACTTCTAATCATCCAAACTGGGATTCTATTTTGTAGTATGTTCTACATGGGACACGTTTTTTTTTCTTTTTTTCTTTGGGATGGTATGATGTTTTCCATAGGTCTGGGAACCACAAAACATTTCCACTCCATTCTGCACTGCAATGGCCAAGGGCTTTTTGTAGGAGCTCTAAAGCTATTTCTTCGCTTATAGGCACCATTGAAAGGGGGGGCTGGGGGTGATACGCAGACCTCTTTACTGGTGATCAGGTACGTTCATGAACTCCCATGATAACCTACGAGTGAACAGGCCGTCTGTGTACATTTCCCTCGCATGACGTTCGGACGCTGACACGCGATCATTATAGACCAGGGAGGTGTAGCCTATTGTGCAACCCCGCCCCCACGGAAAGTGAGCCAGTGTGAGCTGCTTGTCGGTTCCCATCCAGCGGCCGTGTTTGGGACAGAGAATGATTTCTGTCCGAGAAGCGTAACTGTACAGCACCCCTGGAATAAACGTGCGCCGCGGGAAAGCCCGACGTTGTGGAGGATCCTCTCCAATAAGAAGACAAAAGAAAAAGTGTGGAGCTTAAGTGCGAACATGGCGGTCGAAGAGGAAGGTCTGCGAGTTTTCCAAAGCGTTAAAATAAAAATAGGTAAGCAACATAGAGGCTCAGAATTTCCCTACCCCCCAGCACGCGTGAGTCGATGGCTTTACATTAACAGGGTAAAATGCGCTGGGGGTTCTTGCTGCGCGATCGCACATAGGATTCAGTTCTTGCTGTATTGTAATTCAAATCACACGCGTCTCCTCTCGCAATTGTGGATAGGTTATTGTGATATGTAGGAATGATGTTATATTTAATTGATCGAAAGCCTGATTTTGACATGAGAATGTAATAGAAATGTTATAGAGTCGGTACAGTAATTTGCCAGAAACGGTATTGCTATGGCAAGCTAGGCAGAGCAACCTCAATGCCACTGCTATGGAACGCTGTAAACAGCTGCATAACCAGATGGCTTAGCATGGGCACTTTCTCCACCTTGTAGAGATTTGACTTCACCGTTAGGGTAGTTGTGGCAGAGCCATTTAGATTAATTGTCAAATCTCTCTCTCTCTCTCTCTCTCTCTCTCTCTCTCTCTCTCTCTCTTCTCTATGTCAAATCTCTCTCTCTCTCTCTCTCTCTCTCTCTCTTCTCTATGTCATATCTCTCTCTCTCTCTCTCCTCTCTCTCTCTCTCTCTCTCTCTCTCTCTCTCTCTCTCTCTCTCCCTCTCCCTCTCTCTCTCTCTCTCTGGCACTTCCATCACGTGTAGGAATATATCCTGATAAGCACCCTGCAAATTTGGTGGTGTTTTTCTGTTGTTGACAATTGCCTATTTTTAGCCCACTTCTCCTCATAAACGAAGATAGCTTAAAAACATACGAAAACGTCTATGGAGGGACCATTAAGGGTGTTACTATAGGCTTAAATGGTCGTCTACTAGTTTCATTATAATTCTAAAAGCAGTCAAAAGGTTTGCCATGTACAGAAACCATGGACCAATCAAGGCCTGATGGAAGGTTGAATAGGCCTGTATGGCCTGGTTTCTTAAGTGTTCACATTTCATTAGATCAAAGCTGTGCCCTTCATTTAGAGACGCCTCTGTAACTTCCTCCTTTCAGTTTTGATAAGCACCCCCACACAGTCTGTGGTTGGTCTGTGTGGGTGCAGTGACTGCAGTCACAATTGTTTTGACTTTAAACATATGGGGAGGGTTGAACGGAGACAATGACATTAAACACACAGACAAGCTTTGGGTTGTGTGCGTGTGTGCATGCATGTGTGTACACTTCTGTGTGTGTGTGTGTGTGTGCGCGTGTGTGTGTGCGTGCTTGTGTGTTATAATGAAGGGTTTACAGAAACACTACCAATGTCAGATATAGGTTTCTGTTCTGTTGAACGGATGTTAACAAATCTTAATAGGGAAGTTCTCGACCTGAAAGATGGCATAATTAATGGTTTCTCTGAATAGTTGTCCACAGACCAAACCACGAATATGAATGCAGCATTCTATACAGGTTTAACTAAATGTAGACCAACGTATTTCTTATGACTTGATTCCATTAATCAGCTAACAGTATTTATCAACTGGCATTCAATAACTGGACTATTATTTTATACTATACAATACCACACACAAAAATACACAAGCATTGGAGTCTGTTTTGGAAATACTGTAGACTTTATGGCAAATCACAGGCAAATGGTTAACCAAATCAACCAAGCTAAATCTCAACGCTTCCTCGCTGCCACCTGGCATGGCATGGGTACATCATTCACACATAGTGGGATTTAGGTCAAGGTTATTAACTATTTATTACTATTGCACATATTTACAGCAAGCCTATTCGACAGCAGAGATTGTAACCTAGTGATCTGTATTTCATCTAGAATACGATTGCAGCTATATTGAACGCCAATAGACAATACACATGAAAACATCCGTAGCCTTAAGTTTAACCTACAGTGTGAATCGGTTTCGGAGGCAGAGGAGTTTAGCCCACCCCCAACTCAGTTACCTAGCGACTGTCAAACACGCAGCAAAATAAATTGTACTCCTACCGGATCCCCAGAGTTCCCTGTTCTCCTGTGTGCAAACTTTGCCTTTTCACCAGTGGCACCCCATATACGTCCCTAAGCTCATGACTGTGTGTGCGTGCTGACTAGCTACCTTTAATCCTCTGTATAGACCTTAAGGCCAACAGTCTAACAGGGAGAATGCAAAGTGGATAATGGGAAGTACGGAGGACTCTGCGAAAGATGACCGGCGGATCATCGTCAGGGATTCATCTATCTGCCGGAAAGGGAGACCGGGGGCATGGGGTGAGCCAGTTCAGGCAGCGGAGGACTTTCTTATCGTTGGGCTTCTGTCTGACGAGGAGGTCTCTCTCGCGCGTCAGTTTCCTGAAGGGAGTCGTGTGCATTGTGGAAATAGAGTAGGAGCAGGGCTACTGGGGCTGAGCCTGCCCTGTCCGGGGGAAACACAGGAAACAGGAAGCGGCCCCCCAAATCACCTTCTAATTGGCTGGAAGGGGACTACAAAAGAAGTGTGTCTGTTTTTTCCTGCGTGGCAACAAGCTAATGCAAACCAGATGGAATGAGACGAGAGAAAGAGAGGGAGAGGGAAGGAGAGAGAGAGAGAGAGAGAGAGAGAGAGAGAGAGAGAGAGAGAGAGAGAGAGAGAGAGAGAGAGAGAGAGAGAGAGAGAGAGAGAGAGAGAGAGAGAGAGAGAGAGAGAGAGAGAGAGAGAGAGAGAGAGAGAGAGAGAGAGAGAGAATGTTTTTCTCCCAGTCGAGCTGTGCAGCAGCAGGCTGTGGTTAGTCTGTCAGCGACTCAGTGTCTCTCTCCCTCCTCGGGGAGACAGGCGGAGAGGCGAAAGGGGGGGTCTCCCGTGGCACAGCTGGGGTCACAATCCGCTAACGATCCCCAGCACACCCACACACATTCGTCTCAACGTGTCACCATGGGGAAAAGGCAGAAGTTTTGACGGACCCAAAAAACAGCGGGGACCTTGAGTGTGGTGAGAGCGACTCGGCTTGGGCGAGCCTGTGGATCGGGAGGGGGCAGCGTAGGAGGGCGGTTGAAAATCGACGGGGGTGTGGGTTCACGACTTGGAGGAATCAGGCAGGGCCGGGGAGACTGACTGGGGGGAGGAGGTTTCCAGTGACAGAGCGCCCTCCCCTTCTCTTTTTATTTTCTTCTCTGTCCCTTGGCACCTTGCCATCAGAGGTTCCTAAACTTCCTCCCTGTCCAGACTGGATATGAGACACGCAGTGAAAGGAGGGGGCAGGAAGAGGGGGATGAGGGTGAGGAGGGGGGATGAGGGGTTATTAAGTGAGCACACTCGCATCGGACAGACTCCCAGATCGGCCGAGCTGATGATGTCAGACAGCCCCTGACAGGTGGTGTAAATAAAGTTGGGATGATTTGAATTCAACTGACAACCAGAGCCTGGCATGCGCTCTGAAATGGCTGGTTTCACAATCCCTTCATGTCCTCTTGTGGACAAAGAGGTCAGATCCCATGCAGGGTACTGCACTTTGTGAAACATACAAAATTCACATCATGTGGAGTAATGCGATGTTGCCTAACACACTATGAAGCCATTTCCTCTCAGCTCGGAATGGCAGACAATACTGTAATCATTGCCCGTGCATGGTGTGTAATGTATGCTTCTTTTAACCAACAAAAAATCTATGAGAAATAAATCTAAAGGAATATAGAACAATTTCCACTGACTGTGAGAAGCCAGGGTCCTTGTGTTTTATATGGTGTGTGTGTGTGTGTGTGTGTGTGTGTGTGTGTGTGGTGTGTGTGTGTGTGTGTGTGTGTGCGCGTGTGCGTGTGCGTGTGCGTGTACGTGTGCCCATGCACACACCATGTTCTCCCTAG
The DNA here is from genome assembly GCA_017639675.1 of Aplochiton taeniatus. Lineage (NCBI taxonomy): Eukaryota > Metazoa > Chordata > Actinopteri > Galaxiiformes > Galaxiidae > Aplochiton > Aplochiton taeniatus. Next base: position 6,011,809 of record CM030173.1, on the reverse strand, counting down.
AAGCCTAGTTCTCGGTACCGCAACGTGCCGTCAACACACGCATGTTGACTGTTGAGACGTTAGGGCAGCATTTAGGAGAGGAGAGGCAGCAGAAGTCAATGAGGTGTAATTATCCGGGCTGGGTGCAGATGAAGGCTGCCCCTGCAGTGTACCCACGCCACCAGAAACACCCTGTACCAGGAGCAGCGGTGCCCAGGCAACAGGCTCCGCGGGCAGGGTAAATACGGGCTAAACACAGGGCCGGTGGAGCTCTTCCCTCCTGACTCATGCCCTTCAGATGGCCTCTGTGAACCTCCAGACACCTCGGGTGGGGGCCACGCCCCGTTACGGCCCCCACCTGTCGACAGACACACCTACAGGTGGTGTCACTTGTGATTCAAATGAACTTGAACAGCGAGTCCCATTAAAAACATTCCACATGGTCCTTTTCACAGCCCTGGAGCGTCAATGAAGCTGCGTGTCGCAAGCCGCGTATTCGGTTGTGTCGGTGTGGTGTTGTGACAGGACATTACGGACATTATTATTTTCACTTCATTTACGAGGACTGATAGTCCCCCCCCGCCCCCCGCCCGTCCCCCCCCCCCCCCCCCCCCCGGCCCCGGCCAACACACAGGCGTGTTCTTACTGAAACGGCCAAACTGTTGCTCAATTTGACTTTCAGTTAGACTGCATGTCTGCGCCTACCAATAGGCCGTGTCTGGTCTGTGGTTAGGCAGGTTTTCATGTTAGCAATATTTTGTTGCACGCAAGCATCCAGCGGCGTTTGAACAATGTATTTTCTCACCTTTCACGAAGTAAAGGCGAGAAATAAACTCGCAGGAAACCCTTAGTATTTTATGAATGGATCGTCAAGGTAACGACAAAGAGGAAGTAGGGGTCAGGGTAAGGTTACTTTTACCGTATATTCTCCACTAAAGCCTCATAAAGTCCTCTCCTCTCCCCTGGTGTGTGTGAAGTAAACTCCAGTTACACCGCACTGGCCTGAAACACTACACCTACTTCCTCCCAGAATACACCGACTAGTTGGATTTGATTGCTTAAGTCTGTGTGTGAGACCAGGAACTGAACCCAAGAGGAGGAAAACATGCCAGCAAATCAGAGTCCAATCAATCAATCCTGTGTTTCAACAGCGCTTTGTGTGTGTGTGTGTGTGTGTGTGTGTGTGTGTGTGTGTGTGTGTGTGTGTCTGTGTGTGTGTGTGTGTGTGTGTGTGTGCGCTTATGTGTGCTTGTGTGGTTAGAAAGAAAGAAAGAAAGAAAGAAAGAAAGAAAAGAAAGGGAGAATATGAAAGTGACCATATCCAATCGGATATGTGTATCTTCGCCCTTAACGCGTGTAGCCCGTGCAGCTGTGGTATGTGTAAGCACAACACGTCACCCAGTGTGTTTTCATGTCATCATTTTCCATTGGAGCTGAGGGTGTGAGTGGAACATTAGCTTTAGACCGTGTGAATGCCGAAAGTGTGTGTTTGATCAGTAACTACAGACGGCTTGGTATTCCCGATGTAAACATTAGCACAAGTTGGTTGTTTTAGGTTTTCACAACAGTTTTTCTGTAGCGGTCATTTGGACTTTTGTAGGTAGGATCGCCTTTTCCTCTCGGTACCGGCTATAGTCAGTATCTGGTGGTGGGTAGCAGTGTCTCACTCCACTCCCCAGCATACGCTTGCCTCTAAATACATACATACAAACCCAATTTACACTTCTGGTTTGGAAGGTGCCCACTTGAAAACACCTGACATATCTGCTCTCAACCCAAATCTTTTCGAAATATTGGTTAGGGTGCAACGGGATTTAAGGCATAGTGGATATTATATATACCGTATCTGTGATTTTGAAACTGATGGTGACCTGGACGCCTAAACTCCTTATTTACATCGCCCTTACTTTCTTAAACCGCGACCTCGCTTCAGCCGCCTACACCTTTCAGCTCTCAGTCTATGATTCAGCGGTGGTCTGAATGGAGCCAGATAAGCAGTCACAGGAAAGATTTAAAAACAACAACAAAACCATAAAATTAAAGGGGGGGGTTGCTTAAGCGTGAGAGGCCAAATGGATTTGGAAAGGAAGGCCAGTGACCAAAACACAGAGAGGCATGAAACAATCCGGCAATTCACAAGATTCAAATTCTTGTGAAATGGAATTGCCGGGCCCTCCTCCTTCCTGCTCTTTTACGAGCGCTCCGCACAGAGACCTCGATGGCTGAGACACTGTTGAGGTAGACCACGGGGATCTAGGCTAGGATGGCTTTCTCTGTCGTGTTCACGTCTCTCTGTGGCGGGCCTTAGCGATCTGGCCCGTAATGGAGGCTGCCGCTGCAAAATGTAATTAACTAAACGAGTCATTAATCAACGGAGATTCAGCTGAAGGAGATTGTGAATTAGAAAGAGCCAGGAGAGAGACTGATATCTGCACATGCACCGAGGACATACTTACACACACTCACGCACACACGCACGCATGCATGCGTGCACACGCACGCACAGGCACACGCACACACACACACACACACACACACACACACACACACACACACACACACACACACAGATATCACCCGAGGGCTGCACTGTAGAACAAAGTGCCCTTGTGTGTGTAGCTGTGTGTGTGTGTGTGTGTGTGTGTGTGTGTGTGTGTGTGTGTATTTGCGTGTGCCTGTGTGTGTGTGTTTGGGTGTACTTTTGAATTCAGTGTGACTTCAGCTGGTTTACGGGCCTCCTTAAACACTGGACACTGAGCAGGAGGAGTGTTCCTTATTAATGGCATGGCTTCTGATGAATACAACGATCATTCAGTCTTTCTGTCTCTGCTCTTTCTCACACGCTCCCTCTTTCTTTCTACCACTCTCTTTCTCTCTTGCTGTGCGGGCTAACTCAGTTGTTCAGAGCCTTTTAAACTTCATCTTGGATCCAGTTGAAATTCCTTTCTCCTCATCTCATTTCCTGTCAGTTCTCTCTCTCTTTCTCTCTCTCTCTCTCTCTCCTCTCTCTCTCTTCTCTCTCTCTCTCTCTCTCTCTCTCTCTCTCTCTCTCTCTCTCTCTTCTCTCTCCCTTTTAAGACAAGTACTCTGTTTCTCTTCATTTCTAGTCTTTCTGTTCTTTCAATGTGTTTGTTCCTGCCCTGCTCTCTCTCTCTCTCTCTCTCTCTCTCTCTCTCTCTCTCTCTGCGTGATACGATGCAATCTACATTTGGAGGGGATATAGGTGATTTTGTGTTTTATATGTGTGTGTGGGAAAGAAAGAACATGACTCAGTGTGACGGTTTGTATATATGTCTGTAGACGTGACAGACAAGGCATATCTGCACCTCTCTGCCTCTCTTTCAGTAGGAGAGCAGGGCCACACATCGTCAAAGATTCCGTCTGTGTGTGTGTGTGTGTGTGTGTGTGTGTGTGTGTGTGTGCGTGTTTGTGTGTGTGTGTATTTCTATTTTCTTGTATGTGCGTCCGTGTGTGTTTAATCTTTGTCACGCTTTCCCCTCTTTCATTATCTGTTAACTGGAGGTGGAGCAGTGACCTCTTTGTCTGGAGATTCTCTATTTATCTCTTTCTCACTCTCTCTCTCTCTCTTTCTGTGTGTCTTTGCGTTTGTGTGCGCGTGCATGCCCTGGTGTCTACAGACTAACGTGCTGTGTGTTTTCAGTGCGTTATAATCTTTCCGTGGGCGCTGCTGTGTGCCTCACTACGATAGAAGGACGAGGTGTTCTCTGGGGGCATCAGCCGCGAATATTCTTACATGATGAAAAGAGAAGCTTGGCTGCTGTTGTTTTTATTTTTCTGCTTGTCTGAGACCATGAGCGGAGGAAGAGGGAGGGAATGAGTCACAGCCCCTGGAGAGAAGGAAAGGGGGGAAGAGGGGCAGAACAAGAAAACACCGCAGACACTTCGGGAAAATGAAAACAAGGCAGGAGGGAAATTCACAGGATAACCGACGAGCAAAAACACACAGCAAAAGAAAAGAGGAGGAGTCGTGGAAAAAAGAAAGCGGGATGAACGGATGAGGTTATAACGAGTGGTATAGAATGTAAAGACGAGGATAAGAAAGAGAATCTCAGGGAGGGAGGGAGGGAGGGAGGGAGGGAGGGAGGGAGGGAGGGAGAGAGAGAGAGAGAGAGAGAGGGAGGGAGGGAGGGAGGGAGGGAGAGAGAGAGAGAGAGGGAGGGAGGGAGGGAGGGAGGGAGGGAGGGAGAGAGAGAGAGAGAGAGAGAGAGAGAGAGAGAGAGAGAGAGAGAGAGAGAGAGAGAGAGAGAGAGAGAGAGAGAGCTGGGATAGGAGGATTAGAGTAGCAGGTTTTATAATGAATTCTCTATCTAATCTATGTAGCTGAATGACAGGTTGCTCTGGAGGGGGGGGGGGGGGGCTTAGCTTTCCTTCTGTAGCACTCCCACCCACATACACAGGCACATGTGTGCGCACACACACACACACACACACTGATGTCCAGCAGCGCCCCTCCCCCTTTCCTCCCCCCCTTCCCTTTCCAAACCGGAAGCTAGTCATGCTGTGTTAAGAATATAACTCTATGGTGTCATGGCATTCTGGCTGTATAGACCGCACCACCACCCAGGCTATGACCACAAGCTACAATCTACTCCTACCCTCAGAGCCCATAGGGTGTATATAAGGAGGGGAAGGGTGGGATGGGAGGGGGGGGGGGGTTCAGGAAACAGATGCTTGGCACTTCCTGTTTTGATGGTTAAACACATATTTATGTGTCTTTGTGTTTGTGTGGGTTTGATTGTTTGTGTGGGTGGGTGTTAAACGCCATGTTCTGGTCGCTGGTTACCAGCTGTCTGAATGGGTCGTCCGCCGGGAAGGCCTCTTTCTATTGGGCCGAGCCCGTGGGGGTTCATGGGAGATTTTGTTTCAACAAATTGACTGCAGTTAGACTGGCATCAAGTAATCCTTTTCATTTTGCCGTTGCACTTATGCGCACACACGTGTACACACACACACACACACACACACACACACACACACACACACACAGTCTGCAACAACAACAGCTGTGAGAGGTTAATCCTGTGATGTTGTGGACACCTGGCAGTTGTAATCCAATCAAGATCCCTCACTAATCAGCAATGAGGAGAGGCGAAAGACAAGGAAAAAACAGAGCATGGTGACGGAGGGTGACAGAGGGGGAAAGCAGGGAAGGTAGCGTCAAGAAAAATTAAGAAATGAAGTGTGTGTGTGTGTGGGGGAGGGGGGGGGGTCATGAACAGGACTGACGGAGACTGGAGGGAGAGATAAGGAAGGAGGGATGATGGAGGGAGATAAGAAGAAGGGAGTCCACGTCCTGCTGTCACACACCCCTGATCCCTGCAGGATTGACGTCAACATTCTCTCTCTCTCTCTCTCTCTCTCTCTCTCTCTCTCTCTCTCTCTCTCTCTCTCTCTCTCTCTCTCTCACACACACAAACAAACACTATGATGTGGATCTAGAGTGTAAGTGGGGAATAAACGTAGACTAGAGTCGTAGTGACACAAGGGATTATGTAACATGATAGCGAGGACAATTCTCAAGTCGGTTCGTTACACCACAATGAGGGGAATCGTCCACACGACGCAGTTCAAGTAAAGCATGGCCCGAAGCAGGCAGTCCAAAACCCAGCTGTTTGCGTTGATATCCTACTCGCAACTATGTGCGACATTGATGAGGGTTTTCATACAACGTTAGACTGCTGTTGTTAACAACAGCAAAACATCCCAGTTCAGACACGGTGTTTCCGATTGCACTGCAGCAGAGCCATGCGCAGGAACGCAAATGTGCTTGACGTCGAACGCAACTTTTATGAATGAGCTACTGTGAGCGATGAAAGCGTAACGTCATGACGGGCGGTTTGCTTGCGCTCTGTAAATGAGCTGCTTTGCCTAGCGGAAACGTCAGATGGCAGACCAGATATAGAAAGGTGAAAGGGCTTTTAGACACGGCAGGCGTCCTAACCACACCTGCCTGACTACAGGATGCTCTCCGACCGAATGCTGATGGGTAAGCCCCAGGGTGGAACCAGAGAAACGTCCGTATCCCTAACGTCTAACGGACAGACGGGCAATGAACCACTGTAACCGTGAGACTACTCAGTTGAGTTCAGTCCCGAGAGCTGTATGTACCTGACTTTAGTGCAATTAGAAGGGGAGATCTCCACCTCGTCCTAATGGGGTGGTTGCTATGGTAACTACTGCGTCTCCCATCAGGGTGCTTGTGACCCATGCTAGCAAATAAGTAGCCTAGGTAATAACTATAAAGAAAAAAAGAGAGAGAGAAAAAAAGATCATGCTACTAGATTCCGAATTTGTTTATCATTATCTGTCCTAGATCACGATAAAAAAAGTGTTCTCTTTATGCAAAGAGATGTTGTTTTGTCTAACCTCTATGTGTTTTGACTACGTGTGTTTATGTGGCAGCAGAGGCAGGAAGCATCAGTAACACCACACCGACATCCTCCTGACAGGGTGTCCGCTAGTGCACAACAAATAAAGCATCGGGCTTCTAGAAATGGAACCTGATCTGACTACAAGTCAGGTCTGAAATCTGATTCACTTTAATGATAATATTTTACATATAGAAGAACAAAACGTGCACGCGAGCGCGCGTACACACACACACACACACACACACACACACACACACACACACACACACACACACACAGAAGTCAAAACCATAGCTGTAGTGACGGCACTGAGTAGAGTAGACAGTGTGTATTGCTCCCCTGGGCATTCGAGAACAGAGTGGGTGCACTCTAGAGGTGACTATCATGATCTCTCTCTGTCTGTCTGTCTGTCTGTCTGTCTCTCTCTCTCTCTCTCTCTCTCTCTCTCTCTCTCGCTCTCTCATAGAGTGCCTTATTGGGCCCCAGAGACTGTAATCCTATCACTGTGGTTAGACGGTTCACATTAAGTTAGTGTGTGTTCATGTCTGCGTCTGTAGAGATACTTCCACATGACCGTGTGTGTGTGTGTCTGTGTGTGAACTTACACCATGGTGGGTGGTTCGACCACATTCCTATAAAAGGCAGAGCTGCCTGTCACGTGCATCTAATGAACAGATTGAGCTCGACAGGACACAGAGGAAATGTCCCACGCAGATTCTTTCATTCACAGATCTGTCCTGAGCCCCCTCCCAACACACACACACACACTGGGAGAGTGTAAACGTGGAGAACGAAAGGTTTTAGGAGAAGGAGTGAATGTTGCACCTGTAATAAGTCCATGTGTGCGAAAGGTGCTAAGGCTATTGCGTATTGTGTGTTTGTTTATGTTATTGAAATGTAATAACTGTAAGTCTCATGTCAAAACAGTTTAACTGGCAGGTAAGCATAGAACAAGATGTGTAGAATAGAAGCAGACCTGAACAAACCGGAAAGAATACTGTAAAAGCACATACGTCAAACTACCTCTCTCTGCCTAGTTCTGATTTAGTGCAGTGTCCTTGTCTACTTATACTGTATCTATGGAGCTAGGCAAGTTTGTGATGTAATAACAGTGTTGAGGGCGTTAATGTCTACGGGTGATTTGTTCAGGCAGCTGAACTCCCAACTAGGTTCATCTCCGCTTTTGTATGTAATACAAAGGGAGGGAGGATTTCAATTGTGCAAAGTGATTTTTTTTCAGCGAATGAAAATACCAAAAAACAATGTTTCTTTTCTTCTTCCCACCTCTGTTCTCTCTACTTTCTCTACTTCCCCTTTTTGGTCCATGTCTCTATCTCCCTCCTCTATATGCCTAATCTTCTCTGACCGCGCTGCCCTCTCTCTCCCCTCTGCCCCCCTCCCCGTGCAGGTGAAGCTAAAAACATCCCTCCGTACCCTGGCCCAAACAGGATGAGGGACTGCTACTGCACAGTCAACCTGGACCAGGAGGAGGTCTTCAGGACCAAGATCATAGAGAAGTCCCTCTGGTACAAAACGCACACGCACACACATGCACACGCACACGCACACACACACACATTCAGTCTCCCTTTCACTCTCATTTTCAGCCTCATTTCATTTTTTTTCTGTCTGTCTGTCTGTCTGTCTGTCTGTCTTTCTTTCGTTCTTTCGTTCTTTCTTTCTTTCTTTCTTTCAAGCATGGAATGTAGTGGTCAATGTTTGCAGTGTTAGCCCTGGAGTCTAGTATCACGAGTTTCCCATTGCTATGGTTCCCGTCTTGTCTTTTGTATAAGGTATCGATGTCGACCCAGAGTACAGCTAAAGCAAAAACAAAGGGGTGCTTTGACCTGCATGTTTTTATTTAGGATTTTTGATTATAAGTTATGTTAATAAGGAACTTCACAACAGCAACCACACCAAGTGAATGTCCTTGTCAGGGATATCACCTGGCTAATAATGTCGTCTTTTGCCACTAGCAGATCCATAGCCAGTAACTAAATAAAAAACATGTCTCTCCTACAGCCCGTTTTATGGAGAGGACTTCTACTGCGAGATCCCACGCAGCTTCAGACACCTTTCTTTCTACATCTTTGACAGGGACGTCTTCAGGAGGGACTCCAGCATCGGTGAGTAAAACCACAGCGTCTGAATGGCTCGGCTGCCGTTGTAAAACCCACCGCCCTCTCTTCTGATTGGATCAGAACGTTCATTACTCCCATATGTTTTCTATTCTGACAGCCAGCAGTTGGTGGGCTTGCCAGGTTGCCATGCCGACATGCCGAGTCAGTGTGTTTTCAGGCGATTGTTGTTATAAGGAGCTCCAGCAACCAAACAAACGTTGCTGCCTAAATCTGCATGCTGGCAGTATACCTGTATACGCCGCCTACAATATATCGGCTCTGTGTAGTTTACTGTGAGCATGTGACATCGGATGTGAGTGTGCTCAGCCAAAGGCTAAAAGGAGGGCTGGAATTAGTTTAATCATGTTCCTGTTTTAATTGTCTGTTTTTAATATGCCTTGTAAAGTGTCCTTGGGTTTTAGAAAGGCGCTCTTAAATTAAAGTTATTCTTATTCTTATTATTATTCTTGTCAAGATAACGGGACATACTGATGCAGGGAAAAGGGGATAGGCTAATGTTATTATCGTAATAGTGAACCGTGAATAGGATTTTGGTGTGTATGACATTCAGAACGACTAGCTGTGTGTGTGTGTGTGTGTGTGTGTGTGTGTTTGTGTGTGTGTGTGTGTGTGTTCATGTGTGTGTGTGTGTGTGTGTGTGTGTGTGTGTGTGTGTGTGTGTGTGTGTGTGTGGTGTGTGTGCGCGTGTGTCCCCGCGTGGTGTGTGTGTTGAATGTGAACAACCAGACAGGGTCATTTTCGGGTCATTGCTCGTGGTTGGATGGTGATTTGTCCTCCGGCAGGTTACAGCTCTCAGTCCGAGGTGTGCAGCAGTGTTTTGTTTGTGTGCTGAAACGGAGACAGGCATGTGTATCTGTCTTCATTGTGTCGGATAAAGTCTTGAGTTAACGGGGCCTAGTTTGTGAAACCATGCTCAGTTGATTTGGTATTTCTCCCCCCCCTGTGTGTGTGTGTGTGTGTGTGTGTGTGTGTGTGTGTGTGTGTGTGTGTGTGTTTGTGTGCAGGCAAGGTGGCGGTGCAGAAGGAGGACCTACAGAAGTACCACGGGAAAGACACTTGGTTTCCCCTACAACCTGTCAGTGCAGACTCAGAAGTGCAGGTGTGTGTAACCTAAAGAAAGAAACCCCCCCACACACACACACACACACACACGGTCGCTGCTTTTTAGCCTCCTCACAGACATAAAAAAAATCATTTTTTTTGCTTTTTCCCCCACAGTTTTTCATCATGGACATGTACAGGGATGCAAAATCCGTTTGTTCGCCCGGTCCCCGCTCACAGACAGGTAGAATAGGACCACAGCAGAGTTCTTCTTCTGCGTGCGTGCGTGCCAGTCCGTGTGTGTGTACGTTTCTGCGCGTGCCGCCGCACCAGGACGCCAAACAAACACGCCACTGTGTGCACCCTAAACAGGCCGCGGGTCAACATGCAGGAGCGCCGCGGGGTCAAAGTCAAGCCGTGCTCCGTGTGTTTGTCGCCGCGGAGTCTCCCTCCGTGAGCTCGTCACCACAGCGCAGTGACACGCCCCGCCCCGCCCCTAGAAACGCGACGCGTCCACAGAGCCGGGCCACGCGGCTCGGCGTTCCAGTCCGCTCTGGAACCGTAGATCCATGCTGTTCGTGTTGCCAGTCAGTAGCGGTGAAGGGCGGTTGGAGGTTTTAGTTAGGAGCGTCCCACCTCAGTCAGTCGCCACAGTCAATCAGTCAGTGCGTCTTTTCTAGTCGGTTGGGTTCTGTCGACCCGCCGCTCAGTCTCCACACTGCAGCTGTAGGCAGCGACGCGGATAAAATGACCATCAAAATAGACAGAGAACATATTCCTAGCCACGTGTGTTATTTAAACACGCGCCCTATATCTAAACCACACTTCATAAGGGACACTTTAAAGAGCGGGAACAGGAATAGCCATGCACTTCCGTCGTTTCCGCCGTGATCATTCCCAGAGAACTCTTTCCCGTGCTGGACAGTGGCTGATAACAGCTCCCAGGCCTAATAGTGGATATAATAACAAGAGGCCTCTAGTTATGTCTGTTGACTGTCGACTGTCGAACACCGACGCTTTTCTGAGGGGCTGGTCGGTCACCTGCAAGCCCAGAGTTGAAGGAAGTCGTTTTATTTTTTTGTAACGAGGGAAAAAAAAGTTTCAAATTGAACAACGATGGATCGGTTTTGGGTGATTTGTGATTCGGTGGAGTCTGTGGCAGTTTAGTCACCATTTCACACTCGCCCCACAGTAATACACACACACACACACACACACACACACACACACACAGTGAACAGTAACATCTGCAGACAGATGAGTGTGTGTGTGTGTCGTCTCAGAGCGGAGGGTTGGAAACAGAGAGGCATTCATGCGAGGTGCTGGGAAGAGGAAGGATGTGTGAAAGAGAGACAGAGATTGGAGAGAAAGAGGGACAGAGGGATGGGATCAAATGAAGTGAGAAGATAAAGTGTCTCTTCTTGTTAAATAGAGGAGACATTGTGTGTGTGTGTGTGTGTGTGTGTGTGTGTGTGTGTGTGTGTGTGTGTGTGTGTGTGTGTGTGTGTGTGTGTGTGTGTTCCCCATCCCCATAGAGAAAGAGAGAGAGACAGACAGACAGAGACTGTTAGTAGGTTTTGGATGGGGTTGTGCTAGGCAGCTGCATTTCTCGTTCACTCTTGCTATGGCCGTATTTAATCACCTCAAGAAAAAACACAACCAAGGTCACGTGCTGGGCCTTAAATTGTGTGTCTGATACTCTTTGTGGTCACAGTTTGTTTACTTCTTTTTATGTTGCTTGATTTGATTTACCAAAGCTAACACTGTATAAATGTGTGTGTGTGTGTGTGTGTGCTTGTGTGTGTTTGTGTGTGTTTGTGTCTCAAGGGTAAGGTGCACCTGGAGCTGCGTCTGAGTGAGGTCATCACAGACAACGGTGTCATTTGCCATAAACTGGCCACACGGTGAGTCACACACACCACACACACACACACACCAACCCACACACACAACCCCCCCCCCCCCCCCCACACACACACACAGAGACCAGCACACATAAACGCAGGTCTCCATAATAGCCTGCCTTCTTAATCAGTACAAAAGCTGTTCTCCCAAACCATAATAAACTATTCATTTGCTTCTAATGCTTCATAAGGAATATTTTTTTTTAAATATCCTTATTTGTTATTAAGTTTGGATACACTTCAGTTATACACTTATAAAGAACAACCTTGAGGTTTTGTGTCAGGGTATAGCACCTTCTTTCTTTCTTTCCTTCCTTCTTTTATTCACTCTTTCTTTCTTTCTGGCTTACCCTCTCACTCCTATCAACCCGCCTTAACTAAGATGGCCTTTGCTGCAGTCTCGCACTGCACTGCTTGTTGCTTGGCAACGTTCTGATTGGCAGGGAGATGCTCCAGGGGGCTTGTGTCCAGGATTTGTTTGTTTAGACCCCCAGATGAGTCACTTCTCATTGGGCTGTGAAAAAAACAAAACACAACAACGTGCGTTGCTGTTTCCTGTGTTTGTGAAAAAGGGTGCAGGATGGGTTTGGGGTTTCTGTGACCTTTCGCTGTTTCACTGCACAAAAGCAAACAAACAACAACAACCACAAAAGAGTTTGCATGCGCTACAGCAAGCAACACTTTGACCTCTGTCTCTCTTCTTCTTTATCGCTTTGTCTCTCTGTCTCTCAACCCGATGACAACCCGGTAGGATGTTGTTCCCACAACACACTCCAGGAACATGGCTTTGTGTGGTGGTGCAACAACAAATGGAGGTCCCCCAGTCAATCAGATGCCATGAGACGCACGTTTCCTCTGGCGTTAGCTGCGGCGCATGCCCTGCTGCATACAGCGTGCTTCATAAGCCAAGCGTAGACTCAAAACGCCCCTTGCGGATGGTCAGTGGAGAAAGGAAGAGGAAGAGAAAAAAGGATTGTGAGAGGCACCGGCTGTCAATGGGAAGGTATTAGTGGGAATGAATAGAGGCTGTTTCATAGTGGTCTTTGTTGTTCTTGGCGGGGCATGTCGGAGCGGCGGCGCTGCAGGCCGTTTAACACGGGGCAAGGGAAAGGGAGAGAGAGAGGATGGTAGTGAGGCAAAGAACGCTGAGAGGCAGCCCAAGGTAAAAAGGGGGAGGGCGGGGAGAGGGAGAGGGGGAGGAGGGGGGTGTGGGGAGAGCAGGAGGGGGAGGGGGGGGGGGGGGGGTTGGGAGAGCAGGAGGAGGGGGATAGCGTGGATGGGGGGAGGAGGTGGGGGGATGAGGGGGGGAGGAGGCATGAGGGGGTGGGGAGCATGAGGAGGGGGGGTTGGGAGAGCAGGAGGGGGGGGGGGGTTGGGAGAGCAGGAGGCGGGGGATAGCGGGGATGAGGGGGGGAGGAGGTGGGGGGATGAGGGGGGGAGGAGGCATGAGGAGGGGTGGGGAGCATGAGGAGGGGGGGTTGGGAGAGCAGGAGGGGTAGCGCGTGCGATGTGGGGATGCGGGGGGAGGGAGGGGGGGGGGTGGCGGGGGGGGTTGGTGTTGGGGGGTTGAAGTTGTCCCCCTGAATGAGATTAGAAGCCGACAAGCATCTGGCCCAGAATAACCCTCGCCCCCCCCCCCCCCGTCCATTCACTGCTCCTCTCTGTTCATTCACTCCCATCCCATTCAATTGGAGCTCTTGACATGGGAGCACGCCACAATTAGATTGCGTCTCATTCCCCTTTCCCCTATGATTCGATTTCATTCCCTCGCTCCCAATTGGATTCAGGTTGGTTTACTGGGGGGTTTCTCCTCAAGCTGATTCGATAAAGGAGAAAGGGAACGTCGTCCGCAAACAAATCTGAAGCCATTTTTCGTTCAGAATGGGCAATATTGATAATAAACATCTCCCATGAGATGACTTGTTCTTCAATGCTGTCTGAGTATAGGTTGTCTGTCTGAGTGCGTGTGCGTGTATGCGTGTGTGCGTGTGTGCGTGCGTGGGTGTTGAGGGCAGGGCAGAGTTACAGTAGGCCAAGCAGGGGTTACATAAACAAGCTTACTGCACTGTAAAGGAAGTGCTCTGGTATTAGTGAGTTAACCCCACTCCCATCCCCCTTTGTCATTATTAACCTGTGTGTGTGTGTGTGTGTGTGTGTGTGTGGGGGGGGGGGGCAAGCATCAGTGAAGGGACAGGACAGGACAGGACAGGACAGGACAGGCTGAATAAGATGACTATCAATACACATGGGCTCTGTGCCTTGCTGTCTGTCTGGATGGATAGAAGCTGCCTCGTCTTGCCTATCTGTGTGGGGGAGAATGTGTTAGATCCTGGATGGGTTTGATTGTGTGGTGTGTGTGTGTGTGTGTGTGTGTGTGTGTGTGTGTGTGTGTGTGTGTGTGTGTGTGTGTGGTGTATGTGTGTGTGTGTGTGTGATGACTAGCGGTGTGTCACCTTGATACACAGGAAGTGATGCGTCCCGCCGGGTGCCTGGTCTCTTTGTGGCAGTAATCCCCTTACAGGATGATGTCATTCAGAATCAGAACGGCTCCGGGCGGGGCGCCACCTCATCACCTTCAACACACGCATTACACTATCACTACACACACACACACACACACTATCACCACACACACACACACACACACACTATCACTACACACACACACACACACACACACACACACACTACATAAACGCACACACTATTACTACATACACACACACACACACACACACACACAGACACTACCACTACTTACAAACATAACCCACACACACACACACACACACACACACACACACACACTACCACTCGTAAATGCACACACTATCACTACACACACACACACACACACACACAACCACTACTTACAAACATAACACACACACACACACACACACACACACACACACACACACACTATCACTACATAAACGCACACACTATCACTACGTACACACACACACACACCACACACACACCACACACACACCACACACTACCACTTCTTACACACATATCCTACACACACACACACACACACACACACACACACACACACACACACACACTACCACTACATAAACACAATACTACCACTACATTCATACACATGTTAAAACACACACATTACCACTACATACACATACACACTACTACTACATATACGCAAACCAAACACACACAGAAACAAACAAACATATAGTAGATAGACAGTGTTTGAACCAGTCTTCTGATATGGACCAATGTTTACAGCTCAAAGCTAAGTGAATAAGCAGACACGTCTGTGTGTTTAAACTAAAGAAAAATCGTACACTAAAGAATGTACGATCTACTGCACTACACACACTGAAAAAATGGAAAGCAGATTCCATCTAAACCAAACAATGTGTGTCTGTCCGTGTGTGTGTGTGTTTGTGCGTCTGTGTGTGTGTGTGTGTGTGTGTGTGGGCGGTTGTGTTTATGGGGCTGGTTGGGATGGCCTGGGTCTCGATGAGCAACACGTTCCACCAGGCCGTTGAAATGATTAACTGATTAGGAGAATTGCCCCGGCTGTTCTCTGTGCCTCGGTGACGCTTTGATCCAAAGATTGAAACTTCCTGTTGGCTCTTTGTGTGTGTGTGTGTGTGTGTGTGTGTGTGTGTGTGTGTGTGTGTGTGCCCATGCCCATAATTGTGGGTAGTTGTAGGATTAGGGTGGATTTAGAACTGTCTCCATGCTTTGCCAACAGCCTAGAGGTGACATTACTTCCCTTTACATTCACACACGCACACGCACACGCACACGCACACACGCACACACACACACACTCACAAGCACACGCACACAGGGGAACACACAGGTCTGACGAGGAAATGACCTACAGTAAGATTCCTATTTACTGTTTTGGTCATTGACGTAGTGGTGTTAAATCCCTTTGTTTATTTGTGTGTTTGTGTGTGTGTCTGTGTGTGTTTGTGTGTGTGTGTGTGTTTGTGTGTGTGTGTGTCTGTAGCGTGTTGGAGTGCCAAGGTCTCCCCATTGTCAACGGCCAGTGTGATCCCTATGCTGCTGTCTCCCTACTGGGACCTTCCAGGTCAGTATCACACGCACACACACACACATGCACACCCACTGGCACTTGCATTTGAATTCATACTGGAGGCAAACAGTCTGAAGGACTGAAGGATTTCTCCATATGTCTGTCTGTCCGTCTTTTCCCTTTGGCGTGTGATCCATTGTTTTCTGGGCTACGTCTTCTCCCACTCATTCTCTTTCCTCTCCCAGGTCGGAAGCTAGGAAGACCAAGGTGAAGCGGAAAACCAACAACCCCCAGTACGATGAAATCTTCTACTTTGAGGTGAGTCCGTCAGCATGAAGCTTATATGTAAAATGGAAATATTAGAAATAGTCAGAGTGTTGCTATATTCTGCTCCTTACTATTGTTGGTATTGGGTTACACACACACAGACACACACACATGCACGAACACACACTGCGTAGAGGCACAGATCTGACTGCCAGACCTGCATGCTCAAATACCCTGTTTCCTTCTTCAACGAGTCGAAACCTGAAATCGCTTATTGAATTTCACGTCCGAGACCTTAAAACACCGCCCTGCTTTGTTCTGAATTACTTTCCCCCCCCTGGTTGAGCGTTTAGACTTGGGGCACGGTAAACATTGACGAGGCAAAGACTGAACGGAAACAAACTGGGGAAGCTGTTGGGGAGAACTTGAAACTCACCGAAGTGTTTGGTTTTCAGTTTTGAACTGTTGGTCGTGGTGGGATTTGTGTCCAAGTGGCTTCTCTGAGTATCATCCGTACAGAAATACACACACACACACACACACACACACACACTCACACACACACACACACACATTCATACCACACGCATTTTAACCCTCAGTATGCAGTGATTTATCATCCAGCAGCCCTTCCCCCGCCCGTCCCCTGCAGGACAAGAGTGGGATTGATTCGGACAAAGGAAACCAAACAAGTTGACCCTTTGATTTCTGCCTGATTGGCCCCTGTCGCCCACCACCGCAGCGCGCGTCACACACACACACACACACACACACACACACACACACACACACACGGAAGCCTACAGAACCCTAGAGGTCTTGTGGTTGCTCGGCGGATGCCCCATTCAGCTCACACGAACACACACACAATCGCACGCACACACAAGCTATCTCATTCCCACATTTACACGCAACCACACTTTCACATACCAATGAAACACACAACCAAACACACGCGTACACTCTCATTCGCACATTTACATTTACAACCGCACACAAACACACACACACACACGCAATCACTCATACTATGGTCATCTATCATGCCCTTGTCATGAGGCATAGATAGATAGCTTGTGTCCCGTTGTTCCCTCTCTGTTGACTACTGTGGTGTGCTCTGATGGCGTGGTGGCTCTTGATGCAGCTGAGAGCTGCGTGCTCTATAGGATGTGATCTGGGTCAAAGGTCAAAACCCTGCAGCCTGCTTCAGTACCGCACAGCGAGGCTGTTAGACTGGACAGGGCCGACCAACGGGGTCTCCTCTTTACCCACTGCCCCTCCCAGCCTGGGCAGAACAACGGGGTCTCATCTATACCCACTGCCCCTCCCAGCCAGGGCAGAACAACGGGGTCTCATCTATACCCACTGCCCCTCCCAGCCTGGGCAGAACAACGGGGTCTCATCTATACCCACTGCCCCTCCCAGCCAGGGCAGAACAACGGGGTCTCATCTATACCCACTGCCCCTCCCAGCCTGGGCAGACCAACAGGGTCTCATCTATACCCACTGCCCCTCCCAGCCTGGGCAGAACAACGGGGTCTCATCTATACCCACTGCCCCTCCCAGCCTGGGCAGAACAACGGGGTCTCATCTATACCCACTGCATCTCACGCCATCCTCACTAAACTTCAACCCTTTACTTCCTCTCCGTTGCCTTTCCTGACGGCTTCCTGTTTCAAAGCAAAACGACAAGGGATGTTTAATTTGGACCTGCAGTCGTGTGCGGAGGAGGCTGGCCTCGGCCGGCTCTGTTTTAGCCTCGCCGTGGAAACGAAGCCGTGGACGCTGTGGCCAGTCGTCTCCCCTGGGCCCGGCTCCGAGGGTGGGACTCGCCTGCTTGAGGTTTATCTCTCATCAAACCGCTGGGAGGAAGGGACCCTGGCTCACACTGTGTCTTCTGGCTGCCAAGCATATGAACAGATAGTCAGATAGCCCGGAAGGTGAGCACTTCTGGAGCGAAGGCTAAAATGGGTGTGTTTAAAATGGGCGTGTGTTTTTTGGTTTCCTGTGCCTCGTGTAGGTGACCCGGCCGCTTAGCTACACCAAACGGCAGTTTGATGTAGAAGAGGAGGATGTTGACAAGCTGGCGCTGAGGTGAGAGAGCTCGTGGTCTGTTTGTGTCTGTGGGTGTGTGCGTGTGTGTGCGTGTGTGTGTGTGTGTGTGTGTGTGGTTCCAGAGATGCTCACACTAGTTGCTGGGTTTAGTGATTGCTCGCACTGCCCTTAACGGATTTCAACAATTATTTGTCACACGCTTTGATAGTTGCTTCCGCTTAGTTGCGCAGTGTAAAACCCCCTAACTGTGGCTGTGGCTGTGGCTGTGTGTGTGTGTGTGTGTGTGTGCGTGTGCATGTGTGCGTGCGTGCGTTCGTGCGTGCGTGCGTGCGTGTTTACAGGGTGGACCTGTGGAATGCCAGTAACCTGAAGTTTGGCGATGAGTTCCTGGGAGGGGTCCGGGTGCCCCTGAAGGTCCTGGGACAGGCTGGCGTCCACGACGCATGGTGAGGACTTCCTGTCCGTATGACTCACTCCACAATCCCCCACAATCCTCTCCCTTTGTGTTTTAAATCTCTATGCTTCCCTTTGCCTGATTTATTTTCTCAGTGAAATGATCAACAACGTCACTTACTAACCCTACAGCACATTTTGACAGTAAAACCCCCCCCCACTGTCTATTGTAAACATTGCAAAAACATGTCTTCCTCCTATTTCTTTTCCTTCTTTCTCCGCTTCTCCGTCGCCCCCCCCCCCCGGCCCACCCAGGTACTTCCTCCAGCCCCGAGAGAACGGAGGGAAGTCGGTGAAGGTCGAGGAGCTGGGCTCCCTCCGTCTCAACATCGTTTACACCGAGGACCACGTCTTCCCCACGGAACACTACAGCCCGCTCCGAGACCTGCTGCTGTTCTCCGCTAATGTGGAGGTGGGACTGGGGGCGGGGGGGGGGGGGGGGGGGGGGTTCAAAGCATGTCCGTGTGTGATGCAATGGGGGAGGGGGGTGAGAACATGGAAATGCTGTGCACCTGTGTTTGCGTTCGCGTCTGGATAGGTGTTTGTGTGTTATGTTGTGTGCGCGTCTATGCACTCGCACTGTGTGTGTGTGTGTGTGTGTGTGTGTGTGTGTGTGTGTATTCTATACAATCATACTGCGTGTGAGTGCGTGTGTGTTCTATGCACTCATACTGTGTGTGTCTGTATGTGTGTGTCTGTGTGTGTGTGTGTGTGTGTGTGTGTGTGTGTGTGTGTGTGTGTGTGTGTGTGTGTGTGTGTGTGTGTGTGTGTGTTGCGTGTGCAGCCCGTGTCGTCGTCCACTGCCTACATCCTGGGCGAGGTTTGTCGGGAGAAGCAGGAGGCGGCCATTCCTCTGGTGCGCCTCTTCCTCCACTACGGCAAGATCGTGCCTTTCCTCAGCTCCATCGCCAACAACGAGGTCAACCGCACACAGTGAGTCTGGTGCCTCCGTCCGGTGCCTCGGTGCTGACACCGCCCCCCCCCCACCACCGCCCCCCCCCCCACCACCACCACCACACCACCCCCTATCCACTCTGGAGCTTAGTGATCACAGCCAGGCCTACCGTGGCGTTCTTGCGTTTATGTAAAGCCCCTTCTTTTGGATTGGCCTTGGTTGGCCCTACGCTGTGGACAGCAGGCTATTGTTTTTACAGTTGAGTCTGACTGTGATGACCGTGATGGTTCCCAGGTTTGATATCTTGTTTTCTCCCTGGCATCTCCCTCTTCATCTCCAGGGACCCCAACACCATTTTCCGGGGGAACTCTCTGACGTCCAAGTGCATCGATGAGACCATGAAGCTAGCAGGCATGCATTACCTGCAGGTCACCCTTAAGCCCATCATCGACGAGGTAGAGAACCGCTGTGGACCTCACCATCTTTCATTGTTCTCTCTCTCGCTCTCTCTCTCTCTCTCCCTCTCTATCTCTCCCCCACTCTCCTGCTATTTCTCTTTCATTTCTATTGCTTCTCGTTGGAGTCTCTTAGTTTTCTTCCTGTTCCCTCCTCTGTGAAGTGTGTGTATCAACATGTCCATCAGTGTGTCCTAGCTGCCTGTCTGTTGGTCTTCTAGCATGTTTAAGATACTGTTAATGTGGAAATGTTTCGTTTTTTTATTGTATAATTCTATGCCAATTCGGTTGTTCTCACAGATATGCACGGAACACAAACCCTGTGAGATCGATCCAGTCAAGCTCAAAGAGTCAGAGAACTTGGAGACCAACAGAGTAAGTGTGTGTCTAAGTCTGAATGTGCTTGTGTGCGGGGCAATGTGTGTGTGTGTGTGTGTGTGTGTGTGTGTGTGTGTGTGTGTGTGTGTGTGTGTGTGTGTGTGTGTGTGTGTGTTTATGTAAGGGTGTTTGTATATCTAATCCTACCCCCATCGGTTCGGCTGCCTTAGGAGAACCTTCGTCAGTACGTGGATCATATCTTCAACGTGATCACGGCCTCCGGGGTCCGCTGTCCGACCGTCATGTGCGACATCTTCTTCTCCCTCAGGGAATCCGCTGCCACTCGTTTCCAAGGTAACCAGCAAACTGGATGACCCTGGAGATATGAGTTACAAGAGAGAGACAGTGACAGAAACACACAGAGAGAGAGAGAGAGAGAGAGAGAGAGAGAGAGAGAGAGAGAGAGAGAGAGAGAGAGAGAGAGAGAGAGAGAGAGACAAAGGTTCAAGAACACGAAGGAAAGAATAAAGGACAGGGCTTACATGTACCTTCCAAGTTTGTTTTTCCTCGAGCCAGTCTCCCAGGCTCATTACAAAACTACATTCCCCATGGTCTTTTGTGTCACCCTACAGCCTCTTCCTGTTTACCCATCACTGCTAATTACATACAAATGCTCCAACAGATGAAATTGCACAGACTGTGACACCCCCTGTTGGCTGTTACAAGGCTCTGCAGGGTTAATTAAAAACCTGATATTGGGGCCCATTCAATAGGCGATAAAAACAGAACTTCCTATTACGGGGGTTAAGGTGTTTGTCTAAAAGTGAGAGTGGACACTGTATATGTGTGTTCATGTGTTTGTGTTGTGTTTTACTCCCAGTGGACCAGGACGTGCGGTACACTGCTGTGAGCAGTTTTATTTTCCTGCGTTTCTTCGCCCCTGCCATTCTGTCGCCCAATCTGTTTCAGCTGAGGCCACACCATCCGGTAAGCACACACACACACCCACAAACACACACACACACACACACACACACACACACACACACACACCCACAAACACACACACACACACACAAACACACACACACACACACACACACACCACACACCCACAAACACACACACACACACACACACACACACACACACACAGACGCACACTAGTTGGAAAATCCACTCTTACACACACCTTGCTTATGCTTGCTTGATGTACACGCTTAGTGAAAGTTAGTGTACCCATGCTTGAATTAGTTTGTTTTCGCTCAGGATCCTTCCACCTCACGGACTCTCACTCTGATCTCCAAGACCATCCAGACCCTGGGGAGTCTAGCCAAGTCCAAATCTGTGAGTCCCTCGGAGCAAACTAGTGGAAGGGAAGGAACACGGCCTTCCACACGATTTATACATGACCGGTTATGTTAGACACACATACCCTGAAAAAGAGGCACCTCAAAATGTTGGTTGAACAACCAAGCAGGGTTAGTTTTGTTCTTTATTTCCATGCGAGGTGTAAGCTCTGTGTTTTTCTCTCAACACTCTGCTGGTGACCCACTGATCTCACTCTTCTTGTGGTGATAGCGAATAAATACCAACGGGTCGCTGGTGGCCTCCCGACTCTCTCACTCTCTGTCTCACTCTCTGTCTCTCCATCTCCCTCTAAGGCCAACTTTAAAGAGACATACATGGCGGCTTTCTATGACTACTTCAACGAGCAGAAATATGCGGATTCTGTGAAAAATGTGAGTTTCCTCGAGTCTAGTTATCGTTTTTAGGCCATTGTGACAGCTTTCGTCAAACCTCTTATATACTAAATAACGAAATATTTCCTTAAGACATGTTTGTATACTGTACTATATCCGTTTGTGTAACAAATATTATCTCTGTTATGACATATTAATCATATTTATTCATAAAACATTTATGGTATTATTCTATCATCAAAGGGCTTTGATTTTGTTCGTTTGTTTTAAAAATATACCATAGAAAAGTTATCATTTCAGATCAGGCATTATCTTACAGAAGTGATCTCCCCATTTCCAACTAGTAAATATATCTACTGTTATATTGTGTCAAATACTGCTTAACGATTCCCAAAGTAATGAAAACGGTATTAAAAAAAAAATTGCTGGTCTGTTTTCTCAGTTTCTGGACCTGATCTCGTCGTCCGGGAGATGGGACCAGAAGAGCATTGAGACGCCCATCATGCTGAAGGAGGGGTGAGACTCAATCCTGTCGTACCCTCCCGTTCCACCCCAATGGGGCCAGGGATCAGCGCATGGGACGGGGGACATTTTGGAGGATGTTTTGATAATAATAGGATGAAGGTTACACTGTGCTTTTTGGCCTCGAGATATTCACACATGTGGTTAGTCTTTACTTCTACTGTTTTGATAATAATCGCCGTGGGGGTTCGGTCTGTAGTTTAAATAAGGGTTGACAGGAAAGACGTGTATTAGTGCTGTCAATATTGGGGCTGTGCGTGGGAGGAAAGCCAGTGTGACTGACGTTTACGTGGTCTGTAGCCACAGTCCTCGAAGGTGTTAATCGACAACCTGGAACTGTAGCCTCACACCGTCCTTTGAGCGACTGTTCAGGAAGCCATTTTATTTCCTTCTCATGCTACGGCCTGAGATCGAGTCAATATGAGGGTAGTCCTGACCGGGACTAGGTTTTTCTGGGAGCTGGGCTCACTCCTCCTCCCCTTCCTCCTCCTCCTCCTCCTCTTCCTCCTCCTCCTCCTCGCCCCTCTTTTGTTTCTGATGCTGCCGACCCGTGCAGGAGTGTTAAGCTCACTATAAAGAGGGTCGAAGGGAAGGGCTCCAAAAGTTCAGTGGGCAGGTAAGAGCTGCGTCATGTCCAAGGCTTGAACATGACAACAACCACTCCTCCCCCCCTTACTCTGCTGTGCTGCTCTGCTAGCCTCTGTGCCCTCCACTCCCCCCTCTACTCCGCTCCATTACAACCATTGCGCCAGACACTAGCGCGCTGAGCGTCACTTTAAAATGGCTCCTTTGGACTCGAAATGACTTGCACACTTCATAGTCACGTTTAGCCAGATATCCTTGCACTCCAGATGCACAGTCCGTTTGCTCCACTGTGTGTTTAGCGTGCAAGCACGAGTCATTGCACCGGGGGTCAATTTAAAGTTACCACACAGCTTTCGACTAATGCCATACTGGTGTGCTCATCACACTAAGTGAAGTGTTTTCCCGCAGCCTGCTTTTCTTTGGCGATCTCTCCGTGTGAAAAAGGAGCCCTCCTACCTCGTGTGTTCACACAGGACCAGAACATGCTTGGCATGGCAGCAACAACAGCAACAAGACTTGGCTGCCATCCAAACAGCTCGGGGGATGCTAAGAGTCTTCATAGAATACTGCCTGTTGTCTGACCCCGGATATAACTATTATTTTTTACACACTTTAAGGCCAACAGTTAAAGTGCTATGCTGGCACATGAGTTTGTGTTGTCCATGGCGTAGTCGTTCTGTTATGTGCTCCACCCAGCATAGTACAGTTGGGCTCGGCCCAGCTTGACCTGATAGTATAGTGTATTTAGGTCTCTGGACTGTGCCGTGTTCCCGATTGTCATCAGTGCCTTTATCCTACAGTAATCCTAGTCTGTGAACTCCCCTGACTCTGTCGTTGATCCACCTACTCGGTTTCCCGCGGTAACCCCAGTAAACATAGACCAGTTGTAGACGGTGTTTCAACCGAGTGTGTTTTGTGTGAGTAGGTGTAAAAACGTACCATGTTGATAATTAGTTGCATAAGTTCTATGAGAATAGATTTCACTTAAATAAAATAAACACGAATATCCACATATTCACACATGATTGTTATCATTAAAAGTTTCTGAACTGCTCTGGAAAGGCCTCTATTTTGATCACTCTACATGACTTTCCTTCTCTCTGTTTTCTTAAGGTTTATGATCAAGCGAGCCCAGGGCAGAAACCGGTTTGGTATGAAAAACTTCAAGAAGAGGTGGTTTCGCTTGACTAACCACGAGTTTACCTACCATAAAACCAAAGGTAACGCCAAAGGTTTGTTGGGATCTTTTTTACCGTCACGTTTCCCTGTCTGTTTCCCTCATCCTGTGTGTGCGTAGGTGTGCGTTTTCCCGCAGCAGGACCCTTGTTCTTGTCAGGGGTCCACTCTGTACACAGTGTGCCTCCAGAACACACCTGTGTTTGACATTAAGTTCCTAAGCAGGAAACAAATCAAATCTGCAAGGGAACAAACGCAACACCGAAAATCCACTCACACGCACCCCGTACACACTCACACGCACACAGTACACACACACACACACACACACACACACACACACACACTTTTATTCTTATGGACACTAAAACAAACCCACCTAAGGGGTATAACACATTCAGACACGTATTGGAAGTAAATCCTGGTCAAGGTTAGGCTGCCTGATGCCTTTCCTTGTATGTCCAGGTGATGGCGCCCTGTGCAGCATTCCCATTGAAAACATCCTGGCTGTGGAGAGACTGGAGGAAGAATCTTTCAAGATGAAGAATGTAAGTTGTTGTTAAAACGATAACAGAAATCATATACAATACATCAGCATCTTCAAATTCAAATGTATAATGCTGCATTACAGTCATTTTGCAGATACTTCTATCCAAATCAAATAAAAGATAACCAGTTCTTACTTAAAGTAAAAGATAAATCACACATCGATAAGACTACAAGTAATTCTTCCTGTTCTTAACTTCTTCATGCAGAAACAGAAACACTGTGCTCAGACGTCGATAACAACTCATGTCGTTTAATTTGTTTTTTGATTCATTCCCTCCCTGCAGATGTTCCAGGTCATCCAACCAGAGAGGGCTCTGTACATTCAGGCCAACAACTGCGTGGAGGCGCGCGATTGGATCGACATCCTGACCAAAGTCAGCCAGTGTAACCGCAAGCGCCTGAGCACCTATCACCCGTCAGCCTACCTCAATGGCCACTGGCTGTGCTGCAAGGTGTCCGCAGACACGGCCCAGGGGTGCACCCCCTGCACTGGGTAAAGGACTGGTAGTCAGGCCCCCTCTGCTTGCTGCACCACCATGCTCTCTCTCTCTCTCTCTCTCTCTCTGCATTTCACGCTCTCTCTCTCCCTGCCTTTCATGCTCTCTCTCTCTCTGCCTTTCACACTCTCTCTCTCTACCTTTCACGGTCTCTCTCTCTCTCTCTCTCTCTCTCTCTCTCTCTCTCTCTCTCTCTCTCTCTCTCTCTCTCTCTCTGCCTTTCACGCTCTCTCTCTCTCTCTCTCTCTCTCTCTCTCTCTCTCTCTCTCTCTCTCTCTCTCTCGCTGCCTTTCATGCTCTCTCTCTCTCTCTCTCTCTCTCTCTCTCTCTCTCTCAATCTATCTCTGCCTTTCACGCTCTCTCTCTCTCTCTGCCTTTCACGTTCTTTCTCTCTCTCGCTCTCTCTCTCTCTCTCTCTCTCTCTCTCTCTCCTCTCTCTCTCGTCTCTCTCATCTCTCTCTCTCTCTCTCTCTCTTTCCTTCCATTTCAAACACGTCATCCCTCCTTGACCGACTTCTCCTTTGATCTTGGTCATCGTGCCTCTTTTTTCCTCTCATCTGTGAATTTGGAGTCGTGTCGGTCTGTTAGTAGAGTTATATTCATGTGTGTGTGTGTGTGTGTGTGTGTGTGTGTGTGTGTGTGTGTTTCGTTTCCAGTGGCCTTCCCGCCAACATTCAGCTGGATGTGGACGGAGACAGAGAGACAGAGAGGATCTACTCTCTGTTCAGCACCTACATGTCCAAACTGGTCAAGATGCAAGGTAAAGACAAGACCTCACATTTCTGTCTCGCTGTGTGGTATTACACAGGTGTGTGTGTGTGTGTGCGTGTGTGTGTGCGTGTGCGTGTGTGTGTGTCGGTAAATGTGTGCGCTCACATGCAGGAGCGCTGGAAAGAATTTGGGAACATTTCGGTGTTTCAGTATCCGTCTTCTTTCCCTCTCTCACCTGGATCACCTGTGTGTGTGTGCGCGTGCGTGCGTGCGTGCGTGCGTGCGTGCGTGCGTGCGTGCGTGTCCGTCCGCAGAGGCGTGTGGCAGTAAGTCTGTGTACGACGGCCCCGAGCAGGAGGAGTACTCCAGCTTTGTCATCGACGACCCCCAGGAGACCTACAAGACCCTGAAGCTCATCGTGTCAGCCGTGCAGACTCTGGAGCAGCAGCACACCAAGTACAAACGCGACAAGTTCAAGAAGACCAAGATAGGCAGCCAGTAAGTAAAGGGGTTTTTATTAATTTTTTTGCCGTTTCCATTTATTATTATTACATTATTGCTGGAAAACATAATATAATACAATTTTAGATAAGATCTGTGTATAATATTAGGTTAATAATTGTACTACTTCCTTAACTTCTCAGGGAGCATCCGATTGGAGACAAGAGTTTCCAGTGCTATATTCGCCAGCAGTCTGAGAGCTCCACCTACTCCATCTAGCCCCGCATCTACCAGTACTTACCATGACAACCCAGAGCTTGTGTACTACACTTACCAGGGTGCATCTCTCCAAACGTGGAGACTTCAGATCAGTGAGAGGGAAAGAATAAGATATGTGGTGAAAGAAGAAAGGTGAATGGAGACAACCACTCCAAGTGTATGTTGGGTGTCCTTTTCCTTGATGTGCTGAGAGAATATAAGCTTTTCAATGGACATTTTTGACAGTGACCACGCACTTTAATCGCCTCCCAAAACTATGGACGATGAAGCCTCACAGCATACTTTCAAAAAGCTAATTGTATTACTCTTTGTTTTTATCAAAATGTTTTAGACAATGGTTTAAGTGATATATACAAATCTTATTTGTGTTAAAGCATTTCCATTATATTTCAATTCTCATGGACCAAACTCTAGACAAAAAAAAAACTGACTATTTTGATCTGGGTGTTGTTGTCCAGTCACAAATGTGTTGTATTCTTATTGCCAATATTTCCTGGGGGCTATCTTGGACACGAGAATACACTCTTGAGGACCAACGGTAGCCTACAGTATAGCAGCTAGCACATAGCTGTTCCTCTTAACTCCGTCGATGTTGGTGTTTTTGTTTTTTTTCAATGCTCCTAAACATCTTCTTACAGTTTTACCAGTTAAGTCATAGAGCTAGTTTTAGATTCCGAGCCATGTTCTGTTGTGTTTTGAAAAGTTCCAATACTTTGAAAGGGTTTAGTGTTCATCAACAATCTTCTCAGTTGTAGCAGTTATGATGTCGTAGAGGTAACTTTGGGTTCTGAGCCTTGTTTGGAAAGTTGTGTTTTCTTGTACACCCGCTACCTTAGCTATTCATCAGAAATCAGGGTGCAAGAAGGACACATTAGCCAATCTTACTCCACCTTGAAACTTTGAAATAAACTGGTGTTTTGCAGTTAGTACAGAGTAATTATGACATTACGATTGGCTTCTTTGGCACTCCATTCAGTTTCAATGTATATTATCCAATAAGTTATTTTTGTTGAGTCTAATGTTGATTTTTTTTTCTACTGCTGATGACTAACATTAATTTAATTCTGCTCGATGAAACAGAAACACCACTGTACTTTTATTGGGGAAAAAATTATCCCAAGACCCAATTTGAAACCCTATTTGTATACGCTCATGAAAGATTTCCTGCTGTGAAACGTGAAGGCCAGGTCCATGGGGTCTGCTGTAGGTACTGGACATAATTATTGTTATCCCATGGCATTGTTGAAAATGTGGTTCACAATGGTGCCCGCTCTCGCCAAGTTTATGCAGTACATTGATGAATTTGATGTTAAGCTATCTAAACTATGCTCTCTTGAACCTCCAACAATTGCTTCAGATAAACTAAGTACTTGGTTGATATATCCAAAATATTCAACCTAACAGCCAGTCGGTACCTCCCTTTATAACAATGGGCTTTAATCAGCTACACAGTCTTATGGGTATTACCATGGAAACAGGGTCCTAAACAGTGCCAGTCACCAATTTTCTAGATCTCTTCCATCACCAAATTATCAATGTTGGGATATGTTTTTATATCTCCAATCAGATACTGTTTTTTTAAACAGATCAACAATTTTGCCAATGCCACAAATATGTCATTTTTGTATATTTTTTGTCTTTTGATGAACAACATATGGACACGTGTTTTCTAATTTGTCTATTTTTGTCGTATTTCTATTTCCGATGCAAGTCTAACAAAGACTTGTGTCTATGTCTGTGTGCACATGATCGTGTGTGTGTGTGTGTTTGTGTGTGTGTGTGTGTGTGTGTGAGTGAGTGAGTGAGGGAGGGGGAGGGGTGTGTGTGAATGACTGACTGACTTAGAAATTCTTTGTGGCTTTTGAAACAAACACTTTAAAGGGTTGTATTGCCAATGGATGGATTTAGTGTTACAGGAAAGACAGTCATTCAAATATACACAAACTATTAGACAAAAAAAGAAATGTTTAAATAATTGCAAGGGGTACTACACAGTTTCAGTTGATGTGACCCTTATATTTAGTGTCACCTTTCTCTTTCTGCTTTGAATGAAAGTATGTTTCGTTTAAGGGAAAGCCTGCCAATTTCTTGTTTTCCAAAATAGATTGATTTACAATCCAGGCTGATCATACTGAAAATAAACCTTTTTTTTTTGTGACCAATTATCTTTTTGTGTGCTAGGATGTTTGGTGCAATGATCACTCCCTTCAAGGTTTTCAGACAACACACTGCATGTTTTAGTATTGATTAGACATTGTTAATCAAGCCAATACGTCTGTTACTAATACTGAAATTGTTAATTATATTTATTTTTTTATTCTCAGTATGCCATTTAATGGAATCAATTATAGTTGTGTGTTCATTTGATATGCCTATGCGTCTCAGTAGACCATCAAACGCACAAAGCATGTGATTTATGCAATAAATGAAGGTTTCCTATACAGTAACAATAACATCCCAAATTGGTCACAACAATATCAGAAACTAGTGAAATAACCAGTGTCCACCTTTTCACAGTGAAAGAAAATATTTTCGGGGAAGACAGAAAGGGAGTACAGTGTATTTTGTATAGATATTTTAAGAGTATTAAAGGAGTCTGTTAAATGTGTACAGAAAACTGTTGGATGAATGATGAATTGATGTTAAAAAAAAATCTTTTTCCTGAATAACTAAATGAAGGCAATATAATGCAAAATCATGTTGTCCTGTGTATTTTGTCTACAAACAACATATGCATAATTTTATGTTATGGTATTAGGGCAGCAAAGTTATTTTTTACAATGCAATGCCACTGAGAATTTACGAAAATGTGGCTTGAAGTTGAATCCAAATTATTGAGAAGACTATTTGGTATGTGTTATCCATCTGTTCTAACGCCTGACCCAAATCCCCCAATTAATGGCCGAAACTCAACGCCCCCATACCCGCAAGCTGCTGAGCACAATGTATGCGCAGTGTGTGCGCTGTGGCACCCTCCAGGTCTCTGCCAGCCAGGCAGGGTTGAACTGGAACAGCTGAGCACAGCGCTCCCTCTGTTGACTCCCTCTCGCCGCTACTGGCCCTGTACCAGAACACTCCAGCGAGTAGACGAAAACATATTGGGGGAATAATAAAGTTTTCTCAAAGATCTTAACTCAGTGAACCACTTCGGAGCCAACCCGCGGCCTACCTCAAGCGGAACGGCTTGACTATGTGGAGAAAGAAAGCGGCGTTGGGGGAATGCTTGGCTTATCTCGTGTTTCTCGTTTCCCTCATCGAT
The DNA here is from genome assembly GCA_017639675.1 of Aplochiton taeniatus. Lineage (NCBI taxonomy): Eukaryota > Metazoa > Chordata > Actinopteri > Galaxiiformes > Galaxiidae > Aplochiton > Aplochiton taeniatus. Next base: position 5,982,163 of record CM030173.1, on the reverse strand, counting down.
GCTCATCGATGTAAGTGAAAAACTGGAATGTTTATTTTATATAATACGCTATTGAGTAATGGAATGAGACTGTAGGGCTCAATTGAGGCATTGCATAGCTCTGTTACGTTTGATGTCTTTGTGTTTGACATTCCTGTATAAATAACGGTTACTTTGAGACTGACGGAAGCCCTCGCCTCGTCTGATAACCTACTTTTGATCACTTTCCAAAGTAAAAAAAATAATTTAAAAAATCTATTGTTACTTCGAGCTGTGTATTTCTACGCTGGCAATATGAGTATGTTTTTGATGTCGTTGTGCGCACAACCAAACAACTTGAACCAAGAAACGCGTGGTAGACACTGAGCAGTTAAAATAATGATTTCACTTTCCTTATATTTATTCAAGCTCCTGCAATATGCAGTGAGGTAACTGTTTTGTGGTCAACGTACGGTCTTTCGCATTGAGCAACTGGTCTCTCCATCTCAGTTATTTCAGCCCGAATGCCTACACTCTTTCACTATGATAAACTTATCAGAAAAAGCTGATAAATGCCTAGTGATTTTTTCCCAATAAATAACTTAGCTGTGCTAATATTGTCTGTGTTCTATTAAATGCAAATATAAGTTGGGTTTATTTTACAGCCTGTCCCCAGATCTTGTTCTCCTTCTGTCCATGAAACCAGCAAATCAAGGTTTCTAAGAATAACCAAAGTGCCAAACTAAAAAGATGCTAATCACTATAATATTTAACAGCTTGATTGTTTTCTTTTTAAGATCTCGCCCTGTTTTAGTTCTTAGGTTCATGTTTAGGTGTTGGTATTTAAGAGTTTGTGTTTTGGTTTGGTCCATATTTTAACTGTGTGTATGTTTCCCAGTCTTGACTCAGAGCAGGGCCTCTCAGTTCCTGACACGCCACCGGCGGGCCAACTCCCTTTTCGAGGAGAGCAAGAAGGGTAACCTGGAGAGGGAGTGCGTCGAGGAGCTCTGCAACAAGGAGGAGGCCCGGGAGATTTTCGAAAACCAGCCAGAGACGGTGAGACACCGGCAGGGGCATTGCTATATAATCCGGGCCTCTTGAAAAGGTAGACCAGACACCAGCTCTCTGAAGATACATTTCCCATCTCTACTTTCAAAACGCCGCCATATACACAATCAACCACCTTCTCCATTCCCTGAAAGACATGACTATTTGCATCAAGAGCTACTCTCCTGAAAGCAGTGGTCGACACAGTAACGAAGTACATGTAACTTGCTGCTGTACTTAAGTACCTTTTTGAAGTATCCCTACTTTACTCAAGTGTTTCCATTTTGGGAGACTTTTTACTTTCACTCCATTACACTTCAAACTAAAATGGGTTACCCACACACGCATGCATACCCACACACATACCCCCCCCCCCCCCCCCCACACACACACACACAACTGAGTAACTTGAATTATTATTGAAATGGCAACCTCTATTATGAATGCCATTTTTTTATGAATAGGAAAGTTTGCATACTGTATTTTCAAAGTCTGTTTGCCATGTCAGCAACCCCTGACAAACACAACCAAACTAAATAATAGTGCTTTTTACTTTTGATACTGAAGCATTTTTAAAAGCAGGTACTTTAGTACTTTACCTCAAGAAATTAAAATTGAAGACTTTTACTTGTAGTGGAGTAATATTTATCAAGAGTGTCTGTACTCACTCAAGTACAGGATTTGTGTACTTTGTCCACCACTGACTAAAAGTGAAAGCTGTTAGCGCTAGGCTATTATATTTTCTTTTAAATAATAATCCCAATTTTTTTCTCTGGGGGCAGAATACTGGTTGCTACAGAGCTGTACCAGTCTAATGAACAGAGTAACTTTATGTCTCCAACAATATTTGTCTGTCAGGGATGATTACGTTGACATTTGTATAGTGTTTGCAGTCTACAGAGAAGCCATGTCAGTATTGTGTGTGTAGTCTACAGGGGAACGATATGCTTTTGTACTATCCACGTCTGTTTGTCCGTGTGCAGTGGGTGCTAGGGAGTCCACCTTTTGTTTGACATACTGACTGCCATGAGTTAAAGCAACATTTCCAAGCCACTGCTGACTTTCACTAGGATCCAGAATGAGAATAGAGTGGTGAGTTAGGAAAGGTTCTCTGGATTGTTGGTTTAACGTCTTCTAGGTCATTGACAGGGATGCGTGGTTTATTTGTGGATTAGGATGGGAAATGCTTGGCAGAAACCCACTGACTATGCTCAGTAAGTTGTTAACCCTCGGCATGACTTACAAACTGTCCTGTTTTCTGTTTTCCTAGGAATACTTTTACCCCAAATATGTTGGTAAGTTTCCAGAACTGTTCTGTTGTGAAACAAGAGCATGAATGTGTGTGTGTGTGTGTGTGTGTGTGTGTGTGTGTGTGTGTTTGTGTGTATGTATACGTGTGTGTGTGTGTGTGTGTGTGTGTGTGTGTGTGTGTGTGTGTGTGTGTGTGTGTTTGTGTGTGTATGTATACATGTGTGTGTGTGTGTGTGTGTGTGTGTGTGTGTGCATGCATGTATCTATGTGAACATTCATGTATGCCTTCACGAGCTTACAACTCTTCCGTAATCCTGCTGCTCTTTGTCACAGTCTGTCTGGGGTCACATCGTGTCGGAATCAACAATCCCAACTCCAACATTCCATCCGACCTGCGTACCTGTGTGACCGGTGAGTGTATCGAAGGGCATCCACAGTAGTAGTAGTACACATACACACACGTACACAGTGGATTGATTAAACCCTTACCCGAACTATTTTACACTTTTTAACAGCATGCTTTTTGTCGCCTTAAGAATGTTTAAGTAACTGAATCTGCTGTGTGATGTGTTTTGTCCCCCCCCCCCCCCATTTTTTTTCTCTATACAGTATTTCTTAAAGTACATTCTTAAAGTATGTGTGTGTGTGCTGTATGGTTGTGTTTTACGGCAGAGATCAGTAACCAGTGTCTGCCGATGCCATGCTACAAGGAGGGCTCAGAGCGCTGTGAGGACCGCCAAGCCGCCTTCACCTGTGTGTGTAATCCGGGCTGGAAAGGCCTGCGCTGCGAGGAGGGTGAGTGATTGGTCGCCACACACTATCCCACGTCACGTGACGCGTACGTTCGACATCTTGTGCGCAAACACAGTTTTGATTTAAAAATGAAAAATAAAATGTCGCGCGCCAAAGAATGGGTGCGTAGATCAACCTCACGTGGTGGTATGGACATTGTGAATCAAAAAAGGATTCATGAAAATGGGCGGCGTCTATGTAGTCTCGTTCTCTCTGTGTTGCGATATTGCGAGATCAGCGACTGGAACGTGTTCACGGAGATCCCGAGTGGTTGATGGTGTGTACTGTCTTCTGATTGGTCCATCGAGGCAGACATTGACGAATGCCTGGACCCGGAGAGCCCGGCCGGATGCAATCAGAAATGCTACAACTTCCCCGGGAGTTTCCGTTGTCTCTGTGAGGACGGCTACCTCATCTCCAGTGATAAGATCCACTGCATGGGTGAGATCACACTCAGCTCTGCTTAGACCAGTGACTGAGCTCTGTAACCTGAAACACAGGTCCACTCATTCTATTGGCTTTAATCAGCCCTCTCTGTTTTTGTTTTGTTTTGCTTGCTGCATACTATGTGGGAAAACCTGGCTCGCACAGACTTTGCTCTGGGGGAGGACTATTGATTGGTGTAACCCTTTGTCTTTTAATAGCAGGCGGGGCTTTTGTTTTGTAGTATTCCCATCATGTGTTCCGAGTCAGGGTGGGCTGGTGGGGGCGGGAGGTGGCTTTCGGATTTGTACAGCAGTGAGGGTGCATTGATTTCACTGTCTGGCAGTGTAGGAAAAGCTTGCCAGGTGCTGTGTGTGTGGGGGTGGGTGTGTATGTGTGTGTATGTGCTTGTGTTTATGGAAGTAGATCCAGCTGTTCTAGGAATGCTATATTATGCCTTGGTTGTTACACCCCACCCATTGCATCCAATACAAAGACAGTATATCAGTGACAGAAGCGTGCTTTGATCCCCCCTTAACCGTTCATTAAATCAGTTCATTAGAGTAGGCAATTACTTTAGCCCCGCTAATCACTCACCACTTTTAATGTTAGGTGTCCTAATGCAGCACTGCATCCACAACCAAGCACAGAGTAGTCTCTGGGGGCGCTTTGTTTTAGCATTGCACCACCTGGCTGATCACGTGACCGCTTTCCATTGTCTTTTTGCAGACCTTAACGAGTGCTTGATGTACCCTAGCATCTGTGGGGAGCCAGCTAAATGTGTCAATACTCCTGGCATGTACGAGTGCCAGTGTCCCCCTGGCTTCAAGTACAACTTCACAACCAAAGTCTGCATTGGTGAGAGCTGCAATACTTACTGACACCACTGGGGGTGGGGCAGAAATCCATTACTTTCAAATGTTAAAAGGGGTTTATAAAACGGGAAAGTTAATAGCTTTTAATACTAAATAAATACTAATAATAATACTTCAATAAAATCTAAAAACATTACCTGTATATTGAATACTTAATGACGATTATATGGGGCACAACCATGACATTTGACTCCTCTCTGACGTGTGTGTGTGTGTGTGTGTGTGTGTTTGTGTGTGTGTGTGTGTGTGTGTGTGTGTGTGTGTGTGTGTGTGTGTGTGTGTGTGTGTGCACGCGTGCGTGCGCAGATGTGGACGAGTGCCAACAGAACGCGTGTGACGGCACGTGTGTGAACACGGTGGGCAGCTACTCGTGCCACTGCGATGGCCGCCAAGGCCTCCGTCTGGCGGAGAACGAGCGCGTCTGCGAGCCCATCCCGGTGTGCGTGCAGCTGTACGACTACAAGCACCCCGAGATGCTGTACCTGGGCGAGCAGTTCACAGGCCTGCCCGTGATATACCTGCGCTTCCGTCTGCCCGAGAACACCAAGTGAGAGGAGCACAGATACGCGAATCCTTAGCTACTCCAATAAGTGTGCTGTACTTATTCTCATAAGCACACGTACACACGTACAGAAACTAAGTACGGACATAAAACAGATCGGAAATCTTATTTTGAATTGCAGAAAGATTCACAGATAACCAACTAAAGCTGACAAAATAAATAACAGGAAGTATCTATTTATGTCTGTGTTGTTTTTCCTTGTACTGTATTGTTTTTGTTGGATATGGACCTGTGTGTCTGAAATAAAGATGAACTATCGTTTGTGATCTGCTCCAACTGTTGCCCCGTCGCTCCTCACCTCTCCAGCCCCTCTCTGTGTTTGCGTCTCGCTAGGTTCGCCGCGGAGTTTGACTTCCGTACCTTTGACCCAGAAGGGGTGATTCTGTACGCCGAGTCCGCCAACGACTCGTGGTTCATGCTGGGCCTGCGGGCCGGACGCATCGAGGTCCAGTTCAAGAACCAGTACTCGGGGAAGGTCACCAGCGGGGGCAAGGCCATCAATGACGGGCTGTGGCACGTGGTAAGGAAGGAGCGCAGGGTTAGGGTTAGGGTTAGGGTTAGGGTTAGGGCTAGTTATCCAGGGATGACACTAAACTACAACGTGCCCTGTAGATCTCCGTGGACGAGCTGGAGAACAGCATCAGCGTGAAGATCAGCAAGGAGGCGGTGATGAGCATCAACAGCCCCGAGAGTCTTTTCACCTCCGTTAACGGCAAACTGGAGACCAAGGTCTACATCGCTGGGCTGCCCAACCGCACCGACAGCGTTATCAAACCGGTAAACGGCCACAAACCCTAGACACCAGACACCGTTTGATATTTAACACGTGTTTTTCTTTCAGTCCGTGTTAAAACTGTATTTGTGTGTCCCCGGGTCAACAGATTAACCCTCGGCTTGACGGCTGCATCAGGGGTTGGAACCTTATGAACCAGGGGGCGTCGGGGGTCAAAGAGGTCATTCAGGAGAAAGAGAGCAAACACTGCTTTGTCTATGTGGAGAGAGGCTCGTACTTCAGTGGAGTCGGCCTGGCTCAGTTCAGCATAGACTACAGTGAGTAGCGCACGTCAATGACTACTACAGTGAGTAGAATACGCTCCAATGGAGAGTCTACACAGGGCCACATAGTCAAAGGACAATGCAGACTTTTAAGTGGGTTTCACTACAATATACAGTACCAGTGAACTGTCTGGACACACTTTCCTATTCACTTCAATGGGAAAGTGCGTCCAAACTTTTGAGTGGTTCTGTATATTGTTCATTAAAATGAAGTAGTGAGATAAAAGCAAGTTGAAGTTTAAAGTAAACGGAAGACTTTCAACCCAGCCTTGTTGCGTGTGTGTGTGTGTGTGTGTGTGTGTGTGTGTGTGTGTGTGTGTGTGTGTGTGTGTGTGTGTGTGTGTGTGTGTGTGTGTGTGTGTGTGTGTGTGTGTGTGTGTGTGTGTGTGTGTGTGCGTGCGTGCGTGCGTGCGTGCGTGCGTGCGTGCGTGCGTGCGTGCGTGCATGTGTGCGTGTGTGTACGTGGGTGTGCATCCAGGTGATTCTGGCAGCTGGAAGGTGGATGTAAAGTTGAACATTCGTCCTTCTAGCAGTACAGGAGTCCTCTACGCTTTGGTCTACAATGGTACCGTCTGTCTGTCTGTGTCTGTGATGACACAAGGAGAAGATGAAGCAGTGAGTTAACGGCCAACATTCAGCCTGAAACAGTCATGCTACAACAAATTCACAACACTTTTAGTAAGAAGTAATAATCACCCAATTTTGTTTTATATTATAACTATTTATTATTAATCAAACACACACAAAAACACACTCATATTCACGATATCCTTCTAGCTACTGTTGTCTTATTTGCAACACACACACACACACACACACACACACACTTAACCCTCTCTACCCCTCCCATCCCGCCCCCAGGACCTGCAGGTGTTCCTGGACGGGGTCTCCGTGGCAACGCTGAAGTCATTGATGCTTTGTTATCCTGAACGTCTGACAGTGGAGCTGACCGTCACCCCCACCGAGCTCAGAGTGTCAGCCAACTCTTCAACCGTGGACTACACACACCCTGACGCCCTCCAGGGGGCGCTGGTGCGCCTCAACACCACCATGCAGCAGCAAAGCCTCACAACCTACATAGGCGGGTTGCCAGGTTGGTCAAACTTACCTGACAACACCATTAATAGAATACAGCAGCATGATCAGCACAGAATTCAGAGAGATGGATTCAAGTTGTTTAGCAGAATAAAACTTCATGTGTTGCAATCGGATTAAAAAGATTGTAAATACATGACGGTATAACAGATTGCTTGATTACGTGGAACCAAATAACTTACTCTTTTTGATCTATTGTGATGTAATAGAAGTAAGTTTGTTACTTTTATTTGAATGTAATTTCCGCAGTTTTTTTCGGGAAGATTACCTCCTGTTCGTTCTCCCTCACTCAGGTGAGGTGCCGGTCTCCACCACCCCTGTGACGGCGTATTACCACGGCTGTATGGAGGTCAGTATCAACGGCCAGCCGCTGGACTTTGACGAGGCCATCAGCAAACACAACAGCATCAAGTCTCACTCCTGCCCGCCCGTATCGGCACCTGAACCAAGCCCCGACGCACCCTGACCGCACAGGAAGTGACGTCACTCATAGCCGTTCCACGTCGGACGAGAAAACCTTCGCCCCCATCACCACATAATCTCTGCACGCAAATCACGTGAACCTCTCCCAGGAGCTTGCGTTCACCTGTCCTCTGCCTTGTGCTATAAGACGCTCGATAATATCCCCATACATGTTCATGAGAGAAAGAGAGAAGAGGAAAGTAGAGACAGAGGGAGAGAGCTGGAACACTGGAGATAGACTGGCAGTGGACTCGACTGCTTTTAATTGTCTCTGTTTCTTTATAAATCTATGTTCCTTAGTCGTTTTTTTCATGTTAGGAATCAGATTACTCCCTGAAAACATTGAAAAAGAGCGTAGCTCTGTAGCAGCCAGTGCAGTGACTTGCAAATGGTTCTGAATGAACAGAGAACCAAACCAAATGGTTACAACTGACCAAGATTTACAAGTATGTGATATTTCATATCTTATTTGCTGTGTCATGATTTCTTTATTACTGCCTTCGCCCTTCTCATTGTCTATCCCCCTCTCTCTCTCACACACACACACTTTACTATGTGCACCAATAGAATTTCTGCGCTATTTACTGTTTCTTTATTTCTTTCAACTGCACACATAAACACACACAGAATTGTCTTATATTTCTCTGACATCCTATGGATAAAACTTGTATATATAAAAACAAGCTCATAATATATAAGTGAAATGTAGTGTTTTGTTGGGTACTGTGTTTTATTGAGTGTTTTAATAAAAACAGATTTAAACAGGCCTGTCGAGGTCAAAATATGTCCATTATTGTAGAGGTTGGTATTAATCCTCACGTGGTTGTTTTTGTGTGTCTGTGTGGTCCGGTTAAAACCATCTAATGTATCTACAATTGGCAGAACCTGTGGAAAACATAACAAGGAAAAAAAGGATCAGAATCCTCCAACTTGTCATTCGTGGCATGAATGTGTATGAAGGAGCTGCAGTGGAAACATGGGGGGACAACATGTCGTTGTAGCTTTGTGATCGACACAACCTGACCTAGATAGAGAACTCACAGCAGCAAAGGGTGGAACAGGGAGATAAAATAATCTCACAAGAGAATAACAGAGGACTTTAACTGCATGTGCAGATGAGAAGGAATGTAAGCCAAGATTTGTCTCATGATTTGTATAGTGCTGGGAGGGAAACTGCATTAAGATGAAAATAGCTCTTTTCCCAGTAATAGCCCACTGATTACAGTGAAATAATAGTTCCAAGGAATATGTGGGCCTAAAACAAAACTGATAAGAATGAGGAAGGGAAAATAGGCAGAGTCTCTTCACTGACTGAAGTGTTGGAAAGGAATGTGTAATATGATCAAGTAAAAAAAGATATAGCACATCTTAGTTGCTACTGCAATTCTTTAGTAACTTAATCGTATTGCAAGCCGCTGCCATCCAGGATTCGGACTATAGCTCTATTAACATAGCTGATACTAAAGCAAGTGAACAAAACTTCTGGTTAAGTCATTACTGACTGTTGCCCAATCAAGGTTTGAAATCACCTCACACAGAGAGAGTGTGTGTGTGAGAAAGCGAGAGAGAGAGAGAGAGAGAAAGAGAGAGAGAGGGGGTGGGGTGGGGGGGCACTGCACTGCAAGCCCAGCTTGCGTGCATCCGACGTAACTTTTCCTGAGTAACTCCCCCTTGTCTGTGTGGTCTTTGTCCGCAGTTGGGAATCAGATCTGTAGAAGAGGAGACGAACGATGGGGATGAGGTTGCTAGCTAGCTGCCAGTTGCTAGCTTAAGTGAAGGTCGAATTGTAGATATCTGAATGTTCTGATATGTGGAGCTACCTAGCTTGCTTGTGAAAGGTGTTGCATTGAATCTGGTAAAAGGCATAGCTTTTTAGCCCCCCATCCGTGAAGTAAAACATAGTTTTGAAACTATCCTGCAGCAAGGTGAGAGCACGGACAGAACGTGACGAGAGAAAGTTTCTCCACTGCAGCTTGACGTAACGTTGAAACGAGCAGCAAGCATGCAGCTGTCCCAGGCACAGTGTTTTACATCGGTATCCTTACTAATCCTCCTGGTTGCCTGCTGGACCCACAGCCGTAAGTAAACAAACACACGCTTATACGGTATGCGAAACCATTTCCCCGCTTTAAAAGCCATGGTATGATGTGTGTTTTCTGCCAGCAGATATTTTTCCTGGCGCACTCATGACATTTCAACAAAAAATTGGGGGGGTTGCAGGCATAGCTTTGTTCTTGCAACATGAAACGTTTAAACATTTTGACATTTACTGTTTGTTATTGACGATCGTGTCTCACAGTTATTGTCTCTATTTTTTACAGTTTCATTGTCTCCAGAAGAAGCTAATCAATTCCTCCGAAGACATAGAAGGGCTTATCAAGTTTTTGAGGAGACGAAACAAGGGCACTTGGAAAGGGAATGTGTGGAGGAGAAGTGTACCAAAGAGGAGGCGAGAGAAGTGTTCGAAAACGACCCGGAGACGGTGAGTTGCCTTCTATATTTTAAGAAACAGAATATGTTGTCTGAAAGCTTTACAATGCATGTCTGTTTTTCCCCCCATGGTGTTTGGTTTGCGCAATGTAGATGCAAATCTGTTTGACCTTACAAGCAAACTAATAACTTTGGCTGACACATTATGATTCATGCTCCTGTCCTGGGACCTTATCACAAACGCTAGACATAACACATAAGCACAAGACCTGAAGCTACAACAGCAAATTTAGGGACTTGCAATCGTTGCCCCACTGTGTGTGTGTGTGTGTGTGTGTGTGTGTGTGTGTGTGTGTGTGTGTGTGTGTGTGTGTGTGTGTGTGTGTGTGTGTGTGTGTACCTCTTTCATACAGCTGCCTTGACTGACAATACATCTTTGCTTCTTGGTCTGTCTCTATAGTGCTATGTTGATAGGAAAATGTTACTCAATTACTTATCTCTGACATGAAGTTAGCTCCCAAGTAGATAATAAACAAAAAATACCAGAATGCACAAGTGACTGATTATATAAATCATGGTTAATCCTTTGTTCTAATTGAATCCTCTGGCTGGTATTTTTTACTTTAAGAGGATAAATATCTGGGACAGGAATTGGATTGAAAGTACTTGAATCTGTTTGCCTATCACACTTAGCCTAGTTTGGTCTATTTTTACTTTCGTTTTGTTCTTGCCTCTGATGAATGTGCAGAACTGGGAATTAATATGTGAATGTTAAGAACTAATGCTTACTGAATGAGCATTCCACTCTCTGATCTCACTGACGCAAAATCAACTTTAAAGGCCAACTCAATGTTTTGATTGTGTCAGAAAACGTCACAATCCAAGGGCAAGCCTAGGCATTAGGCCCTCTCATTTACCAAGAATGCAGACTTCAAGTCTGTGTGTGTGTGTGTGTGTGTGTGTGTGTGTGTGTGTGTGTGTAATACTCATTAGTCTGGGGCCACCTATGTAATGTGGAAGCACAAATCTATACTGTTGCAGTGACGCTAGTGAGCTGATTGGCTCTAAGCGTTCTCCTTCCCTGCTTGTCTTTTAAAGCTAAACTGAGATTGAGGGTGTGTTCCCTAGAGGCTGAGAGGAGCAAATGTTTGAGAGAGCTATGTTGAGTTTTGATTGGAGACATAGAGGCTGAGGTGTGGACTCAGGAGGTGGAAAGGTGAAACAAGGTAAGAGGAGTTCAGGCATGATGGGCGTGTGTGCGTGTGCGTGTGTGTGTGTGTGTGTGTGTGTGTTCACACGTTCGCACTACTTGCCATCCAAGGTTTGGTGTGCCAGTGCATCACGCAGTCTCTCTACCGTGACACAGCACTGCAGTCTCATTCATAAATGCATTATTCATTCTGAACGTGCCCATCTCTGACTCAACAGTTTCCCTCAGCTGCAGGCTTGAGGCTCTGCAGAGGAGGTGAGCGGCCATGGTGTGTTCCTGGTTAGAACCAACTCAGGGTTGCCCCCGGCAACAAGTATCCTATGCGGTGCCAGTCTCCCCCCCCCCCCCCCCCCCCCCCCCCCCTAACTAGCTTAATTCAGCTGAGGAAAAGACCAGGACAGTGTTGCAGAACTAACACTAGCTCCACCTGCTGCAGCCCAGAATGGCAGTTAGAACCCAGTTAGATCCATGGCTGTCAGTGCCAGAGGATGTCAGTGTCAGTGCCAGAGGATGAGAGAGGGGAGGAAGGCACAGAGTTGTAGGCAGAGCCACAGAACTGTCGCTGTCACTGGTGCTGCAGTGCAGCCTCCCCGGAGAACCCCATCGTTCTAGAATGGCCCGGGCCGCGTTCTATGTTCTGACCAGAACCCAAGGGTCCGCCACTCTGGAACGCCGAGCCACACGGGACATTCTCCGGAAGCTCCTGGCTGCTGTACCCAACCACACCCGCTAGAGATGCTAAATGTAGCTTCGTTTGATGATTCTTATCTAGACACACACACACACACACACACACACACACACACACACCTACATACACAGCCTCCCCTTCAACTAGTCTCCACCGCAAATTTCCTGTAGTAGTCGATGCCATGATATAATGCAGCCCTCTGGAGTGGTGCTTGTGACAGCGGCACTCTTTCCACGATTACTAATGCATTGAGACTGTGTAGGACAGGAAGCCTGGCCAGCTGACTCAGTATGTCTAACGTAGAGCTGAAAGTGCTGAAAGTAGGCTCTCACCAAGCCTAACGTTGAGCATGCAAACTTTCTCTTGTCAAGTGTCTCACTCAATTGTGCGTAGACTCGAAAGGACCTTATACCAGGCCTACGTTGATCATAATTATCCCCACGGAGAAATGAAACTCGCTGAGCCTACAGCTTTGTGGGGATTCTCACCGAAGTCTAACCTCTTCTCTGTCTGTTTCTCTACTTCCATTTACTCCCGCAGGACTACTTCTATCCAAAGTATTTGGGTAAGTTTGGTTCCCTGTTAAAGGGCTCAAAGGTCAGATTCAGCTGCTGTGCGTTGGTGTTCATCTTGCGTTCCAACGCCTCTGTTTCTCCGTCTGTCTATGTCTGTCTGTCGGTCCAGCCTGTGTGGACAGGTTCGGGGACTCCGAAAAGAAGAGGCAGGACCTGATAACCTGTGTCCACAGTAAGTTGTAGTCAACAGTTTTGTCTGTCTGTCTATCTGTCTGTCTGCCTGCCTGTCTGCCTGTATGTCTGTCTGCATTTCGGTCTTACCTTTCTTCATCTCCCTCACAATCTCATGCTTTCAAACTCACTTTTTTCTAATCTCCTTTTTCCTCTCTCTCTCTCTCTCTCTCTCTCTCTCTGTGTCTGAGGGTAGGGTATTATTAGCTACTTTGAAGAGTCGTACCACTTTTTACGGCGGGGTTGGGCGGCACTGCAGCATCCTATGCCGCTTGCTCTGCATTGCACACTTTCCAAGTTGTGGGGGAAAAAAGAGAAAAGAGACACAATCAGTGGAATAGGAGAGGAGAGGAGAGGAGAGGAGAGGAGAGGAGAGGAGAGGAGAGGAGAGGAGAGGAGAGGAGAGGAGAGGAGAGGAGAGTATTCTAGTGGTCAGTCAGGCAGACTTTTTAAAGTGCCTTGGAAACAGCACGCCACTGCCAAATGTCTGACACGACTTTGAGAATAGGTTCGTGTGTAGGTGGGTGGGTGGGTGGGTGGGTGGGTGTGTGTGTGTGTGTGTGTGTGTGTGTGGGTGTGTATGTGTATTTATGTATGTGAGTGGGTGGGTGGGTGGGTGGGTTTGTACAAGCTTCTGGCCACTTTCTTGTGAATTAATGTCAGTTCACACCTACAGTATTTATATGTGTGCACTCATTGACGTCCGTATGCGTTTTGTGCATACATACACACTCTACGTATGAGTACCTCTGCAGCACTCTGCTAAATGGACACCCTCATCTACCGTCACACCCCCTCACACACGCACACCTTCCCACTGTGTGTGACTGCAGCAGTAGGACGATGAGGAGGCTGTGTGTGTGTGTGTGTGTGTGTGTGTGTGTGTGTGTGTGTGTGTGTGTGTGAGAGAGACGTGCGAAGGCAGGGCTGAGTGGAGGAGAGCACACACTGCACGAAGGCTTTCTGCTGCATCAGGCTGGAAGATGAAGCCGGCCGGCTTCCTTCTGATTGGCCGAGCACAACACGAGGAGCTCTGGGGGGTTGCTATGACTCAGCTGCGGTAACCGGGAGTCACGGATAACCCGTCACTCTTCTCTCTCTCTCTCTCTCTCTCTCTCTCTCTCTCTCTCTCTCTCTCTCTCTCTTTCTCTCTGCTGTTTCTCTCTTGCTCACTCTTTCAGCCTTTTCTTTGCCATCTGTCTGCACTTCTGTACATTCATACGTCCCTGACTCCACAGTCCACACGCATCTTCCCTTCACACGCATCCCTTCTTTCTTACCATTCTATCTCACTCTATCTGCTCTCCTCTCCCTCCTTTTAGCACCTCGGCCCCTCTCTCTATCCTCCCCCTCTCTCTATCCTCGCCAGTCAGCTAACATGCCCAGACTTGCCCAGTAGTGAAGAGCCATGTGCCTTGTCAGCAGATGGGGGAGCAGGGGGAGAAACAGCAGAACACCGCTGAGAGCCAGGGCAGCTTGTGCACACACAGGCACATATTGGGGATGTGGGGCCTGGGGAGAGAGAGAACAGAAGAGGGGAGAGAATGGAACAGTAGGTGGAGCGGAGTGGAATGACCAGAGGGACATGGAGATACAGGGGTTTTCATTTGATCCTGCTGTGTGTCTGCTAGTTTAGAGGTGAGCTGTGAGGCGGTGAAGGGGAGCATGAACCTTAGCTTAGCATCAGGCTATTTCATACGCTGTCAGAGCCTAGCGGGGGAACGGGCAGGCAGGCAGAGCCAGGGGGAGGTAGGCACTGCCCGTCCTCTTGGGACCAGAGTAAAGCATGTCCTTCACCTATTTATATACACCATAGAGTCCATGTCCACTGAACCCATTAGTCTGATAAGGCCGTCGCTTTTTGAAAACTACTATGTGGAATAAGAGTATCTCCATGCAGTAATCCGTCTCTCTCTGTCCCTCTCTCTCTCTCTCTCTCTCTTTCTCTCTCTCTCTCTTTTGTACATCCCTTCCTTTCTCTGTCTCTCCCCCTCCCCCTCTCTCTTTTCAGATATTCCGGACCAGTGCTCTCCGTCTCCCTGTAATCCCAGAGGTACGGTGCGCTGCGAGGACAAAAAGGGCGACTTCCTGTGCCACTGCTTCACAGGCTGGACGGGGGCCAGGTGTGAGAAAGGTGCGTGGTCCCGCCTCGCGGTCTCAGACATCCTGCTAGCCTGCTAGCCATACGTACACACACAAAGGAAGACGATGGAGACACTGCAGTGCCCCCCGCATAAAAGCCACTGAGAAACGGATGTAACCGAATCAAACCTCGCCGCACAAACGAGAGGTACACCGAGCTGTTGGCTGTTAGGTACTCACAGTACAACGGAGAGGAGGAGGAGAAGAGACAGAGAGGTATGAAAAAGGAGGAATGGAAAGAGACAGGTGGATTCAAAGTGCGTAGAGGTGTGTGTACCGAGGAGCTGGTTTGGCGGTGTCACTCCAGGTCGTCTTGCGCTGTGTGACCTTGGGTCTTCCGGTGGCGTGGCACGACACAACGCCCACGACTCACCACAAAACTGAGCTGAGGGCGCACACACACACACACACACACACACACACAGTGGCCGAGAAGAGCTTGTGTGCTTGAAAAAAGCCATGAGGCTGTGTATTTTAAAGGCGGTTCTGCTTACACGGTTTGAGATAGCATTCCATAGCTTTACCCTTCAGTTCACACACACAATGTTTACCGGTGGACTAGTCAAGGGTTCAATTACATTAGCGTCACTCTCTGAACTAAGGCCCCTTTAAGCCCCTACCATTTCCCGCACCGGTCGAAGGCAGCGTTCCAAACACGACGCGTTTAGCCCGGGAGCGAGCGCCGCCGCTGTTGTTCGGCTCTGTGGCCGCTGAGTGCTGACCGCACAGAGCTGGAAGTCACATGGCCTTATGGAGGTCACTGCTCTGTTATCGAATAGAGGAAGCCGCTGTGCTGGGGGAGGGTCAGAGGAGTTACATTCTATCTGAAATGGCCTTCAGCTGGTGTAATAGATAGAGAGAGTGAAGGACAGGGAGAACATGTTTGTAACAGCCCCCCCCCCCCCCCCCCACACACACACACACACACACACACACACACACACACACACACACACACACACTCTGAGAGAGACTTCGAACATGTCTCTCTACCTGTGTGTACGTGCTAGAGCCACCCTTCCACATATTTCCATTGTTACCTTCTAGCACTAACTAACATTCCCCACTGTTCACACATTGGCATCGGACAACAACACATAAAAACCATAACCAAGAGAGGAAGGAGTAGCAATTGCTCTATTGCTCGCCCAGAATGTTACTCAATCATATTACTGTTTGTTCCGTAGATTACAGCTTGAAGCACATGGAGAATAACAATTGACTTCATGATTTATTATGATATTATATCATAATGTTATCAAATGTATCCACCAGCCAATTGTATAGTACTGTTTTTATGTGTAAGTGATAGGATCATTTCTAAAGTGAACCACTTTGAAGCAGGAAATGGCTTCATACCGAGGACTTTGGCTCATATATTTATTCTTTCCCTTTTCCTGTACCCTTTTCTCTGATTGGCAGATGTCGACGAGTGCGCCAAGCGAAATGGCGGGTGCGACCACGAGTGCAATAACACCTTGGGGAGCTACCGCTGCTCGTGTCACCATGGTTACGTGCTGGTCGGACGCCACTTGTGCGAGGGTTAGATGACAAGCGCAAAGAACACGCCTAACTTTATAATATAAGTTGCATAATGTACTCTATCTTGGGCACAGATCGATTCTCTGGCCTGATGTGTGTGTGTCTGTGTGTGTGTGTGTGTGTGTCTGTGTGTGTGTGTGTGTGTGTGTGTGTGTGTGTGTGTGTGTGTGTGTGTGTGTGTGTGTGTGTGTGTGTGTGTGTGTGTGTGTGTGTGTGTGATTCAGATGTCAACGAGTGTGAGGTGGACCCAAGTGTGTGTGGGAGTGCGCAGTGTGTTAACCAGGAGGGGGGCTACGACTGCCTTTGTGAGACAGGCTACATCTATGACAATGAGACCAAGAGCTGCCTAGGTGAGTCACACGTACACACACGCACACACACACGCACGCACACACACACGCACGCTTTAGCCCCAGCGTGAGGTGGCGCAGCTGTGTTGTGGATCCAGGAATGGAATGTCTGTGGAAGTAGGTAACAGGTCAACCCTTGCACATCTCCCCAGGATCATCCTCTGACATTGTGCCCTCGAGCCAGGCAGGAGCATGCAGCTCCTGGGATGCTGCACTGCAGCTGCAGATCTATCGTTCCCTGCTTACTTTGGCCCGTTTACCTCAGATGGTTTTTTTTTTTTTTAAACGCAAGGAGAACACAGAAGACAGCAGAGTAAAACGATATCATGATGTATTCATTCATTTGCTGTTTTGTTATTTATACATGCTACAACAGATGTCATTACTGGTTGTTCCTGACTTGCAAAATACGTGTCCTGTTCAAGCTGGGCAACCAGAGCCAAGAACTCCACACCAAGTGACTGTTTACTAAACCTTCAACATAAATTCTATCAGCCCAGGTTGATAAGACTTGGGTTTTCTTTACTAAAGTCAGCGATTGTTCGTGCCAGCCTTCACATTTTAGCAAAAACATTTCCTGTGCTCGAAAAAATGGGGGGAAAAAACACCTCGAGAACTCTGTGTGTGCACGGCATTTGTCCTTTGGCAAACTGTCAACTGTCCCTCGGTTTCTTAAAAGTGTAATGGTTTCTGAAGATTCTAATCCCCGGTCTTTAATTTGTCAAACAAGTTTCATCTCGTCCGTGTTTTTCCCGGTTAAACATTGGATCATAACATTCCTCCCCCCTATTCCTCCTCCCATGAACTAACATTTGTGGTAGCCAGCCTAAATCCAGCCTTTTATGGCTATCTGAAGATGAGACAGCTTCCATCACAACCTGGCTCAACTCTGTTTCTTGTTCCAACACTTCTCGCTGGTATCAACTCATGTGTGTTATTTATTGGAGTTAAATCTGAGTTTATAGGAAGTTTTATAGTTTTTTTCCTCCCCCGCCAAAATGATTTACGCCATTCTATCTTTGCTTCTAGCCACCCACTCTCTCCTCTTATTTCTCTCTCGCACATCTCTCTGACCTCCCGTCTCTCTCTCTCTCTCTCTCTCTCTCTCTCTCTCTCTCTCTCTCTCTCTCTCTCTCTCTCTCTTTCTTTCTACTCTCTCTCTCTACTCTCTCTCTCTCTTAAGTTGAACTTGACTCTAATTTAATCCTAATTTCTTTCTCTTTCTCTCACGTCTCTTGTAGATGTGGATGAGTGCGTGGAAGGTGTGTGTGTGGAGGAGTGTGTGAACACACCAGGGAGTTTCCGGTGCTTCTGCGACGGCCGACAGGGCAAGAAGCTGGGCAAGGACCTCCTCAGCTGTGAGGTGAAATCCGTTTAAAGTACAAGCCTTTCTTGACCAGCATGGGAGACTCCATTAAATAGGCTCACTTCCTCCATGCTCACTGTAAATATCACTCACAAAGCACAGCAGTTATTTTAGAAAAATAGAAATTTGAGTCCAATTTCACTTGTGAGAGGGACCCGGGTTTATTATGTTGTGATTTACCTCTCTCTCTCTCTCTCTCTCTCTCTCTCTCTCTCTCTCTCTCTCTCTCTCTCTCTCTCTCTCTCTCTCTCTTTCTCTTTCTTATTCTCTCTCTCTCTGTCTCTGTCTCCACAGCCCCTCAGCCCTTGCATGTCTCTGTCTCTGAAGAGGAACTCTAATTCTCTGTACCTGGGCCGTATGTTCAGTGGCGTGCCCGTGGTGCGTCTGCGTTTCCGCCGGAGGATTCCCACAGGGTGAGGGGGAGGAGCGGGCCACACCACTCATGAAGTTAGAGAGGGACGTTTTCTGAAGTGTGGCCTATCACCCCATGCTAACTCAGCATAATAATAATAATAATACATTTTATGTATATAGCGCTTTTCTAAGACCCAAAGACGCTTTACAGAAAAAGAATAAGACAATAATGCTCAGATGGAGAGCAACACACTGGAGTACAACAGTTAAGACCGAGATGGACAGAAAGGCAAACAATAAGGCAAGGACAACTACAAATAGACCAAACAATGAGTTGACAAAGACATATGCAGTCATATAATACCGCATACTTATGTTGTGTTGCATGTTTATCACAAAGATGCACGGCGGAGTGAAAAGTGAACCATGTAAGAAATGAAAAAGAAGTGTGTGTGCTTGATGTGGAGGGTAGGTGAGACCCAGTGTCTGCACTGTCTTCAAAAACACTATCATCTTTGCGATTAAATAAGCAGAACCATTTCACTTGCCCGCTAAGTGCATACCGTTTCTAGAGAGTGGGCTGGTAGGAGGCCAATCCAGAAGCCTTATTTACATCACATGATCACATTGTGGAGACAGATTCCGAGACATCCCAGAATCAATCCTTAAAGGAATTGGTGTCTTAATTATCAGTCAGCGACAGGAAGGAAGGGGATCTCTGTAAAGCTCCCAGGTATCAATAGTTTTACTGCCCATTTCCTGTCAGCTGATTAAAGTCGTTTCCTGTTTCTCTTCATTTATTTTTTCTCTCTCCATGTCTCACTGTTTCTCTATCACTTTGTTTAATTGTTTAAACACACACACACACACACACACACACTTACATGCTTTTCAACTGCCCACTTTCAGGTTCTCTGCAGAGTTTGACTTCCGTACATACGACCCCGAGGGGGTTATCTTCTTCGCTGGTGGTCACCTCAACAGTTCCTGGATTGTCCTGGCAATGCACCATGGGAAGCTGGAGCTACAGCTGAAGTATGGAGCGGTCAGCCGCGTCACCAGCAGCGGGCCACTGGTCAACGACGGCCAGTGGAGGAAGGTCAGCGGGGCCAAGGGTCACGGCGGGGGGATGGTGTCCGTGGTTACACGACTCTGATTGTCCAAGTTTTGAATCATAATGGTGTTAATGATGATAATAATAATAATAAAACAAAAACTATGTGAACTATAATACAATATATCAATGAACTTTTTCACAAACAGATGAAATCTTGTAACATCATCTTTTGTTTGGGTGTGTGCCAGGCTGACGCTATCCCGAGTTTTTACATTTTTTTTATTTTTTGTTTGGGTTCAGATTGAGACTTCCTCCTGTTTGCTCTCTAGATCTCCGTGGAGGAGCAGGGGCGGAGCCTGGTGATCAAGATCGACAAGGAGGCGGTGATGAAGATCGCCGTAAACGGAGACCTGTTCACCCTGAAGAAGGGCATGCACGAGCTCAACCTCACCGTCGGAGGAGTTCCCTTCAGGGAGGATGGCCTGGTCAACCAAGTGGGTGTGCTCACCTCCTCTCACTCTACCTGACTCTAATTCAGCCATACTAATCTATTCCTCACTGTCTCACTCTAATACAGCCATACTAATCTATTCCTCACTGCCTGACTCTAATACAGCCATACTAATCTATTCCTCACTGCCTGACTCTAATACAGCCATACTAATCTAGTCCTCACTGTCTCACTCTAATACAGCCATACTAATCTAGTCCTCACTGCCTGACTCTAATACAGCCATACTAATCTATTCCTCACTGCCTGACTCTAATACAGCCATACTAATCTATTCCTCACTGCCTGACTCTAATACAGCCATACTAATCTATTCTTCTCTCTGTCTGACTCTATTGCTTAACACTGATTTCTGATTGTGCCTCAAGAATCAGTTTAAGTGTGTAAGCAATCAGAACAAAACTATAGGACCGTAGATGCATCCTCTACGGCCTCTAGTGGTGGTTTGTGGGTACTTGCAAGACTGAGAAAAATGTTGACCTGGATTTTTGAGCTTCCGTATCCTCAATAGTCATCTTAAAATGTACAATAGGTCACATTGGCAAGAACAAGAAGAAAGCTAGCTGTTAAAATCAGCTTCAAAAGTGTAACAGAAATGTTGAAAACATCAGTGTGTGTTTGCGGGAGTGTGTGATTGTTGCTTGTTGTGTTACTGTGCTGGGTAGTACGTGTGTGTGTGTGTGTGTGTGTGTGTGTGTGTGTGTGTGTGTGTGTGTGTGGTACTGTAACTTGATCCTGTTGGGTGGTGCAGGTGAACCCTCGTCTGGACGGCTGTATGAAGGAGTGGCGTTGGCTGACCGGTGAAGACACCTCCATTCAGGAGACCATCCGCTCCAACGAGAACATGCAGTGTTTCAGCATCGAAGACCGCGGGGCCTTCTACCCTGGCAGGGGATTCGCCCTCTACAACATCACCTACGGTAAACGCTTGTAAATGTAAAGTGTGTGTGTGTGTGTGTGTGTGTGTGTGTGTGTGTGTGTGTGTGTGTGTGTGTGTGTGTGTGTGTGTGTGTGATTTATGGAGGCTTCGTGTCTGGAGTTGGAGTATTGGTGTTTATAGTTAGGCTTGTTTGTGTCAGTAGCCTACACTAGGGTCAGCACTGTACCTGTGGATTTGTGATGGCAACTGACATTCCTCCTCCAAACCCTTTTTTCCCCTCTTCCTCCACTCCTCCTTTTCCTCCCCCTGTTTCTAACTATTCCCTCTTCACTCCCTCCCCTCTCTTTCCATTCCTTCCTTCTTCTCTCCCTTTCTCTCTCCATCCCTTCCTTCTTCTCTCCCTCCCTCTCTCTCTCTCTCCATCCCTTCCTTCTTCTCTCCCTCCCTCTCTCTCTCTCTCTCTCTCTCTCTCTCTCTCTCTCTCTCTCTCTCTCTCTCTCTCTCTCTCTCTCTCTCTCCGTCCCTTCCTCCCACAGAGTCTCAGAATCTGAGTGTTGAGTTGTCCCTGCGGCCAGCCTCCTCTGTGGGCGTGTTGTTTGCCCTTGTTCACCAGGACAGCGTTCCTTTCTCCATCGCTCTGGCCGACTATCACCCTGGGACAGACGAGTGGCGCGAGGTGAGATTGGAGGAGGGTTTGAACTGTCGATTGGTGTTAATGTGAGTGTTTCGGGATAAAAAGAGGGCTGTGTGTGTGTGTGTGTGTGTGTGCGCGCGTACGCGTGCGTGTTTGTGCGTGTTTGACTTTCATCTCGTTACCGTTTAACTGTCCTCGTCTGTGTCTTCAGTTTGTTCTGGTGTCCGTCGGGGACGTCATTGTGGCCAGCGCGCCGGCCTTCCTGTGTGACGGAGAAAGTCACGTGATCAAAGTGGTTTTAGCCGGCAACCAGACGACACTGCAAGTAGACGGCGAATCAGGTCGCAGTGTCGAGAACCAGGAAGCGGTGGACCTCCTATTACCTTCAAGCACGTTCCTTGGAGGTCTCCCTGGTACGTCAACACAATAGATAGACGTTTCATTTTACGCCTACATATACAACCTTATCTGCCGTTCTGTACCAGGGAAGGAATTTTCGTTCCTGTTCGGTCCAGTTCAGCTTAGTTCTGTGGTGTAAATAATAGTTACCTGAAAGTACACACACACACACCATCCAACGCACTTTTATCTCCTGTCAATGCACGACGGTCGTTCTAGCTCCCTTCTTCACCTTTGACCTTTGCCCCTCAGACGTGCCCTTGGTGTCCACCCTGGTGTCGGCGCCCTACAGCGGCTGCATGGAGGCCAGCGTCAATGGAGAGCAGCTGGACCTGGACCGGGCCGACCACAAGCACAACGACATCCGCTCGCACTCCTGCCCCCTGCTGGCCAACCACGTGTAACCGCGCGCCGTCCGCCTCGGTACGGACCCGGCCCTCCAGACCGTGACACACCGACAACCGTTTGGGGCGCGTGCGTAGACAAGCCTGGAAACGTCGCTAGGGAAACGCAAAGATGGTCAAACATCTTCGTAAGGAATCGTATTAATTGTTCGTCTAAATCTTAATTTGGCAATAGCTGCTGTACAACATCTGCCCCCGAACGATTGTCTGTGTATCGTCGTCTTAAAAAGCCCACTTGAACCTTCAGGGGCCTTATCTTGATCAATGGCGAGTTCCTAGTAGCAGGTCCACAATCATCCTACTAAACCAGTCTTCCTAGTAGCTCAAAAGCTGATTGGAGAACACCTTGGATGGAAATAATATGGTGCAGGCTTCTGGCCGTCCGGCTTTTTTCAGAGGAGGCCATTTTGAAATCTGCTGTCATTATTACCACAACACATTCAATCTGAGATGGGGACCAGGATCCAAGATCCTAGGTCAAGGTCTTTGTCATTCGGTGCCCAGATCTCCCAAGTATACCTAGGGCGTAAAGGGTTTGGGTGTAGGTTATTCATTTAGGACCAAACAAAACTTACCTGGTTTAAAACTAGCCAAGTCCCCCATGTATGGTAGTAGCCAATACAGGGAGGTGGGTGTAAGGAAGGGTGGTGCTCTGTGTCCACCCTGCTCTCCTGAAAACCTTGCACATCGTTGCAGATAGAGATGGACTTCAAAGCTATTTTCTTGTAGAATTTATCATATTACTTATGTATCTATGCACTCCAAGTCTACCTGCAACCTTTAAAAATCAACCGTGTGCCTATATGTAACAACCAACAAACCTTCCCTGTAAACTACAGTAGGGAGGATTTTAAGCAGTAAAATATCTCTATATTGCTATTTAATATGGGGTTTGTGAATTTACTCCGTTGAGAATATAGCAAATTAGACTAATGTGCTGTAGCGATTTCTCATATCTGGTGCAAGCAGACAACAACCAAACTGTGCTATTTGGATGTTCTTTTGCGGTTAAACTTTGCTTACTGGTAAAAAAAAATCAAGACCAGAAATCCTGGAAACATTCAGTTTTAAGGTAACCCACCTTCCCCGATAAGCTTCCCTCAATTCAGTGGGGTGAAACAACGTTGCATATAGAAAAATAATCTATCGAACCGGCGCTATTTCCAACTATACAGTACAGACTCTTAATTCTGTTCCTTACCAATCACCATTCTAATTCAACATTGTGTGTGTGTTACATGTTCTTGAAAAGAGCTGAAATTATATACGCAGCCACACACCCTTACCTCCCTTGGGCCAATGAAATGCTGTTGATTCACACAGGCCCCTCCTCTCCCTCAGATTCACCAATGGAGTCCGATACACATACACATGGAACATGCTGTTAACTAATCAGATATGGAATGTCAAACTAGTCACAGAAGCACAGGGAGGCGCGTCTCTCCTGCAGTGAGAGAAAGATAAAGCACTGTCCAGGTCGAACCACATGAGCTACTGAGTTAAAAGACGACAAAAGAGTGCGCTGTAATATACTGAAAATGTAAATATGTGACTGTACAATGCTTTTTAGAAAAGGACAGAAAGAAAACCAATACGCTACACTTTGCTTTTTATTCACAGAGGTAATAATACGCCCGTTCAGTTGTCCCAAAGAGATGGTGTCCCACACACAGATCAATACTGAAAGATACAGGATCTCTGTTGAAAGGGTTTGTCTTCAGTCTCAAAATGTCGGCTCCACATACTTAACTCCTCGCCTCTCTCTCGCTTAAAACACCGACAAAACTCCTCCTGCCCCCGTGTTTACTGAGAGGTGGTTATAGGAGGTTAAGAATGGAGGAAAGACTTTGGAGGTTGAGCCAAGGATTAGGTTTCATCTAGGTGCTGAGGAAATAAAACTCCAATGGGTTTTAATTCCTTTAAGAATGTCAAAGAAACAGTATGTTTCGGAATGCCAAAAAAGGGCTCCAGATTTGTTCTTTTTTTTCGTCGATTCAGTTTTCTGATGAATGAATGTCGGAATGTAGAGCCTGATATATTTTTCCTGTTGCTTTTTTATTATCTTATTTGTCATGATATATATTGAACATTGTTTTTTTTTTTATTATTTTAATTCCTCACTTTTAATCGTCAGTATGTGTGTACCAAGCTGAGTGAATTCTGCCTTTTGTAAGCCTGAACTTCCCTCACAAATGAAAATCCTGTTTGAAAAACAAAAATAAAGGCGGTTGTATGAAGACGATCACACAGAGTAAAGTTGTATTTTTACACTCTAATTATTCATTAACCATTGTTTGGGTTGTTATTTTCAGTGTTGGTAGTGTTGAAGGTATCCTCTAAAGCTGGATGTGGCTGGCCCTGGTTATTTATGAGATGGCGTCTAGTAAGCACTGCCCTGGCGTGGTTTAGTTTCCTAGGTTCGGCTCACATCAACAACGTTCTCACAAATGCAACTGACAGCTTCACTGTGGCCACTAAACTTTTATTTTTTTATTTTGGTTGAACCAACTGCTAACTGTATGTAGTAGGTATGTTTTATTTGATTTGGGTGCTGCACAATGACACATGACTAATAATAATAATAATAATCTTTATTTGTATAGCTCATTTCATTCAACAAATGCAGCTCAATGTGCTTTACACTAGGTTAGGCCAATTCTTATTTCTGAAATGTTCCTACTCAGTCTGTCTCATATTTTCAATGTAAATGAGCCCTACTCAAAATAAACCCTTTCCAGGTTTTTGACAAGATGGAGCCACAGTCTAACACGGCATATTGTTTACAAATGAATGAAAACTCCACAATGACATGTTTCAAAGGCTTATAGCTATATATATATATATATTCCCATATATATGATCCCCTAAATGACTTTACACTTATTTTTCAAGCAAGCCCTTGTAGAACTGATCAACAGTGGTTGTGTAGATGATACACAGAAATCACATCAAAGATAGTTCAGAAATAATATATTAATATAGTTTGACTATAATAATTGTATTACCTTACATACACTTAAATCAATGCAATATACAATGCTTACAAAAGCCCTACTGGTAGCAATAAGAATACCAACACCTGGCTATTACACACTGCATCAATGTGCATCGACAAAATCTGTCATACTTGAAAATAAACCAAATAAAAACAGATGAATAACAGAAAAATTGTAATTTAAATATTTTCGTCTAACAAGTAGTTACACATACAGTATAAACACAACAAATATTTAAGTGACTTTTTTCATACTAGAGTGCATCCATGGAAGTATGTAGTTATGAAACCCAATTCCACATCTACATAACTGCAGGACAGTATACAACTGTGCCCAGGCTAGTCTACGAGGCTGCCTATGAATGAAGTGACTTGTGCTACATTCTCTGGCCATGTAACGCTATGGCCCATGGAAAGCTTCAGGGGGCCTAGACACGGAGGGTTTGGTTTCCAAAACGAGACTCGTGTCGTTTCTGAAAAATGTTTCAGAAAATTCACTCTCACAGAATGAAAGGCTCAGGTGAAGTCAGACGTTGTGATGGTGCGTTTAAAAAAAAAAAAAATCTAATATTAATCTTAAGTGCTCTGGTTGAAGAAAAAAAGATAGATAAAAGGCTATTCACTTTATAATACTGTAACATTTTAAGATAGTTTTTCAAGGTAATATCAAGCTAATCTAGTTATCAAAGTTGGTTATGCACCCTTCTGGTAAGGCTATGATTACAGCAAGTCCATTTTTTCGGACGTTTCTGCTATGAAAAGCATAGTTTCAGTCTACCCTGGCGAAATACACTCAGGAGAACTTGGGCTTAAACTCAATGGGTGTGAGAAGCAAGGACGTGTTTAAAGTAAGCCTACTAAAATCAAAGTCAAAGCATTTCAAACACAATTTCCACGTTAAAACATAAATGTTCTATACCGATTCAACCTCCCTCCCTGTCACTGACAGCGTCCCGGAGTCTTAACAAGCGTAGGGCGGGGGTTTCTCGAAGGCTTGACTGTAGAGCGGCCCGTAGAGGGTGGGGGCGTTGGGGGTCAGCATGTAACCCCCCGCCTCCTGGGACCCTCCGCCCTGGGAGGAGGGCTGGGTGGGGGCATGGGACAGAGGCTGGCTCTGGCACTCCTCAGACAGGCAGGTGGATGAGGGACCCCCCTCTGGGCCAGGCTGGGGCGTGCCGGGGGGCTGGTAACTACCTGGGTGCTGGACAGGGAAAACAAATAGAATGGTTAACATAAGAGATGACCTCAGGACGGGGGACTTTGATGGCACCTAACTACGTTTATCAGCGTGGCCAGAGGAGAAAACTGGGGTGATGGATTGACGCCGATCTCTATCTCTAAGGCCACAGGCTAGGCGGGGTAGCTAGCACAGCTAGCAAATCCTGGCACCTACCTGCATGGGCAGAGGGTAGTTGGGATAGGCAGGCAGTGCCTGTCCGGAGGGGCAGAAGCCAGCATAGGTCACCAAATGCTGGGTTGGGTTGTACAGGATGTGGGGAGGAGGGGCCGGACTGGGGCTGGCCATCAGAGGAGCATGGTTCTGATAGGGGGAACAGCAGAGAGAGAGAGACAGAGAGAGAGAGAGAGAGAGAGAGAGAGAGAGAGAGAGAGAAGAGTGACGGGTTATCCGTCAGTGTCAGTGGTTGGGATAAAATGAGAGAAGCAGAATATATGATGCATATGTGTATCCATGTGCTGGCATGTGCTTGTGTTTGTGTGTGTGTGTGTGAGTCAACCGTCTGCATCAATACAATGCCAGCCCAGCTCTTCCTCTTCCTCACCAGGTCCTTAAATGCCCCTAGGATGGCAGCAGTGATGATGCCCAGGAACAACCCCCCTATGTTGAGCACCACACAGGCCCACAGCAGCCGGTACAGGTGGACCACGTCCCAGCAGCTAGTCACCCCCGTGAACTCATAGTAGACGCCATGGTAGTCTGGGCTGCAGAGGAAAGGAGAGAGAGACAAGTGAACAAATGGCAATTGATATGGTATGCTAGGCTGGAGAGGAAATAAGAGAGATACAAGTGAACTCATACTAGATGGAATAATAGTTTGGCCTGCAGAAGAAATAAGAGAAACAAGTGAACTCATACCAGATGGAATAATAGTTTGGCTTGTAGAAAAAAGATGAGTGGTATTTTTAGGATGAGAGACACAGTGAGAAAGGAAGAGACAGAAGGAAACTGACAACAACTTGGTGTGAAAGGTGGGTTTTATTGGTGAGAGGAAGATAAAGAGGAAGAAGAGGGGAAAGAAATTGGGAGATGGGGAGAGAGAGAGTTGGTCTAAGTTAAAGACAACAAACTCAAAGATGCAAACATGCTAATTCTGGGAGAAAGAGGGGTCACCTCAGCATCATAGACGCACACACGGTACATTTTGGATCCAGTCAGATTTAATAATAATTATAATAATGATTATTATTATTATTATCAATGTTTAATTATTATCAATCAGTCAGATTACTATTAGCGACATCTCTCACCTCTCACAGTTGTGCAAGGCACAGCAGTAACAGGTGTTGCTCTGCACACGCAGCTTACACTTACTGTTGAACGAATAGCACGTCACCTACAATCATTCAATGCACACACACACACACACACACACACACAATTTAAAACACTTAGTAGTAAACAATCTGCGCACCAAGGTCCATAGAATAAATCTAGGTTTATAATATACTGTTTAAAACCAAATATAAGCTGCCAGCTACCTAATCGATAGTAATTTGCCATTTGGAGAACTAAGATTGATTTGAACAAATCTGAGGCCTATGCAAAAGTTAATCTTTTTACGTACAGAAGCCAAATCTAATCAAAACTAAATTAATTGTGTTTCTTTTCGCTTGTCCATGGGTTTCTGTTAATTAAATGTTGGGTGCCAAGAACGGTAGAAGGGACAGTGTCCAACTCCTATTAATTTGTTCAAGTCAGGCGAGGTCCAGGGATACGCCATAAACAAAAAAAGTGATTGTGTAGTGACAAGTAAACGCCTCGAGAGGTCAGTATAGTGCCAAGACAATGCAATCCAGTCATCCTGAAACCCCTGTGAAGGATATATAACACTCCATTAAATCTAACAACGTCTATCTAAGCCGCACAGACCCTAAACCTAAAACTCAATATGGAACACTCATACAAAACCAACCCTGAGCAGGGCTTGCTTATGATACGCCTCATAACCTTCATAGTCCAAAGAGCATTCTGGGAGACATAATATACGAGTTGTTCAGTGGTTATAGGCACTGTCTACTTTGCTGGAAGTTCATCACTCGGTCAGACTGGGTTGCTGTTATCTCTTCGTTTTACCTCTGGTCCTTAAGAGGATTGACCAAATTTTCCCTGTTCTTGCTGTTCTTGTCTCCGTGAAACCCCCCTGGAACGAAAGGGAGAAGAAGCGACTCACCTCGGAGAAATAGCTGTCGTAGGCGTAACCGGAACCACTGGCGTAAAACTCACATCGTTCCTCCAGCAGAGGTCTTTTGTCCTAAGAGAGACAAAGAGACAGAAAAGAAAGTGAGATTGTGAGAGAAGGAAAGAGGGAAAATACAAAGCGAGAGAGAGAGAGAGAGAGAGAGCGAGAGAGCAACAAAGGAAAGGTAATACTTCGATAACCCTGTACGTCTGTACTGTGTGTGTGTGTGTGTGTGTGTGTGTGTGTGTGTGCGCAGGGTAAGGGGGGGCCTTCAGATCTGGTTGTGGTGGGGTTGTGGGGGGAGGGGGGTACAGGGAGCGAGTTGGAGAGGTGGTTTGGCTGACTTCTAAGAAGGACAGAGAAGAACGCGATCGATATATCTCCACTACCGACCGGACAAGGCCTTTAAGATAAAATGCTATGACGTGTGTGTGTGTGTGTGTGTGTTTTGGCCGCTAGACCGGACCGAGGAACATGACCGGGGGACAATACATCAGCCCAGGGGTAGATAAAGGAAGGAGAGAAATATGAAACAATCTGTCAGTTTAGTGCCGCTGTCCAAGCCCCATCACATCGTCTGGCTTGGGACCCCTCTGTAAGTTAACTCTGAAGGTCTAAAACTAGAACTGAGCTTTTATTAAAGGCCGTTGTCAATGAAACCGCCACAGGGATGCAGTGGTGTTACCTCAGGAGGCCGGCATGCTGTGTGCGTGTACGCCCATGGTGTTTCCTGTGGTGATTCTGCTCATAGATCCGGTAGATGTAGACTGGCACCCACTCCTCCTCGCTACGCCACGGAACGCACTCAAACAAATGATTTGGTGCATCCATCAAATAAACTCTAGTGCTATTTATGTACCTTGAGCCAGGAGCAAAGCAAGACTGCTCTTCGGATACGTTTTTCTGTTTTTTTGCCTGGATTGTTTTGTGACAAACAAGGACATTCTCTTCACAGATTCAAATAAGCTGCTCCCAGATAAATGGCTTTTTCGTGATAGGCAGCAACCTTAATTAAAAGATAAAAGTGTTTTTTGGGGGCTTTGTTTTATTTCCAGCCCTGTTCTGTTTACCAAGAGTTCTAGATTGGTCTGTGGAGGGTTGTCATCAGTTTGTGTCAACAGGTTTCTCAAGGGGTGTCTTCCATCCAACAATCTATTGGGGTCAGTTTAGTTAATCACATTTACATTTAGACTGATGGTGTGGCTCGGGTGTAGTGTTGTGTAGTTCGGTGATGCACTCTTTCATTTTGCAGCTGTAGAGTATACTGTAACCACAGTTTCCATTTAATACAATACAGTAGTATGGTCATAGAATGACTACTTTCTGGAGTACTAACTCACCCATGTTCTACATTCGGCATGTTTAATTAACATGCATAGCTAGAGCAAAATAGTTTTTGTAATCATCTGTACTTTAGAGAGAGAGAGAGAGAGAGAGAGAGAGAGAGAGAGAGAGAGAGAGAGAGAGAGAGAGAGAGAGAGAGAGAGAGCGATAGAGAGAGACAGAAAGAGAGAGAGAAAAAAGGGACAGGCAGTCCTGCTGTACTGTCTGATAACACAGCGAGCTCCGAGATAGATTAGTCTGGTCTGACCGTTTCCCCAGGTGAGTGATGGCTGAGCAGGCGACAGGGACGGTCGCCCCCGGACAGCGCGCCCACAGTTGCGTGTGATTGTATCCACAGAGTTTCATTACCCCAAGCCAGACACACAGGTTGGCATGGTGCCTGGGCGGGTGGGTGTGTGTGCATGAGTGCCTCCGCACACAGGCCACACTCCATTTCACCAACAGCTCCGAGACAGCGCTGGTAATGGAGGTGTGTTGCCTGGAAAGACAAGCAGCTCGGGGTCGGGGGTCAGGGGTCAGGGGTGGGGTTGGGGTGAGATACCTACAATGAACTCTGCGGCGATGATCCCGTCCAGGATGGCACAGAAGAAAGAGGTGATGACTCCGATACTGATAAAGATGATGGACGCAACGAGCTAAAGGGGGACGGGAGAAAGAAGAAGAAGAAAATTTGAGAGAAATTAGACTAAAGGCAAAATGTTGATTAAGTTTATAAAACTAAAGTTTTTGCTATCACTTAAAATGTACACCTTACACTGTCTGCTCAAATAAAAAAAAACTATAACAAACTTTTACCAATCTACCACCTAAACACACACACACACACACACACACACACACACACACACACAGTTTTGCATTAACACCTTGCCAGCCCCCTGTCTGGGCTGCGGGTGCTGATTGCAGTGTCAACATGGGCCCTGTGGTAATAAAGAAAATGCACAGCTTTTTTTCCCGTGAAGTGCGAGGTGCTTTGTGGGTAATTTACGGCCATGGAGCCCATGAGCTGGCCAGTCAGACGACCTTTTACACCAACAAGGTCAATCTCATTCCCCCAATCTGATCCTATCTCTACATTCTCTCTCTCTCTCTACCACCCTCCCAAACACACACAGACACACACACACACACACACACACACACACAGACAATTACACCGAAAACAAAGTTGGATTCTGTGAGCAACAAAAGTCCAAGAAACACGCACACACACGAGTGTACTCAAACACATGCACTCAAGCAATAGAGGAGCCCCCCTCCCAACCCGCCCCTGTGAGGAAAAAACAGGCACCTGATCCTGATTGTGACTTCATCATGTGATTAGAGGACTAATGTCGTCCAAATGGTTCAGTTCAATCAATACACGTCCATTACTTTGACATGACATCCCTTTAAAGGGGGGGGCTTTCCAATTAACACGGCTGCTATCGTGTCTGATGGATGCTGTTCTCGCTGGTCATCCACCCTTGTAATCCAGTTGAATTATCATGACAGGATAAGAGTTTGCTAGGCTGTCAATCAAGGCAAACACTCTCTGGCAAACGCAAAAAACGCACGCACACGCGCGCTGTACAGCGCGCGCGCACGCACACGCACACACACACACACACACACACACACACACACACACACACACACCTGGAATAAAGAAATACAAAATCACAGTCGTGGCAGCATTTTTAACCAAACCCATGCATACAGTATTTCCCTATCAAGCATCTGTTCGCGTAAGAACAAGTCCCAGTTTACACCCACACACACACACACACACACACACACACACACAGCCACTCGGCCCCACTCACACACACACCCACCCGCACACACACGCACACAGTTTAGCCAGCGGGGCCGTCTAACCCCAGCTGACCGATCACAGATGGCTGAACATAAAGTTGATCGTCGAGCATCTTTTACTGCCTGTCCCTCTGCCAATCTCTCATTCGGGATAGGCCTCCTATATGAAACATAGGCCTCTAACCTCTTAGATGAAACATGCACACACACACACACACACTCTCTCTCTCTCTCTCTAAATACATTTTTGCTGAGTCTGTCAGACCCCTCCGTGCCCCCCCCCCCCCCCCCTCTCTCTCTCTCTCTCTCTCTCTCTCTCTCTCTCATGCCTCTATCAGCGGGTCTGCTTGCCCCGCGTTGGGCCCAGGCGCTCCACTTCATTAGCAGTTGAAATTACTGGCTTTTATATGCTGCGGGGACAGCCAAAGAGATTGGCTCAGAATTGAGGAGCGCCGAGCAGCGCACACAATGGAGCCTGACAACTGCATTAGTTCATATTACCTCAGCAGCAGCAGTCGGCTCATAAAACCGCCCCTCCTCCGCCTCACCCCCCCTGTTACTGAGGGGAGGCGAGGGGCTCAGGGAGGAGGAAAAATTGAGGAGAAGAAAAAGGGGGAGTAAGGGAGATGAGTATACGACGAGGATAAATCGCCGCGTAAATTAGTTGATAGCGAGGAGAAAAGAGACGGAACCATTGGTTATAGAAGTCGTGCTTCTAAACACAAAGACGTTAAGAGACAAACATAAAAGCAAGAGGACCAGAAAGAGAAAGACTAAACAAAAGACAAAGAGAACCTTGACAGGGATCAATGACAGGACGTCCTGTATCATTAAAGTGGGCGAGAGAGCGAACAGCGGCTCCGAACAGACGGCGAACGGAAGACAAAGGAGAAACGATGGGTAGCATAAAGGGCAGGGCCGGCGCGTAACGTTAGCCACCGAGTTGTGAAACTCTGTCCCACGGCCACGCCAAGGTCGAGTGACCGCCCCTGACCACTGCCAGGCCCGCCTGTAATCAGGCGTGGACACCCCATGGCCCCTCTGGGTAAAATACGGCCCCCTACCGGCCCACTGCTGCCCCAGTGTACTGACCTCTTAGCAAGCTGACGGTGAGGACGGCCGACTGTGAAATACAACTACATTCCACAGGAGGAAGCTTTAAAGCTACCACACTTGGTCAACTGAAAATGGATGATGAAATACTAAAAAGACACTAACGGCATAAATGGAAGAGAGCTCGATTTTTTTGTAGATTTGAATGTTCATACACAAACGAAAAGAAAGAAAATAAGAACACAAATGAAAAAAAAAATCGGGATATGGATGGTCTATGATAGTTAAACCGGCGTTGGATGTCTCCTAGCGCTTTATATGTTCTTTTTTTTCAGTTGCTAACAAGCATTGGTCACAACTAAAGCCACGTTTTCAAAACTCTTCATAGTCTGCATTACCAACACGCATCTTGGCCAAACAGTTAATTTCACCTCCAAAACTCACTCAAGCCACCAAAACACTTCATACATGTCTCAAAAGAAGCTTGTGCGACCATAGCACTGACAACAGTTCTAACTGAGAAGGCATAGTTATCGCTCATAACACATTGACCTACAAAACACTAACAGGGAGCATCACATAGATAGATGATTAACTTTTACCTTTAAAGTTTGAATGATTTTCCACATAAATCAGTATTTCATTCATAGAATGAGAATAACACATTTTCACTTTATTGACTGTACTAAAATATATGTAACTAGAATGAATAAGAAATACAGCATTTTGCTTCAATATAATACTTTTTTTTCTCGATATCTTCGTATATAGTAATTCGGTAAGTTGGGAAAAATATAAAGTTGAATTACTGTAAAAAAATAAAAAAGAATTCTTCTAATTTGGGGGCTGCAATAATATTAATAAAAATAACCAATCAACATGCATAGTATGATCACTCATACTGTATAGTACTGTGAGGGTTCTAGTCCTCCCTCACTCCTGCATTTGGCCACAAGTTCTCATCAACATCACATCTTATGTCCCTGGCAAAATTATCTT
>CM030173.1:5848319-5943319 GCA_017639675.1 Aplochiton taeniatus | reverse complement strand
CCCAAATCATGTACATTATACCTATATTGAATGGCACAGTAGATTTCTACCACAATTAAATGAAAATAAACATTTGGCTCATAAAACTTAAATGCAATTTGATTTTGCTTGATTCAGAGCACAGTCGTAGACTTTCTGCTGACTGGAAAGTTAAAATATTGCTGATCACCAAAGCATCCGAGGTAGGCACTAGAATTTACTGATCATCACTGATTTTGATCGTCCGTAGCCTATAAGTATTTTAATGCTCAAATGGGGAAAAAAACAGCTGACCTTGACTCATTTGAAAAAATCTATTAAGGAAACGCCTAATAAAGATATACTTTTTTACCTTCTGGATCCAGCTCGTCTGGCGTCGTTACGGCTGGTGTCTGCAATGCTGGTGTTGGCTGCTGCATTCCGGGGGGATCATGGTCAGGCATTGTTACAAATGTTTACCCTCTCAAAGTTTGAAAGTAGACCAAAGTTTCGAGAAAAACCTGAAAACAAATACAATTTTACTTCAGCGTTCTGTATCTCTCCGTCCACAACGTGCGGTATCTCTGGTGCGATGCGCAAAGACGCGCGCGCACTTCGGAGTCAACTCTAGTCACCTGTCGCCCGTAAAAAAAAATAAAAAGCCAAGCACGATTTCTTGTTCACTGAATTCCCAACGTAAATCGATAATAAGCAATCAATAATAAATGCATATCCTGTAGACTACAAGCGTTTAGGGCATTCTGTCTGCAACAGCAAGAAAATACCACGGTGACTCGTCTAATCTGCAGGCTGAGTGGGTGAATGACCAGAAGATGCTATGAAAGGTGAGCATGTCAGGTCACGTGCACTTCAGCTCCTGTAAAACTGAGCGTTTAAAAGCGTACAATTTTTTGGAGACAGTTTAGAATTGTGTAATAGTATAGCAAATGAAAGAATGGAACACATTAGTCTACTGCAAAATCGAACTTAAATGTGCCTAGTGGTTAAGTGTATGACAGTGATGAGGTTGGAAAAGAAGAGAACTATCGAGCTAAGTCAATACAACAGTGCCAATCATTGGCCATATAAGCAAACTGCAGCATTTCACTTGCTGTGCTTTCTATAGAATATACAGACAAATTCAGGACGAATGAAGTGCTCCCCTCAACTGGCTCTAATAACGTCGCCTAAAAGCTGGAAAAAGACCTCTTCTGACAGATACAAACTTACGGAATATGGGGCTTAAATGCAAAATATTTATTTGTTCATGGCGAAAATCTACAACATTTATACATATACATTATTTACACTCCCAATTAGACTCAACTTAATAGACATTTACAGAATTTCTTCTTCTAAGAAAAGTTTTGTATTGCTGATTAAAACCCCTGCTTGGCAAAAGGTTCTTGGGTGTAAGTGTAACATCGTTTTTGGTAAAGCTACAAAGCTGTAAAAAATGTTTTAAAAGGTCCCTTAATAAAACAATCATTCACATTCTCCCAGTTACACCTCCACCTGACATTAATTGTAAGAGTGACAGGCTGTTATGGAAACTGCAGTAGCAACACTATGGAAGCATTGATAGATCTGATAGATCTGATCTCTGTGACAACATATGAAAACACTGGGGTAAAATAAACTCATAACATTGGTTTGCAGAATGATTGCATGTATAGCCTGAATATATATTCTCTTCATAAGCATTATATGAAAGCGTTACAAAATTAGATTTGATCCCTAGACCATAAACAAGAGCAACAGTGACTGCACATGACAACCAAATAAAACCAGTTTATGAGTTTGCCCTGATTTAAATATCCTATAATTTTGAGAACAAGTCCATTCACACAAAATGACTCACCATCAAACACAAGTTTATGCAAATTCACAAGCACGTGTGGAATAACGTTAATAATTAATAACAATTGTTGCTTCTTTTTAGAATGTTAACATGCAATTTTTGTAATGACTGTAGTGCTGCTTTCCTTTTTATATCAATGGGACTTCCTGGTTAAATAAAGGTTAAATAGAAAATAAAATAAAAAAGAAATAAGATAACCAGTGTAGTAAAGACTTTATGTGCACATAAATTGTCTGTTGCGTCAGTAGCACATTCCTAGACCTATGAAAAATCACAGCCTTGTCTCTCTTGTTGAGA
Source organism: Aplochiton taeniatus (assembly GCA_017639675.1). NCBI lineage: Eukaryota > Metazoa > Chordata > Actinopteri > Galaxiiformes > Galaxiidae > Aplochiton > Aplochiton taeniatus. Next base: position 5,941,203 of record CM030173.1, on the reverse strand, counting down.
TACAGGCAGATGTACAATGCATGCAAAGCAATGAAAAAGATATAGAAGTGTGCATTGGAGACCAATTATAAAAGCCATTTCAGCTAATTGACTTTTTAAAGGTTGTTGAGGAAGTTATTCCTGCTTATACAACTCATTAGAAAAGGACATTCCTGGTGCTTCAAAACTGCTATTCTTTTTCATTTCTGTTCTTAGAGTCAAACTTTTCAAAGTGCTAAACTTCTGACCCCTCTATTTATGGAAATTAAGAGAGATTAGTTAAAAGAATAAAATAAAATTAAAAGAATGGACTGAAACTGTAACCAAAAATCATTTTCAAAATGTAGATCTCTAGAGTTATTTTGCAGATGTGTGCAAAGAACACATATGCCAATGGTGAGTCACATCCCCTACACATCCAAAATTGTTCAAATGATTCACTTCTTTGATTAAAATGGTTAAGCTTCTCCGTCTGATGTCTCTCCTCATACCTTACATCATCTATAGCAGAAATATTACAACCCATCACCAACACTTATTTTCTGAGGGCACACATCAACTTTCCCTCATCCCTCTCCTCTCTTTTAACCACTTCCAAACCCAGTAAATGCAGGGATTTTCCTGATGGAAAAATGTCTGCTTTATATAATTTCCCCCCCTCCCCCTCCCTCCCCGCACCCCCCCCCCCCCCCCCCCCCCCCTCCCCCCCCCATTGTCATCGCCATGACAAAGGCCATGCTTTGTTCTATTCTTTTAGGAGATGGTGCACGTGGAGGACTTGGGCGGCTGCTCCAGGATGGACTCGCGTCGCAGGTCATTGGGCAGGGTGCCACCTGGACCCCAAATGTTGAGCTCGCCGTAGATCCCCATTTCGATCATCTCCTCCTGCCAGGGGATGGAGATGTTCCCGGAGGAGAACTCGTCGAAGAACACCTTGTCTGGCTCCTCTATCTGGACGCCTTTCACCGTGGAGAAGGCCCCCACGTCGTCCAGGTCCTTGGCGTACACCGTCTTGGAGTCGGGCACAAACGGCGGCGTCAGGACTCCTGGAGGGGAAAAACCCAAACAAATTTCAGTTAGGTGACTCATAAAGTATATATCATATTTTTGTCTAAAAGTCACATGCTTGAAATTGAAGCAACACTCATTCCACTCAAGTTTTCTATTCACTTTGATGTGCTAACACACACACACACACACACACACACACACACACACACACACACACACACACACACACACATAAACAACCCCTCTCCCCCCTAAACATATACACACACACACACACACACACACACACACACACACACACACACACACACACACACACACACACATAAACAACCCCTCTCCCCCCTAAACACATACACACACACACACACACACACACACACACACACACCTTCGTCAAGCCTCCTCCAGTTGATCTCGCTGAAGAAAGGGTGCGACCTGATCTCCGCACAGGAGCCATTCTTGAAGCCCAGCCTCTGGTCCACACTCTTACACAGCAGACCCTCACAGAGTGACTTGGCCTTCTCGCTGAACTTCTCCGGGTAGGCGACAGGATCGTTTAGGATGCGGCGCTTGACTTCCTTGTTCTCAACCTGTTGATTGGACAAGGTGAGGGTTCGCTTACGCCCGTGCAATACGGCAATGTTAAAAGAACATCCTGTGTATGCAGGTTAGCGTTACACTTACAGATGTAAGGGCGCCGAGAAATTCCTTGATCGAGCTATTTTTCAACCAAAACCATTCATTTATTAATGTGTTCAATTCATCCATTCACTCTTCCATTGGTGCAGCCATATCATTCTGTCACTATTCCTAGAATGAATCCGACACTTTGTTTAAGAGACACAGTGTCCGTTTCATTGTTTTGAGGAGGAGGCTGAACGGACCGAAGGTTTGAAATCAAGCCCGCCATTTAATAGGTCGGGGTACACCTGCACAGCTCTACTGACCGCACCGAGCCTCAGTAACACCTGCATTATTCATCACCAATGGGTTTCTGGCTGCTGGCAACGTCTTTGGATGCAGACCATCACAGCACTACGTTGACAGAGAGTATGTGTCTTGACACCATGGTCAAAAGGAACACTAAAAAGTGTATATTTGTTTATTAAGTGGTATGCTGCGGGATGTTTAATCAAGGCCGTGGCATGTTTGCACGCGGTATTTAATATTGCAGTTTCTGATTTCATTTTACGGCCACGGGCTGGCAGCGCTGAGTTGCCAAATTTGAAACACTGATGAGACTAGAGGATGAGGACAGTTTATAAAAAGGGAAAGCAGAAACAGCTGGGAAATCAAAAACAGCTTAAGAACATAAAGATAGTGAGTTTGAACAAAAGAAGAATAGAGAAGAAAGAAGTTTAGGGGAATGTTAGAATAAAAAACGAATTCAATACATTTTTTAAAGAGAGGCAGGCAAGAGAATAGGCAAAAGGAAAGTAAGTATGTACAATCTAAGATCTAAAAGAGTGCAGTGATCAACAACAAAAAAAGTCTAACTTTGTCTGGGAAACGGAGAGAACATCTACTATATTACATGGGTTCAAAAGACAGAGAAATGTAGCAGGAGAAACAAGTAGAAGAGAAGAAAGATCCTGGTCCTGTTACCTTCTCTCCGCGGGTTCTGAAAGGACCCTTGGCAGCGATGAACTCATAGAGAGTGACACCTAAGGTGAAGTAGTCCACGGACCAGTCGTACTCCTCTGACTTCAACAACTCAGGAGCCATGAAGCCTGCGTGGGGCGCAAGAGGTCAAGAGGTCAAGGTCTGTGAGAGGAATGCTTGAATTTAAAACAGTAGTAGGATGCTTTGGACATGCCATGTTTTGGGAACATTTCTTTGGTTTCACAGTAAAGCCAGGGGAACGGAAATATAACTAAGGCCGTTTTGCAGGTACAAACAGGTGAGCTATACAGAAGGCACTGTAAGGCAGGTACAGTGAATATACCTGGAGTTCCAGCATAGCCCTTGATCTTGTGCTGATCCTCCGCCAGCTCCACAGCCAGACCAAGGTCAGAGATACGAACGTTACCTGAAAGAAGGAACACAGGGACAATGTCACACACGCACGCACACACACATACACGACACACACAAACGTCATGGATACGCACGCATGCCAGCCAGCTAGCCCATAGAGTTTGTACCCTGGCTCAATAGTGTCAGAACACTCAGGCTTATCAGAGTAACTTATCAAACATACACATTTGTTGGTAGAGAGAAGGGGAAATCAGTGCAAGTGGGTCTTGACGTGTGCGTGCGTAACTGCCTGAGCATTGTTTGGATAAAGGTTAAATGTGTCAGTGTGTGTTTTTATGCCTTTGTTGCCTTTTATGCCTTTTTTTGGATTGGTGTGCATTATGTTTTTTTCCTGACTTGAGACCCCAGGGCTAAGATTCTTGCCCCCCCCCCCCGCCGAGGGTTCTTCCGTGCTCTCCAGCGAGGCACCCGGTGTCTTTAGCCGCTCTCACATCAGCACCCCCGGCTGGTGAACTGGACAGCCCACTATTTATGCGGGTCACATGGAATCACTGTAACAGACGTGATTGGTCTTTGGCCTTTTTATTCTTGTGACCCAGGGACTAGCGAGGACTCTTGCTTCCTGCCCTGTTCGCCTCAGACTGGGTTTGAACCCAGGGGATCTTCCATGCTCGCCAGCACAGGAGTCAGTGTCCTTAACCACTCAACCGGAGGAAAAGGCATCCCTTCACACGATCAAGTGATGATGATGAGTTTATACCCTCGGGGACTGTTACACTTGCATATGACCGTGCACCCTCACGTCTGGAACAAGGAATCCTGTGAGGGTAATAGAGTAGGTAAATGTGTGTGTGTGTGCGTGCATGTGTGTGTGTGTGTGTGTGTGTGTGTGTGTGATATGAATGTGTGAGTGTGTGTGTGTGTGTGTGTGTGTGTGTGACCTTCATTATCCAGCAGCACGTTCTCTGGTTTAAGGTCTCTGTAGATGATTCTCTTCTGGTGAAGGTGCTCCATTCCCAGGATGATCTGAGCAGAGTAGTAGCAGGCCCTCGCCTCGTCAAAGCCCGGGTTGTTCTCGTCCACGTTGTAAATGTGATACCTGAGGGACGAGGGGATAGAGAGATGAGGAATGAAGGGAGTTGGAGGCTCAGAAATACAGCATCATAAAAAGAGAAGGAGAAGGGTTGCAGAAACTCCTTTTGAAAACATAGTTGTAGACACTAGAAAAGCTTAAGGTGGTTTTGACTGTCTGTGATACGGGTGACTGCCATTCATAAAATATGCGAGTCTTTTCCGACCTTAAGTCTCCTCCGTTCATGATGGTCATGACCAGACAGAGCTCCGTCTTGGTCTGGAAGGCGTACGCCAGCGAGACAATGAAGCGGCTGTGGACACGAGCCAGGATCCTCTTCTCCACCATCGCCCCCTAAATGGCATGAGTGGAAAGTGGGCAAACACTCCCAAAATCACCTAAAACTCAGTGGACTGATCATTGATAGTCCCGGCAGATAAACGATACTGTACATAAATAAGTAATCCAGAGAAGATTATTAAAAAATGTATTTAGTAAGGGGATTAGATGGCGAGCCAATACACGGGTAAATAAACGCACCTCCCACGACACACACACACACACACACACACACACACACACACACACACACACACACACACACACACACACACACATTCTGCCAATCATAATCGGGTAATTAGCAGATCAGTTGAATAAGCTTATTCAATCAACAGTTTTTTATAAATGTATCTGACCTCATTGGCCCCTTGTAGTGACCTGTGTGCCTCACTGTGCCCTAACTAAGCAGAGGATGATAAGCTCCAGAGCCTTTCCATTAATAAACATGATTGGCTTGGCACTTCAATAATCTTTCTAATGCTGCAGCGTAACCATTGTGTTAACCAGAAAAGGCCGCCAGGCCGCAGGACCACTACTCTTTGCTTTCACACAGTTCTCTGGTTCACCTGCTTGGTGTGATTGTTCTGATAGATTGCTAATGGATAAAACTATATGGAGGGTTAATTGTACAATAACAAGCGGATGATATGTGAACCAACTGCATGATGATAATTATATTCTGAGGATATAATTGGGTTTAACTCTCCTTATATGAAATATAAATCATGTGTTGAACTTGTAATAGTGATGGCAGATCATTTAGTAGATCAAAATATCAAGTAGGCTGCAACTTTCTAGAAAATGTGTCAAAAACTAAATAAATAAATAAAAGGGTTATAGACCAAAAAATGTAAATACCTGACAGTGGACAAACAGGAACTGCAAGAGTTAAGCTTTTTTCAAATGTTTCGCTCCAGCAACTATTTCACTGAGAAAAAAACCCAGGACAAAACGAATGTGGCGCTGTGTTAGGTAACCAACCTACTTGCCAGAGACTCCTAAGCTGAGATGTTCTGGTGAAGGTCAAGTTATTTGCCTGCGCTCTAATCGGCCCCTTGGTAGGGCCTGGGGAAACATAATGAATGAACCGACTGCCTTCTATTATATAATCCCTCACTTATGGATATTTTAATATCCCGTTTCATTTATAAATCATATTATCCTATATAGATTTGTTCTATTTATATTTAATAAACACATTTTTTTTTCTCACTATATTTGCAACTCGGACTCTACAGGAATTATGTGAGCAGTATTAACCAAATAAATTCTGTAGAATTCAGTATAATCAGCTAATCACCGAGAATGAAAATAATTGAAATCTGCCCTTCCTGTTCTCACCTCATAACCTTTCCTCTTCTTCAGCCTCTTCTTGTTGAGTTTCTTGCTGGCGTACAATTTCCCCGAGCCTTTCATCTGGCAGGCGAACACTTCTCCAAAGCCGCCTTTTCCCAGCACGCGGAAATCCAAGAACCAGTCCTCATCCATGGGCTGCATCTCCAGCCACTTCCACTGCAGGAACCTCTTCAGATACATGCTCTCCAGGAAGAAGGTGTACGGTACCTCCTTCAGGAAGTTCAGGACTACATCCATGGTCTCGTTGAACAGGTCGTCCTTGGCTTCCTCCAGCTTCTCCTTTACCTTGGTGATGTCATTCTCCGGCAGGAAGGGGCAGAAGTATTTGGCGCCTGGCTCCATGTAGCGGGTGAAGATCTTGGAGGCCTTCTTGGCGCGGTCCTTGTCCTCAGCCAGGCTGTACTCCTCCGCATCCTTCCAAAGCCGACAGGGGCCCTTGTACTCGCTGCTGGAGTCCAGGAACTCCTGGAAGAGCCTCTTGCCGATGGGCTGGTCCACGCAGACCATCTGGAAGCCCAGGTCCAGGGTCTCCCTCAGGGCCTCGCACACGGTGATGTGGGGCAGCTTGAGGCGGGCGTGGTACTTCTTGTCGCGGTTGGCGGCCGGGTTGGCCGTGCCGTCGAAACTCCCACGCGCGGAGATGTAGGCCGAGTTGGCCACCACCGTGGTCAGGCTTCCCATATCCATGGCGACGGGGGTGAGTAGGGAGGTGGGCGAGGAGAAACAAGGGGGGAACTTTTTTCAAAGAGAGAGACGAGAGAGCCGGGCCAGGAAAAGAGCTGCTGGAGACGGGTAGAGAGAGGAGACGTCCCGAGCAGACAAACTGACAAATGAATGAGTAAAATCCTGGCATAAAATCAAAAGGGATTAGGATTTCCCCTCAGATTCCTTCCCGTGACTCGAGGGAGGGATGAATGCGTCCTTCTGCCGACCCCCTGCTGGGACAGATGCACAGAAAGTCACAGAGAGTGTGGTTAACGTTCAATGTCTACCCTCGGTATGATGGGGAAGACCTGGGACACGGTGGTTTAGCACGTGGGTTACACAGACACACCGAGACAGATCTGCCTGACTCAACAGGTTCGCGTAAGGACTTTATCCTCTAACTCCATAACACCTGTCCTCCAGGAGAGAAGAGAGGGAGTAAATAGAGAGAGGGAGAGACAGAATAAAGAGAAGAAAGGTGGAGAAGGAGAGAGAGATTGAGCCAGAGGAAAAAAAGGGAGGAGGAGGGGGGGCAATGAAATGAAAACCAGAGGGAAAGACAAAGACAGAGAGAGGGAGAGAAAGAAGAAAAGATAGAAAGAAAGATCGAGAGAGAGAGAGAGAGAGAGAGAGAGAGAGAGAGAGAGAGAGAGAGAGAGAGAGAGAGAGAGAGAGAGAGAGAGAGAGAGAGAGAGAGAGAGAGAGAGAGAGAGAGAGAGTGAGAGAAAGAGAGAGAGAGAGAGAGAGAGTGTAGGTAGAGGAAGACACTGATCACATTCATACAAACTATGTGATGTGGGGGGGGCTGGTGAGTGGAATGTGATGAATACAATAAACCATGAGAGACTCGATCATCATTAAAACATCTTAATAGGCATCCTCCATTTCCTGTTTAACAGCGTATAACATATTATATACACAAATAAAACAAATACATTTACAAAATGTTCATGTGGTAATACAAATTTGAAATATAATATAACAGTCATTGTGTATTTTGTAGCTCTAAAAGATCATGATTTTGACATTTGCAAGACCGTCATGCTGAGTGACACACCGCTTCTTTTAAGTAGTTGTGGACGGTGTGTCTTATGTGTAACTCTAAAGTTAACCGTATACAGGTCAACTATTTAATGGTAGGCCCCTATGTACGGTATGGCTTGAATATGTTTTGCCATGGGTCTAGGACTAATATTGAAGTCTCACTGTGTACAGTTGTAAAACCGTTGTGACCCATCAAGGTGACACCTTGGGTTTCACTCCCAGGCCAAAGGACAATAGAGGTAGTTGGTGCCTAGCTCACACCTTCTTATGGTTGGCTAACTTTACCCTGCAGTTTGCCAGCCTTATCATGACCTCTATAAATAATGTTCCAGATTACACACACATCTTACTCCAAAGAGATGGCTCGAGAGTGGAGCCCTGGACATCTACTTTACATATGAGATAAATGAATGCTGCTAAAGAACGCTGTTACCAAATAAATGGTACAAACTATATTGCTCCTTCAGCTCAGCTCTTAAATTAAAACTATTCAAGCCTGTCCTTTTGGAGAAACCCCCTCTTTCTAGAATCCTCTCCTAATTTATAATACGAGACGAGAACAGAAAAGAAGTAGGGCCAGAGAAGAAGCTGGAAAAACGGAGACCCCCGGCGTTGTGTGATAATCGTCCCTGTTCCAGTATCATCTCTTGTGGTGTGGATCCTGGTGCCATAGGAGAGTTCCAACATGGCCACCCTGAAGGAGAAGAGGACCTGTGGCCAGCGCTGCGAAGCTTTCGGACATTTTGTCTGGAACTCCGACGAGGGGACCTTCATGGGGAGAACGCCTGAGAAATGGGGTAACTACAAGGCCAAACACTTGGAAGTGTTAAAACCAATAGAAATATTTTCAAATATGATAAGACTCTCTGTGTGACATTTATGTTTTTGAAACTAAATTATTTTAAAACCCACACTTGGATTCAAGTCATATGTCGTCATGGCAATGGGGCCAAGTGTTTGGACAGAGACACATAGTTTATTGTTGTGACTGACACCTTTAATGCAAGTTCATTAACATCCCTATCAAGTGAACCATGTAAGCACTGCCGTACTGCATATAGTTCATCACCCTAACAGTATTTGAATTTTTTTTGGAAACATTTTGAATTGTATTCTTTTTTTATTGTGGAAGACTAAGACTGAAGAAATACCATACACCCCCCAGATTATCCAAAGATTCTCACACTACTGCACTTGTGTTAATTTTGATCTATTTTAACGATGAGCCCAGAAACTCTGGCTTGTCTTTGATAACTGTAGTACTTTGCTATAGGATGGGTCAAATCTGTCAATCTGTCCCCCGCTATTCCAGTTACAGGCTGGACATACAACCACAACACCTGCAAGGTAAAGGCTTAGCAAAAGACAGGCGTACATACTGTGACATTACCATCATCACAAATAGACATGTATGGAATAGCTCTTGTTGACCAAGCCGAACACACACGCACGCACGCACGCACGCACGCACACACACACACACACACACACACACACACACACACACACACACACACACCAGGCGTACAATTGAGGTGGACAGGCCATGCGCGGCTACATCTGACCTTGTCCAGTCCTTTTAATATCAGTGCAATGACAACAGCAGCAGTGTGAGTGTTTAGTGTGTGAACATTAGATTAGAAAGGTACGCCGGTGGCTGAGATAAGATGTTACTGCTGAGGTTTGCTGCCGTCCTCTGATTGATATTAAACACTTTACACGCGACACCGGGCACCTTCAAAAAGACATACAGTATGTCACGCCATAACCATAACTGAAACCCCTTGTCCTACCTAAATTGTACAGAAGCAGCCTCTGCTCCAAACCCAGGGTTACGCTGCGGTGTTGCCCTAACATTCCTTCAGACCTATTCACTCAATTGAAATCCAGTCTGTCCACAATAAAGCTCGACTTTGAGCTGCGTCGCTAGAATGAGTAAACAGCTAACATTGAGTGTATCACAGACAGAACCAAACAATAATTTACATCTGTTTAAACTTGATTTCTCTATTTCCTGCTCTGTATGTTTTTGACTCTCTCCCCCCTCTCGTCCAGTATACATCAGCCTGTACTATGCAGCGTTTTACGTGGTGATGACTGGGCTGTTCTCTCTGGCCATCTGGGTCCTCATGTACACGCTGGATCCATACGCCCCGGACTACCAGGACCGGTTAAAATCGCCAGGTAGGCTAAAACAACTGCTGGAGGCCTACCACCTACCAACCTCCTTTTGTTCATTATTGTGTGAACCTATTAGTGGTCATGGTTAGCAGTGGGAAAAAACTGAGTTTGATATTGTTTCTCTCTAGCCAGAACTTTAAGGAAAACAACCTTGTCAGTTAATGAAGATGTGAACCTTTGACCGTAAGCTTTAACAATTAAGGTCCCAATGGTGGGAGTTTTCGTAGCTTGTCCACACTTTGTAAGATCCCACCAGTATAATTTAAAAAAGAACAAGAATGTTTTGAACCGGTTCTACTTAACAATCAGGGTTGGGGAAAACTTCACTTTTCCACTGTTAAGTTAATTAACCGTCTCTCCCATCTCTTTGCCAACTCAGGGGTGATGGTCTGGCCAGACACTTACGGGGAGGAGCAAGTGGAGATCACCTACAACACCTCCAACAAGGACAGCATCAGAAAGATGGCCATGTGCCTGGAAAAATTCCTGGCCCGTTAGTACAAAACACCACCTTACTGACTTATCATCTCACAGGAAAACTGAACGGGATCAAAACGTTTGGTTGTTTCGATCAATCAATCTCTTAATCATTTAAGTAGTGGCTCACAAACACTTTTTAACAGAAAAGTTTGTCTAACACACCATTACTTCTACTCTACTATTTACTCAACAGACATTGCATTTTACATGTCCCCCTCTTCCCCCTTTTCCTCCCTCTTCCCCTCCCTCTTCCTCTTTCAGCATACAATGACACCATACAGAGCGAGTGCCACCGCCACAACTGCACAAAGGGCAAGTACTTCATCCAGAACAGCTTCTCAGCGCCAAACCACACCAAGTGGGCTTGTCCCTTCAGCCAGAGCACGCTGGGACCCTGCTCGGGCCTACACGACCCCACCTTTGGCTACAACTCCTCCATGCCATGCGTTATCATTAAATTGAACAGGGTGCGTTCACAAGCTATAAATTACTTTGTGGAACAACTCCATGTTATGGGTAGAAGTGATCTATGGCAGTTGGAGAAGGAGCTCACACCCGAATCTAAGTGACTTTGAATCTTCAAATTGACTACTCAATGACACCAATTCACTCCTTAACTCGGATGCCTCTCTTTCCAGATCATTAGTTTCCTACCATCCAATAAAACCGATGAGTCTCCCTATGTCCACTGTATTGCACTGGTAAGCAACAGTCATAAAAATACCTTTGCAAAAATCTTCATTATCCAATTCAAGAAAACCTATTCTGCATTACTTTGTACACTATTCATGATATCCTAATGCTGCTTTTGTGTGTAGGAGGGAGATGAAAATATTGAGAAAATAGAGTATTTCCCCACCAATGGGACTATCGACCGCTCTTACTTCCCTTACTATGGGAGACTAGCACAGGTAAGATACCAGGCCAAAACCAAGGGAGGACAGAAAAAATATATTTTTGGGGGTTCTTCATGTTCATCTCAATCTGCAAAGTTGTAACCTGATAGACAAAGCCATTTAAAAAGCTATCATTTTGAAAAGTCACGCAGTAGATTTTCCCAGATAAGAATATAAAAACATGTCAGCAAAGGGAAAACAAAGTATTTATCATTCTCTCTTCCAGCCTGCTTACATCAACCCACTGGTAGCCGTCCAATTCAGCCTGGTTGAGGAGAAGCACGCAAAGATCCAGTGCAGGGTGGTGGCGGACAAGATCAGCTACCAGAACATCCATGATCCCTACGAGGGAAAGGTCGTCTTCTACCTCAAGGCTCTGAAATGAGAAAAACCCCGGAACAATTGGATTGTTGGTTGTTTGTGCAGGCTCGGAGATAAAACAGTCAACCACCAGTGTGAGATCTGAATTGTCCCATGTGGGTCATGTTCCATCATAAGGGTCAAACAGCTGTCCTCGCTTAATTGAAGTCTCTGAATATATTTTACACATTTATATTGAATGTTTCTAAGATAACAATAAAGTTGAAATTTCAGAGAAAAGATTATGTTCTCTTAGACAGTCTTCCAAAACAGCCTTCAGTATGTATGCCCATAGGTTTTGAATGTATGGATATTAAATTGAAAAATCCAAATACTTTCCCTGCTTGTAATATGTTCATAACATAACAATTACATTATTCAATTATGAATAGGTTGTGCCTCCCTTCAGACAACATATGCTTAGTGTGTAAAACAGCATCACCACATCATGGCTGAAGATGCTTACCCTAAGAGGGCCTCTCCCTTCCAAAGTAGGGTTGGTGATTCAACAGTATGGAAAGCAAAACACAGCGACATTTCAACACAGCAAAAAAGACTCCCTTTTAGACGGTTAATTGGGATTGGGTTTCTGGGGATAAGTCTGTTCTACGGAGTTATTGGGTTGGCTGTTAACGGCCTTATGGAGGTCTGCCCTTAGCTTGGCTCACTGATATGATGATAACGGAGATGAGATCCTTTATAATCCTGCTGACTGCAGTGTTCGCGCTGGTAAGCCGCTTATTAATATACAGATAAACACACACACAGAACTGCTTTAATCTGTACGCATAAGGTATGAGAGTATGTGAGCCACATGAAAAAAACGAAAATAAACCTGGAGTTTGGACATAAACTACACAAAATGACTAGAATAATCCATGGAACCACGACAACAATGTGGCCGATTGGTATCGGAGCACCGTTGAGAGGTAATTTCTGTTCCTAGGAGATAGTATGAGAGTAGGTCAGGGGTCCTTTGAATTACATCACTCTCTAACCTCTGGGCTACAGCTATTACCACTCCCTTCAGTGTCTGGAAAGATAACACACAAAAAACAGCTTTCCTGTGTCATGGCCGCCCTCTGCCTGAAGCCGTTCTATTAACCCTTCTATTGCCCAATGTGGAATGTTCGCTGATGTTTTCTTTTTACTCATTCATATCAGTCAAGTTATGGGGTCTATCTTTAAATGCAAAGGAAAACAGCATAGAGTATACCACAAACTGTCAGTTTTAACCAACATTTACACCTTTTTAATAAATAAACAAGTTCGTTTGTAAATCCATGAAACATGTAACCAACTCCACTTCACTTAAGACATTAAGAAAAAAAGAAAAAAAAATCCCCTGTATTATAATATTTTAAGACATTTGAGACATCATCCAACAAACCACAATAACAGGGCTTGAACCTCTCAAGAGACAATTTACAGTTAAATAGCCATATGAGTGCAACACTGCATATGTAAAGCCCCAACAGTGTAAGAGAGTAAATCAGTGTTTGGTTAGGTTATACTGACATACAGCACATTGTGAAAATAATCATTGGTACAATTATAACGCTCACTTGCTGTCATCTAGTGGCGAGACACTGGTATTCTAACTATTTGTGGTTATGAATCGATTCAAATGCGTTACCAGTATCTGACAACTAACTTGACGACAGCATCTCCCCATCATAACTACACACAATGATAAACTACCTCGTAAAGATGAGCTCACAACGCACTCTCCATTAAAACACAGCAAACAGACAGACAAGACTGCCCAATCAGAATTACCACTGCTTATTAAAACACATCTTCGTTAAGCTGGACCATGTCCCTACATTGGGTCACTGGGATTGTATCATCGAAGTTTCATGTAAGGAGTAATTTTCGATCAGAACGGAATGCCTTTTACGTAGATCAGGCATGGAAAGCAGAGATTCAACACAGTAAAGTGCAATATATATATACAGTATATAAAAAAGGTCCATTCCTAGAGTTAGTGTAACTGGTCCAAAAACATATGACTTTCTTCTTAGCTTTGTTCCAGGAGAGACATCATTTAGTGTGTTACACTACATTCTCTTTTGTGATGGAGTTTGTGCATTTCACACCCAGATTGTTCGTTTTCAAACGTCTTCTTTTTGGTCTGAGCCCCTCTTGGACCAGGTGATATTTCTGACCTCTGGTCAGGTGAGGGTTTTGCGCTCAGCCCGGGGAACCCACTTGTGTGTGGCTGCCCTCCACAACACCGGTGCCAGCAGCAGACTCAGAGTGGTGACACTGAGAACCAGCAGGTACACCTGGGCAGAGAGGAGGAAAGGAAGGAGGGAGGGATGAGGACAAAATGGGATTGGGATTTAACGTTATTTTAAAAACTGAAATATTACGCCTACTACACCTTTGAGATACCAAAAATAGTTTTTGTCACGTCTCAAAGACTAAACAAACTATTCAGTCAATAAAAATGTAAGTTCCTACTGGTTGACATTTCTCCTTTAAAGACAACAATTTAAGTTTTTTTCTGTATATATATATATATATATATATATATATATATGTATATCATTTTTTTAAATAGCCCACTCGTGTTTCGTAATGGACAGCCTCCCAAGGCGTCTGACCTACTGACCTCCCGGGAGATGATGCCAGCTCGGCGGGCTCGGCTGCTCAGGACGAAGGAGAACTCGCTGACCTGCGCCAGGCCCGCCGACACGATCCAACGGATGCTGCGTGAGCCCAGAGGCAAGATGGCCGACAGCACCAGCACCGCCATCAGGAACTACAAGGAGGAGGGGCCAGACGAAGAGGAGAGAGGTGAGAAACAAGGAGACTTGAAAGACGAGAGGAAGTGAGGGGAGTGACTGAGATACTGAGTGAATTGAGTGAGGAAATGAATGATTGGGGGACTGTAACTGCTGCAATATGACCTACCGCGTCAGTGAGTGAGTGAGGGACAAAGTAGTGTAAGTTACTGAATAAGTGAGTGCTGAAGTAAGTTAGCTAGTGAGCAAAGTGTAGTGTAGTGTAATGTGGTGTAAGGTCACAGAGGGTTTTGACCACAGGCCACCATACCTTCATAATGACCAGTGAGAGAGTAAGCACCACCAGTATGGTGAGCTCATACAGCACAAAGGTAGGGAACACATGGAAACCTACAGGAACACAAACAGCCTGTCAGCAAACACAACTATCCTGTTTACATCTAAATATTAATATAGCTACGTTCAATTCACTCTATTATAAATATTAAAAAATATATATATAATGAATAGATCACAGGTTTAGCATTAGTATTTAGTATTTACTGCTAGTAGTAACATTTCACAAATGTACTCAGTCAGTATTATTCATTGTAATTACGTATTGTGTATTACTTTGGATCTTTTAAAGTCTTAACTCTTAGTAAGAGTCTCTTACCAATGGAGGCAAAGAAGATAATGGCGAGGAAGTCTCTGATTGGCTCGATGCAGCTCATGACCTCATTGGTGACCATGTGTCCCTGGGAGGAGAGCAAGGCACCGGCCAGGAAGCATCCCAGCTCCATGGAAACATCCAGGAACTCTGTCACCTTGGAAACAAAAAAGTAATGAATTAAATAATCAATGAGTTCAAAATCTGTAGATATTATCTGTTCATATTACTATCGAACTGTTATGACAGAGAGAAAAAGCTAATATGGAATCAGGGAACATACGGTCAACATGAGAAAGACAAACGCCGTCACCCCCAGGACCAGGATCTCTTTGCTGCCTCTGCTCTCAGCGTGCAGCTTCCTGTAAAAGGGGCCGATGAGGAAGGTCTTGAGCAGAGCGCAGAGCAGCAGCGCCGCGACCAGAGAGAGCAGGACCTGACCTAGCAGCAGCAGCACCCGCAGGCCCCCAAACAGAACACTGCCCACGGAACCAAACAACAATGGAACACATTAAGAGATTATTTGTCAAGTGGGAGCTGAGCTGGTAGCAGCAGTACCCCCGGGCCACCAAAATAGAACACTGCCAACAGAACCGCAGAACAATAAAACAAAAAAGGCAACACAAAAGTTGATTAGACAAATGTGAACCCCAAAGCAAAGCAAAGCAGCAACCTGAAAACACACAACCAGGACGATAAACATAATAAAACTCATGAAACATTGTATGACTAAATACACCTAAGTTTGTGTGTGTGTGTGTGTGTGTGTGTGTGTGTAGACATGGCTGAGGAGTTGTGACTGACCTGTCCAGGTCTCCACTCTGTGCCTGGATAAGAGTAGGCATGACGGCAATGAACAGGCCCAGCTGAACGTCCTGCATGACCAGCATCCCCAGCAGGACACTGCTGTAGTCCAGGTCACCTAAGGTTAGAGCCAGAGAACACACACACACACACACACACACACACACACACACAGACACAGACACAGACACAGACACAGACACAGACACAGACACAGACACAGACAGACACAGACACAGACACAGACAATGCCATATATTTCAATAAATAGATATACATTTGGGTTATAGAGTCAAAAAAATCTATGTATCTTAATTGACTATTAAGGCTTTGCATTTAAAAAAAAACGAAAAAACATTGCGATTCCCAGCCCCTGTCCTTCCTACCTTCCTTCTCCCCTCTCGTGGCCCCGGCTAGAAAGCGGGACACGAGAGGGGTGCTGGACAGAGACAGACAGCTGGAGATGAACACGGTCTGAGTGGGACGTATCCGTAGGACCTGTCCCCACAGGAGCCCAGCCGCCACCATCAGCAGACTGAGGTAGCAGGAGCCCTGCACCGATGTCTTCCACACCTGGAGGGGAGACACAGGGACGGACAGCAGAGGAGACCTAAAGAACCAAGCATCAAACTCGGACGGAAAACGGATTCGTTAGGTTTTGGCTCTTCGCAAAAGAAATTTCAATCTCATAATAATCATAATAATAAGAGGTTTACTAATAAAAAACGAAATGTCCCAGTGAGTTTGCTAGGTCAGGTCTGTGGAGGCACAAGGCTGAGATGTGTGCTGCATCCTCCAGAAACATCCGCCTCACTGACGGAGAGTGAGTGAGACAACATTGACAGGGTACCTTGCGAAGGCGCTCGGGGGAGAACTCCAAGCCCACCACGAAGAGAGTGAAGAACACACCCAGCTCCCCTAGTGTCTCCACCTGCACCATCGACTAAACACACACACACACACACACACACACACACACACACACACACACACAAAACACGAGACATTGTCACAGTTTTCTACAGCACATACAGAAGAAAAAATACTTTTTGAACATAGGCTAAACATACTAACACTACACAACACAGATGAATTCCTATTACACCCTTCTAATATCTGGGGCGGACCTGTGTAAGAAGTTTTAGAATGTTAGAAGAATGAAACACATTCAGACACTCAGACACACCTTGATTCTGTTGGTGCCAGAGGGTCCCAGTAAGACTCCTGAGACGATGTAGCCAAACATGGGGGGCAGGCCCATGAGGGAGCACACCCAACCACAGGGCAGAGACAGCATCACCACGGAGACTAGATCCTGGACACACACGCACACGCGCGCACGCACGCACGCACGCACGCACGCACGCACGCACGCACGCACGCACGCACGCACGCACGCACACACACACACACACACACACACACACACACACACACACACACACACACACAAAGAAGGCATCAATCATGTAGACTCGTAAAGAAGAAATTAAAGATAAAAACAAGAGATTGACTGGAAAACAATAAGATAAGATACTGAAATGTTCTTTACTACTGACCATCCAATAAAACCAGAATTGGAAAGTAATAGGTTGCTATTCTTGCCTTTTAGAAGAGAGTCTGTACACTGCAAATGAGCAGACTTGGTGAGTTTAGTTGGATTTAGTGAGGATAAAACGTCAAAGGTCAGACAGCATGGAACGGTTGCTTTAGTTTCTATATAATAAGCACCAGTCCAAATATCCTGCTTACCCTCTATCAACTGACCTTTATAAAATGGGGGTCTGCTCTGGGCATGGTGGAGTCGCGGGGCTTGGTCAGGACATACTGGTTGTTCTGAGAGTCGATGAGCATGCTCAGTCCAAGGTCGTCCTCCACCTCTCTCTTCCTGGACACGTTCTTCTTCCTCTTCCCTCCATCCTCCTCATCCTCCTCCACTCTCAGCACCGCTTCCACGTTCACGCCCTTCATCTGTACACCCACGGTAGGAAGGAAAGGGGCACTATGTTACACTAAACTGACTAAAGTGTAGGCTACGATATATATAGAGATTTTGCCAAGTCTTAATGCTTGATAGGAACTCACAGTTATTTTTGTAATGAACAATTTTGGCAATGATGGCATTTTTTATTTTGCATTTTTGCATAAAAAATTACTTTTTTTTGTTTTTGTTTTAACCATTATTTTCTTATACGTGTTGATGTCGGAAACATATCTATACAGTCCAGTGAGTGAGTCTATCTATCCACTCGTCCCAGACCTGTTTGTTGTGGTCGAAGGCGTGCTCCTCAATCTCCTCCTCCAGCCTGTCTGCAGCTTTCCTCACGTCCTCCAGGATCTCGTCCAGCATGGACAGGGTCTTGTTCTGGGCCAGCGCACTCTTCAGAGCCTCCTGTTGGTGTTTCTCTGCCGCGACCAGCTCCATAAACTCCTGCTCCTCCTGTGAGAAAGACACAAAACCACGGGAAGAATTGAAATGTGTTTAGCACACAATATCTCAGAACATATTAAGGTTACCGTTATCACATGTTGTACTCTGTAATGTTGATGACCAAATGAAATAGGATTAAATTATACATTTTACAATGTACCAAAAGCAGTTTTCATTTTGTGTCAGGCGTCAGCCGTCATATTACGTGAGAAGGTGTCATGGTTTTGAGAGAAAGAGTAAGTCTAGACAAACATATCACACGTAGAAACAAACATCTCCATTGTAAAACACTCTTTACTCCCACAGCACACTGTGTCTTCGTTACACCCAAACAGGTCCCACCAAAAAATCCCAACGTGACATCTGGTTATAGCTGATTCCAACTGTTGTCTTGCTCTCTGGCTCATCCAATCAGTGATAAGAGATAAGCAGGATGTACAATTTTACTGGCTGACAGCTACCATGGAAACCAACCTGCCACCAGCCCATTAAACTATATGACAGGTCTTCCCTATTTAAGTTTCAGGGTGTTTTCACAATGGATTTTTTTTCTTGCACCGTTTCTCACCATATATCCTATTTGCTTATCACTTGCCATGAAGGTTGTCATTGTCTAACTTAGTATAGACTCTACACACACACACACACACACACACACACACACACACACACACACACACACACACACACACACACCTTAATGGCTGCTTCCCTGAGGGCCTCCAGCCTCTGCCGGCTGCTCTCCTTCATGTTGACCACGTCCCTGTAGTCTCCCTGCAGCGCCCTCTGCAGGCCGTGCACCGCCTGGAAGACCGAGCGCTCGCTCTCGTTCAGCTCCTTCTGAAACACTTCCAGAGTGTGTACCTGGACAGACACAAATCAACATGGGAAACAAATCAACATGGGACA
Source organism: Aplochiton taeniatus (assembly GCA_017639675.1). Lineage (NCBI taxonomy): Eukaryota > Metazoa > Chordata > Actinopteri > Galaxiiformes > Galaxiidae > Aplochiton > Aplochiton taeniatus. Next base: position 5,922,254 of record CM030173.1, on the reverse strand, counting down.
ATGAGAATCAGATCACCCATTTACTATGAGTAATCCTTATACAATTAGTTACCATGGTACTCTACTTTTAATGGACACAGAGACCTAAAGATGCTGTCCATCTGGCTTATGTTTATCACTTTAATGTGGTAGCATGTCAAATAAAGAAGGAGTGGCAGCAGATCTCATGAATGACCGACCTGGAAGAATCTCTCTGGGTCGGAGAGGGTTCTGTCCCGCCCTACGGCAGCCGCCGCCACCGCCAGTTTCTTGACCACCGCCGTCTTCTGACGCAGGACGGCCGACAGCCGCTTGCAGTTGTCCAGCACCCAACTGCGGCCGTGCGTGGCACCCCTCCCGCGGTGCAGCTTGATGGCATGCTGAGCTACCTGGTCCTTCTGGAGTGTGGCTAGCCCCCCCACCAGACCAAGGCACAGCAGTGCACTAACGACCCGCATCCAAGCCTACAATGCCACATCAGGGAGAGAGAGAGAGAGAGAGAGAGAGAGAGAGAGAGAGAGAGAGAGAGAGAGAGAGAGAGAGCGGTAAAGGAAAAACAGCTGGTTGCGGGTGCTGACATCAGTCATTAGGATCACCTGAGGGTTTGTTTTCCACACTGGCTGTGGAATGGGCGAGCCTGTAGCCAAAGAGAACCTTTCAGTCAACAGTCAGCCAGCTCAGCAGCCAGCTGTACTTTCAATACCTGCTGAGGCCCACCTATTTCTCACTCTCACACTCACACTCACACTCACACTCACACTCACACTCACACTCACACTCACACTCACACTCACCTACTTCCACCAGCTCACCCACCCATGTTGATCTTAATGAACAAACATGCTCTTTGTACGAAATTCATTACCTATGCCGGATAATTTAGCCCCTTGTGACGATATATTGTCAAATATTAGTGTAAAATAGCTTATTTGTGTTGGCTAATGTGATAAACACTTACCTTTTTATAGAATTGTTGGCTGAAATGTCTAGCCTCCTATAGCCTGCATTCAGTCAAGTCCAACATTCAATTTTAAATCCTGGACAGGGAGTTCAGTATAGGTAGAACGTGTCATCCCTTTGCATGAGTAATAGTAGAGGACTCAATGATAGTCCACTTTCCAAACAACCGTCTTCTTTCTTATGGCACTACCACAACTCAGGCACTGTTGCTGTAATCAATGGGACTACTGTTCAGGACAGATCTAAGACAGGCGCATATTCCATTTCAGTCGTGTGTGTACGCGCGCGCGTGGTCACCAACAAACAACCGCGCACACTTGCATCATCAGCCAAATCATGATGCGAATATATAGCTGTTGTAAATGGCAACAAAATTGCTAACTACACATACTACATGCAACATGCAGGCTAGCCGCAACCTTTTCCTGCAATGCCTGGGTAATCATAATAGCTGTCATATCGCCAATTTAGATAATTCCATTTTGACAGTTATTCAATAGTTAGTATTTAGATACTCATATCCCTGTCACAAAAAAGAGCTAGCAAGGAGTAGATAACCAGATAATAAAACATTAGCTAGCTACCTACCTTGGTGTTGCAACACCGACGTCTTCTCAGCTCTAAACTCCGGACCACGGCAATTGACTGAGGAAAACAATCATGCTCTTGTGCCCCTCACCCCTCCCCTGCCACATAGCACAAGCCAGCGCTGAACCGTCCCCCGCCAAGCTCAGGCAGTCAGGGAAGGCATACACAACTCCACCGGGCGACCAACTTCAGTCTTCATACGTTTTCTCAACGAGTTCGACGCCTGAACTAGCAAGCGACAACGTCTGTCAGGTATAAAAGTTATGCAAGTTAAACAACAATCCGATCTAAAGGCAAGGCATACGATTTGTGTAAAAACTCCAACAAGTGTTTTTCTATAATGAGTTTGCTAGATTGCTTCGTTCTTGGGCTGTCAGACCCGCTCGAGCTTACTAGGCTGACACGGCTCAAGACTTCCATGGCAGACCGTTGGTACTAGGTAGGCTAGCTAAAATTAGCGAACGCGGTAGCTCGGTTGCCCTAGTTAGCAAACGAACGTAAACTTTATTTCTACCGATGGTGACACGTTGTTTGGACGCATTGTATCATGACATCTACAGACAACTGTCAGTATAAAAATACTTTATTTAATGGAAGGTATTTTCAATCATAAATAAACATTTTGATAACTTAAAATGTATTGTAAAAACTAATTTCACTTCACTTCCGAAACACTGGTTTCTTGGATGCTTATTGAGATATATGGGAGTTGTAGTTTTTAATTAAAAATGTTTTGACACGCTCTAATTTAATTTATAAGTTGTAAAGTGATAGCTTCAGACAAGATATGGTCGTTTGAAGGCTTTCAGTAAAGTTACCAATGTTTAGATTGCTAAGCTGCTGTGTGTACTTACACCCTGACTTAAATTAATCCGTAGAAAGAGATGATCATTTATACAGCCCAAAACATAGGATTTCTGTTCGTTTTCTAAAGTTGTACAACAAAATGATTGTATCATTATGCAATATGGCAGACAAAATAAAGTAGCTACCCCAAAACAACAAGGCCCCAACCCCGACTCTTCACTAAAAACGAGTAGAACTACAGCTCCCATCATTCTAGTGTCTGTTACAGTAGCGCATTGCCTTCCATGCTCTCGCGCAGGCGTAGAAGAAGTACTTGGATATCAAGTTGGCCAAAACAGCGGGTGATAAAATGGTAGGTAAGATCAAAATCATAAGCCCAAACATGTTTTAAATCCAGTTAACCAAGTGCAAATGGTGAAAATTAGGTTCACAAGGGCAACGTACGCTTGCGTTATACGGGAAACGGGGTGTCCTCTGGCAATTGTCGCATTGTCAGTGTGTCGTTCACTAGCGATTTATGAGGGAAATGGAAGGTCAGTTGTTGGTATTTTGAGATAGGACACCCGCGCTTGGAGCACGTACCTTTCCCGTTTTGGTATGTTGCCTATGTTGCGTTGGGATAGGGAAGGCTGTCCATAATACGCACCCCCTGGATTGGAATCTGGGTCGCGCTCAGCGCTCACTCAATAGGTTGCTGCTGACATCGGGCGGGTCAGGTCTGCAATTCAGCAAAGACGGTGCAATTCCTCCGACAGCCATGTACTGTAGCTCAACCGACCAGCGAGTCACATGTAAACAGTCCAGACCCAATGCTGCTTTTTGTTTACATGACAAATGTCCGCATTTACTAACTTGTTTCCCTGGTGCATTGCTGTCAGCTTGGCGTTCGTCGTGTGTATCACCTTTAACTTCAGTACAGATTGGACTTTAAAATCAAATCTATGTTGGTCATTTTAAGCAGTGGCATAAAGATAATACATATTATGAGTCAACAGTGAATACGTTTAGTTGTTCCTTATTGTAATTTATTGAACATGTATCTTACATTTCTGAAGAAAAGTCAGAAAAAAACGGGATGCTTATCCTTGGTACTACATCTGCGTTGGTTTGTGTGACATCTCACTCCACATGTTCACCTATTGACAGCCTGTGTCTTATTTGTGTATTTTAGCATAAGCTGAAGTCTTCGCAGAAGGACAAGGTTCGGCAGTTCATGTCTTTCACGCAGGCAGGGGAAAGGACAGCTGTGTACTGCCTGACGCAGAATGACTGGAAACTAGAGGTGGCAACAGATAACTACTTCCAGAATCCAGACCTATACTACAAAGAATCCATGAAAACCTCAGTGGATCGCAAGAAGCTGGAACAGCTCTATAACAGATACAAAGGTAGGGTCAGGCTAAACGTTTGCATGTGCGTTCGCTTTTCACTCTCAGTTTCTGTGTTTCGGCAGTTGGTGTGTAAGGGTTATTGTTTTCAATTTGTTTGCTTTTTTTCATGTCTTCCTGCTGATGTGTGGAGGTGTTTAAGTGTGTACGTCATTTTTTCTCCTCTAACATAGTTTTCTGTTTAACAAACACACATTCTCTCTCCAGACCCTCAAGATGAGAACAAGATCGGCATCGACGGCATCCAGCAGTTCTGTGATGACCTCACTCTGGACCCGGCCAGCATGAGCGTTCTGGTGGTAGCGTGGAAGTTCCGAGCCGCCACACAATGCGAGTTCAGCAAGAAAGAGTTCTTGGACGGCATGGCAGAGCTAGGGTGAGCAAATGCACCCTGATGCTCAATGTCAAATACACAACGTCTTAGTCTGATCATGCATTGTGGTTAATTTATTTCATGCCAAAACTGGGGGATTTTAAGCTAGTCATCTGGACACAGCGGGCTAGCAACTAGTAAACTTTTGGGTAGACATTGCGAGACAGATAACAGCAGAGACTGGATTTGTTGTTAGCCCTATTTTGCCATCATATCTGAGACCTAAGCACAGTGGCACAGACACCCACCTTGCATTCTCTCTATACTGTTAACTACATTGTGTGTGTGTGTGTGTGTGTGTGTGTGTGTGTGTGTGTGTGTGTGTGTGTGTGTGTGTGTGTGTGTGTGTGTGTGTGTGTGTGTGTGTGTGTGTGTGTTTGTGTGTGTGTGTGTGCACGCGCGCGCGCCCCCCTCCCCCCCTCCTCTTTTTTCCCCAGCTGTGACAGTCCTGAGAAGCTCAAGGCTCTCCTCCCCAGATTAGAGCAGGAGCTGAAAGACACAGGCAAGTTCAAAGACTTCTACCAGTTCACCTTCAACTTCGCCAAGAACCCTGGTCAGAAGGGCTTAGGTAAGTCCAGACGCCAACCAGGGTATGGTAAATCCATTTGGATTAGTTTGGTATCAGCCTAGTGTCATATTATGGATTTTTCTCTGCCCACATTCACTACCTTGTAGGTCTGTTTGTCGTTGGCATGTACTGCATTACTTGTTCAGTTGATTGACAAGTAACACACAAAAAAAGGTTTTGAAGAGGGTAAATATTGATGGAAGAATGCAGGATTTAGCATTTCATAGCAAGCTATGTTGGATTTGTCTCCCTGTAAAGAGCAGTAACGATTTGCCAATCCTCCTGTCCTTGTTGTAGACTTGGAGATGGCTGTAGCCTACTGGAATCTAGTCTTGCCGGGTCGTTTCAAGTTCCTGGACCTCTGGAACAGGTTTCTACTTGTGAGTGTAGATCCCACACTGTGAATCACAAAAATTGCTGCTTCTCGCGTGCATTTCCTCATGCCTCTCAACATGGCTGTCCTGTCCTTGTTCCCGTCAGGAGCATCACAAAAGGTCGATCCCTAAAGACACATGGAACCTGCTGCTGGACTTTGGCAACATGATTGCAGATGACATGTCAAACTACGATGAGGAAGGTGAGCTCTGTGAAGCCGGCCGACACAGATTGTTGCTCCAAAAATGATGCAATAGAGTAGAGACTATACGCTTTAAATCCACGTAGCTATAATCCTTTAGTTTTACAAGTTGTACAGTTTTACAGAGCTTCACTCTGACACGAACCATAGATTTAAACTGAGTCCTAATTTACTTCATCATACTTTTGCTTATTTTTTTAACTTTTTTTTTTTTTGTCGAATAAATTAAACATTGGTTCTCTTCCTAGCTGCAAATTTGGTTAACACCTTAACACTTGTGTGGCTAAAGTTTGGAGATTAGCATTTGCATCCTGATTTCTGTTGGGAACTACAGTAAAGGCACACCTTGACCCTTTGTTCTCCTCTCTTCACCCAGGGGCTTGGCCGGTTCTCATAGATGACTTTGTGGAGTTTGCTCGGCCAATCGTAACTGGCAGCAAGCGCAAAACCATATAGGCTCCGCATGAATCCCGGAAGAAAGGGGCGGAGCATACGATCTCCCAAATTGTTTTGGGACAAAGAGGATTTTCATAAACACGAGCCAAAAAGAGACTACTTCTCAATAAGACTGCCGGGAGGTTGTGATTAAGACGTTTCTGACATGCGGGTGAGCAACCTTGGACAGCCAGAGAGGAAAGGGGTGGGTGAAGAACACAACAGGAAGGAAGTGAAAAAAACAAAAAAAAAAACACATATTTCTTTGTTGTTGTTTTCTTTTTGGGGTCCGGTGGTGGCCGGTCAACTTGCTAAATGTTGACCTCCAGGCAAAGGACTCAGTCATTGCTGTCTGCCGAGCAAACCACCTGTGACTGTGTCCATAAAAAAAAAAAAACTTAAGAAACACTGATGCCGTGGACGTACCTCCCCACCTGCCCTGTTCTCCCTCCCGCTCCCACCTCTCTGGTGCGTGGTCCTGGTTCGTTTGCTCAGAGGAACTGGAAGATAAGATCTGTCTCCCCGCCGAAAGCAGGCGACCAGGATGGAACAGGCTGCGGGATGTCGCCCTTTTGTTGCTGTGGGCGAATGAAATAGGGTGTTAGATTCTGCATGTTTTCATTTGTTTTGGTCTGTGAGCGTTGAGCAAAACCATGGCAGAGGACGAAAGAAAAAATAAGAACCATTATTATCACTGAGAACAGTGTGTGTGTGTGTGTGTGTGTGTGTGTGTGTGTGTGCGTGCGTGTGCGTGTGCGTGTGTTGTGCTCTTACCCAATCACAGAGAGCAAAGATGGTGCGTTTGGTTGCCAACCAATGTCGTTTGGTGTGTGAGCGCGCGCTCGTGAGTTCAAAGTTACGCGTCTATTCGCTTTACATGACATATTTAAGGATCTCGTCTAGTTTTATCATAATACGAGGAGGCTGAGGCGGTGATGGTCCCACTCTTATGAGGAGCAGTGTAAAAAGTTCAGATCCACGTTTCGTATTCAGATTGAGAATTTGGACAGAGCAGCATGTTTTGAGCTCAACACCAGCAGACTACACTATTGTTACAGTTGTAAAATACTGTACCCTTAGGACTATGTATAGATATAGAGATTTAGAATATTGAAAATATATATATATATATATATAAATTATATAAGAAACAAAAAACATAGATATTTGTAATCATGAGAAGAGAGAGCTTTGAGAAGCAAATGGGATCCTTGTGTTTTTTTATATCACACACCTCCGAGTTTGTTGATTTTAGTTCTGTTAGGTTTTGGGGTGTGTCAAACCGTTCGCAAGAAGAAGCTGGCCGGCTCGTTGACTGTTTTTTGTGTAGGTTTTCGGATCATATCCAGGTGATGATTTATTTTACTCATGCCAACTTTACCAACTGCACTGATAAACACTTATGTTATTTGTTAGTTATTTTATCAGGCAGCACTGCAACACAGCCACAGTTAATAGCAATTCCGTTTACAGTTTTCAACTACATCCTACACTTTATTTTTAATGGACATCTACATCTCTGCTAGTGTTTCGTTGTAGTTGAACTTGTTTTTACACTGTTGGAGGAAAACACTTTTTTTTTTGTTTGTTATGGATGAGGAAATAGCCATAACTATTGTCTGTTTCTAAGGCTATGGTTTGCGAGGAGACACAACTGAGAAAAAAAAAACTAAACTTGTCTGGGTCTTTGAAACAGAACAACTCAAGAAATACTTGAACACCTCAGTCTACAGTAAATCTATTCATCCCTGTCTCCACTAGTGTGTGTTCTTTTGAAGCAGAACTCAGGTACCAGTAGTTCCTCTCTTCTTCATGCAGGCTCAGTGGTCCACCAGGAGCTTTGTATAGTTTGGTGTGTTTGTGTGTGCGTGCGTTTTTCATCCATATTGAAGTGGGATTCAGTGAGTCAAACTGTCACCGTGTTTGGGATGGGGTTCACTGTCAAAGCTGCTCTTGTGAGCCAGTTTCACTACAGTTCTTTGGACTGTTGTGTCAACAGATTTTTAAAAGACTGAAGCATCCTTTTGAGAGGTAGACTGACTGTTGTTCTGTTTCTGATCTTACCTGTTAACCCATGTGAGCAGACAAAGAGTATTGCATATAAGGTATGCTGTTAATACTTTGAATGGCTGTCAATGGCGTGGCAATTGTATATGAGGTGCGTCGTTGCTAGTTTGGTAGATTCAATATGTCAGGCCATTGTATAGACTTACAGTAGCCCCTGGTCCACTATCATCTGAATCTCTAGCTTTCCAGAAGTGTCTAAACATTTGGTCTGTCATTTTGGTTGGATTGCCAAACTAGCAATGATTTGTGCCTTATTTCACTGAAGTCTAATCAGATTTTTGGGTGGAGAGGGTACCTTGCAACTCTCAAGATGGGAGGGGTCCTGTTCACATACTTTCCTTCGAGTAAACGCTCTGTTCTCATTACAATACAATTGCACTCTGAATCAAGCTAACAATAGAGAATATTTTCTGTTAAATTGTAGTAGCAGGACAACATCTGTGGTTCTGGAAAAGGAGGGGATAGATCTCATGTTTTCCTCGAACATGTGGTACGCTCTTGAGTTGTCAAATGTGTTGTCAACTGTGTTTTATTATAGTCATTCAGCTCATCCAAACAGTATTATGTCCACTGGTAATACAAAAGAAATAAATTCTATCTGAAGCATTTTGTCATGTCTCTTGTTGTGGAGACAATACAGTAAAAGATTTGTCAATAAAGCATGTTGTTTTTAACAAAAGGAGAGACTGTTTCCTCATGATGTAAAATAGAAATAAATAAACATGTATTAAAATATATCTACAGTGGAAGGAGCCCACGAATGTGTCATGGACATATTCCAGTTATAGAATATGCCCTCTAGACTGTGTGTGTGTGTGTATGTGTTTGTATGTGTGCGTGTGTGTATGTGTTTGTATGTGTGTGTGTGTGCGTGTGTGTGTGCGTGTGCACCCGCACTGAAAAAAGTAAGCTTGGCTGGCACCACTTAACCCCTATCGGGTTGCATGCCTCCCTTCCTATCACTATCAGCTTTCCTGCTCTCTGCTATTTCTCCTCTTAATATTCTCAGCAGGTTTGGGGGACAAACCGTCGACAGAGTAAACGAGTGAAGAAAAGGAGGAAGATGAGATGAAAAGGGGGGCGGTCACAATGGGAGATAAGGATGAGAGACTACTTGTAAGGTGAACTATTCTAGATTCAAGAAAGAAACATTTGAAGGGGTTTATCCAACCAACCGGACAGTGCCCATGTTCTTCTTACCCCTTAATGTTTTTGTTTTGATCTGAATATGGTAAAGTGGGGGTTCTGGATAATAGCCTATGGGCAAATGAGTTGAGTTTGATGAAGTGATGAGGGGGGGATATGGATGCAGAGGAGGACAGATTGGAATGGTAGGTTGGTAGGGTCTGAGCAAGACCTGTTGCAGGGGAATCCTCACCACCAGCAGCAGCAGGGTGAGGGGAGTTAATGCTCCATTCTTATCCTCTTCCCCCCATGGGACAAGAGGGGTATCAACAAAGACCCAGACTGGCTGGCAACATCACTCTGGCCCGTTGCTCAGCCCAGTAGCAGCAGCAGCATCGCTTCCCCCAGACTAGACGTTTGACCACAGAAAAACAACAACTAGAAAAGACACTCCTGTTCATTTTATGCATGTTTTATTTTATTAAATCATTTTCTTTACTTTATTTCGTTTATTTGCTGGTAGACGGAGCATTTTGGGTTTCAGAATGTTCGATTAGCGTGTTGCCAATGACGTGGGAAGTTAATTACGCGTCGGAGCCAGTCTGATTAGAGTGGCCACTTTTCTATTTGTTCTATTTCTAGGGCCCCATCCATCCAAGCCCTTTAGCTCTTAGGGACTGGTGCTGTAGGGGATTGCCTTTTTAGGAGACACCTGGTCACAGCTAAGCCCAGTGTCACACTAACACAAAGAGGCTCCTAGTCCCACTGATAAACCCACACAGACCAGTCTTTTGATGTGTGTGTGTGTGTGTGTGTGTGTGTGTGTGCACGCACACGCACGTTTGTTTCCTCATGTCCATGACAGAAAAAGAGAGAGTGGGAATGACAGGGAGAAAGAGAGCGGGACTGTGATTGTGATAAGTTACTGGGAAAGAGAATTACTAAGGGGGAGGTTTGTTGGGATGGTGGTAGCTTGGCGGCTGTGGTCTTCTATTAACTTGCAAAACGTTGTGGATGTTTAGCTGAACTGGGAGTTGTGTGGAGCTGGTAGGTTTGTGGAAGGGTGTTAATAGGACAGCGTGGATTCACGTTTGACGGGCTTAAAGAGAGAATTGATTGTTTGGTCCGTTAACCCCTGAATTGCCATCAGGAATTTGGAGAAAACGGAACTTTGCAACCAAAGTCGGGGAGACATCTGTCATGGACAAGTTCAAGGCGGCCATGGTTCTGGGTGCGGTAGGTGATGCCTTAGGGCACCGCAAAGGCCGCTGGGGAGACTGCCCATCAGGCCGTCAGATCCAGGAGGAGCTGGCTTCCCTGGGGGGACTGGAGAACCTGAAGCTGGACTCGGACAACTGGCCCCTGAGTGATGGGGCCTTGATGCACCTCACTACTGCAACAGCCCTCGTCACAGGTGGGTGAAAGGACGGAGGAATGGAGTCAGAGGGAGCAATGGATGAGAAAAACAATTCATGTAATTTTATATTTTGCTTTTGTTTTGGGGCAGTAACTTCTTAAGGTGCTTTAACTTGCCAAATATGATTGTTCTAGCAATGTATTTTCTTAACCACTGTATCTACTTATCTGTTTGCCTGGGCTTATTAAAATATCTTGCTGTTTTACAGCAACTAGAATAGATTTATTTAGAGAGCCCCCCTGGAAGCAAGCTAATCGCTCGGCGAGACAATATTTCTTGACAACAAAGCCCGTTGACACTCAATAATCCCCACCGCAGTCATAAATGACTCATCAATAGAGACACAGGACAATCACAAACAGGAACCACAAATAGGAATTCCATCACCACAAAGCTAACAACCCCAAAACGTAATCGCTATCACAGGCAGCCCCTCAGCAACTTGCATTCTACCAGTGGAGCTGCTAGGAGTTGCCAGAAGAAAAGAGTCCAAAATAGAAAGTCATGGAAAAACAGGCTCATCTATCTACTGCTTGATATTGAACAATAGCAGACCCCTCGCTGGGCCGCTTGTATCATGTTTGGCAGCAGCTTGTGTTCAAAGCCAGCAGGAATGGGGATGACATCTTTTGGGATTAGGTCCCCTTGCTTGGTCGGATTCCAGCACACACAACTGACACAAACAGAGGCCCACTACAGCTAAATGAATAGCCTGCAGTTTGTACACAGATTGACGAGCTCCAAGTAAGCCCTAAATCTGGTCCAGAGAGGGGGTGCTTGATTCTATCAATTGGCCAACATAGACCATTTTAAATCTGTGGACATCTGTTAGAGCAGAGATTCCCCTTTAAATCCAAACAAATAGATTTCATATAATGACCAATAGTAGCCATTGGATATACTTCGGGATAGATTTCAGTTTTTGGTTTATTTGCAAGAAAATAACATAAGGGACAGTGGTGGACTCTATAAACCTCGCTCTGTACGTTCCTACCTCCTCCTTTTTGTGTGTACCTCCTCTTCTCTGCTCCTTCCTCTGCTTCACCCATGTGACTGTTGCGGGCACTCTGAAAGCCTCAGACCGTCCTCTAAAGCCCTATGCTACCAAATTGGAGGTGTTACTCCTCTCACAATGTGGCAGACACACACACACACTTTTTTTTTCTGTGTGTTACGCACACACTCTCCCCTTCTCTTCCTCTCTCTCTTTTTCACACAATGTCTACCACTCTGTGTTATACACAGAAACAGCGTTTCCCTCTCTGTGGGCCACACACACATACACATCTTTAATTGAGGTATCCCAGAGGACCCTCAAAATGTCCGGTAGGCGTACTGGTCATGAAGCCAAAGCAGACATGCTGGTCCTAATCTACAAGCCAGCAGGCGGTAGCTAAACATAGCCCCACCACAACCCCACTCATCTGCCAAGCATGCCAAACATGCGCGTCTGTATATGTGTTGGAGTCTCATCTACTCTTTAAGCAGTGTGTCTGAATGAAAGTGGTGAAGGGGCCTTTTGGGTGTAAATAAAATTCATTTTTGAACTTGTGTTAGTATCTTTCTCTTCCTCTGTATACGTGTGTTGGTCTTTGTCTCTCTGTATGTGTGTGTGTGTGCGTGCGTGCGTGCGTGTGTGCATGCATGCGTGCGTGCTTGTGTGTATGTATTTGTCTGTGTGTGTCTCCAGACTACTGGTGTCTGGAGGACCTGTACAGGGAGCTAGTCCGTGTGTACGTGGAGGCCATGGTGTCTCTGCAGGGTCGACCCCCTGACCCTGCCACCACGGAGGGCTGCGCTCACCTCAAACCCAACAACTTCCTACTAGCCTGGCACACACCCTTCAACGAAAAAGGTCAGAGATTGCTATGCAATGGGATGGAATTCTCAATGTCAACAAAGATAATGCCGTGTTTTTTTTAAAGGGATTCGTCCTCTTATCCCGATCACACTGCAATTCCTTCTCCCATGTGTATACCTTTTCAAGTTGTCATGAACAGCTCCATCTTTACCTCTGTGTGTCTGTCTACTCTCTGCTTCGTTGTATGCTGGCGTCGTAGGCTCAGGGTTTGGGGCAGCCACCAAAGCCATGTGTATTGGTATGCGGTACTGGCAGCCTGAGAGACTGGACAATCTGGTGGAAGTCAGCATCGAGGCGGGCAGGATGACCCACAACCACCCCACAGGTACTGGACCCCACGGCCTGGGGATGTACCTAATACGCATAAACCACTTTGCTACACAGCCCTCCTGCGTGGTGACACCGTACTAATAATACCCCCAGCTCATTTAAATCAATCAATTCATTAAGAATTAAGATGTTATTTTAATAGGCTTAACTTTGAAGACCTTGACGGGATCCCAAAAGTGGAAATGTACATCGCAAAGCATGCCATCTATATCTTAGTGGACACGTAGGGGTGTTTATGATAGTGTTTTAAGACAGCGACTGAATGAGTTAGTGAGGAGTTGTCATAGTAACGTCATATGGACCTGCCACCTTCTTGCAGGCTTCCTAGGTTCCCTAACGACGGCGCTGTTCGCCTCCTACGCTGTCCAGGGAAAACCTCCGGTCACCTGGGGTCGCGAGCTTATGAAAGTCATCTCAAAGGCAGAGGATTACTGCCGCAAGACAATAAGGCACATGGCAGGTCCGACAGGGTCTGTGTGTGTGTCTGCAATTTTGAGATTTGTGTCAGTTAAAACCAGCAATATTATACAATTATTTAGTAAATTATAAAATTAATATTGAAACTGCAATACACAAACATTTTCTTTAACAATTAAGAAAACTGTTTTACTTTGGATTTCTTTCTTTTTGAAAACTCCTAGTTGGCTTAGTTTTCCTCTCGAAACGAATGAGTCTCCAACAGTTATTTTATTTGTTTTGTGTTCCTGAGTAGAGTACCAGGAAAAGTGGTTCTACTTTGAGGCCAAGTGGCAGTTTTACCTGGAGGAGAGAGGGATTGACGAGGAAGGACAAAACAAACCACTGTTCCCTGACCGCTACGATGCTGAGGAGACTGACAAGGTGCACTTAACTTACAAAAAACAAATACACCCACTACACAAACACTGCACAGTACATTCACAATAGTCACCTTCTATCTTCAGCTCTGTGCAATTTTATGTTTGCCTATGCAGATGTACAGACACTGGAGCTCTGAGGGCCGTGCTGGTCGTAGAGGCCACGATGCCCCCATGATTGCCTACGATGCCCTCCTAGCAGCTGGGTCTGACTGGACGGAGCTTTGTCGGCGGGCAATATTTCATGGAGGTGAGGCCTGGTAGACAACACCTCTATGAGCAACAGTAAAAGGGAGTTTGAGGATTGATTTTCTTCTGTTGTTGGTGACATTGAAATGTGTAAATAATAGCGACGCCTGATTAACATCGACATGGAAAACAAACTGTTTTGCGATTGCTTCATTGCTGTTTTGCATCGTGTTTTGTCAGGTGAGAGTGCGGCTACGGGCCTGATAGCTGGTTCCTTGTTCGGCCTCCTCTACGGTTTCAACCAGGTCCCTGCCAGCCTGTACCAGGATCTGGACCGCAGGCCACGCCTGGAAGAGCTGGGAGCCGAGCTACACAGGGCAGCGTCTGCAGAGAAGTGCACAGAGAAGTAAACCTGATCTACTCTCCACCTACACTGCACTGCACAGCACCCTGCTGGCTACCAGAGGAACTGCACCCGGCTCCTTGGCTGCATTCCTTTTCTGTCCTACTCTGTCCCCTCCTATTAGTCCCACTGGGCTGTATCCCAATAGTCTAATGGGGCTCCCTTCCCTCTGCTCCTGTACTGCTTTTGGATTGACACATTTGTAGTCAATGGCTCCTTATTGCCTTGGTTTGTTTTTTTAAACATATTGCCTTTCAGCCTCCGTAGTGTATAACTTAAAATCTTTAAATAAGTGTTTCACAAGGGAGATGTGAAACAAATCTGTGTTTAAAGACAGTTGAGATGCACCCAGTGCTTAGGTCTGTCCTTGTATGCTCTGTCTAGCGAATCTGGGTCAATTTACACTAATACCCCAAAACAGTATGTGGAGTGAAAGAAAACATCATAAAAATGGCTATACAGTATAGCTATGCGTAGTCACCCTTCATATCAGATTTGTTTTAAAAAGCTTCAAACCCATAACCGTTTTTATAGAATGTTTGAATTTAGACTGATCCTAACCCTGTGTTTTGTAAGCAAGTCTTACCTGTAGATATCTCCCCTCTCTGACTCTTTCGTAAATTTAGTACACACATCTCAGTTATAACCAGCTTCTGAAACTCCTACAAAATATTCTATTCTATAGTCTTTTATTGTAGATTCTGAAATCATTTTCAATGATTTGGAGTAACTAGGTTAACCTGCAAAATCTGTTTGTTTGCACTTTAATGTCATCATGTATGGTTTGTGTCTGCCGTGGATTCAGCTTCACAGCCATTACATTATATTTAATGCTAATATGTAAGGTTAAAGTGGAGTTTCCACTCTTTAAGTCCTTGTATTTCTTTAACTTCATTATCCTTTGTGATTATGAGGTAAAGAACTGGTTAGTGCATTTTACCATCGTCATAAGGCCATATCTACATATTCTTCAAAGCCTATCTAGTACTCTTCTATATTTGTCCCTGTGACCCTACTAAATAGTGACTATGATGGCTACTACTTTTCCAAACAATTCCCTGAAGGCTTAACATCTTACTTACTTCTAACATCTCGAATCATACACTGAGTATAGATACTATGTCTTTGGTTTATATGTGAGGTGACAATTCAATTAATCAATGTATTTATTTAAACCTAACCGGATATTATTGGAATGACTTAAAGTATTAACGAGAATAAAGTCAAACTAAATCAACATTTGAATATAGTTTTTATTTATGAATAATTGCATGCCGTATTGTTTCCATTACTTTAAAACAACGATAGGAACATCTGTTCTTTACACAGATTTCAGAGAGCGGAGCACAATTCTACCAACAATGTTGATGCCGGCGAACTTAGGAAGTTGCTCAGAGATCGAACCTCCCGTCCAGAACTTAGGGGGGTTGTGGAGAGCCTCCTCCAGTACTTGACCCAAGACCTGTCTAACCGAATCAGCACCGAGTGTGGAAACCCAAAGAGTCCAGAACAGACCTTGAATAGTCCAAAAAAGAACACAAGGAATGGGGAACTGACAAACCGTTTGAAAGCAAGGGTTGGGGAACAAGCCCAGGTTCAACGTGGTGCCAGTGCTGCTAGGATCCCTGACTCACCTACACTGACCCAGGACAAACCAGGCCGTTGTGGCTCCAGAAACCCTCCAAGGCCTGTGGCAGTTGTAAGGGTGGAGGAGAGCTCTCAGGGAGGACACAGAGATACTCAAAGGTCAGAGGGCAAGAATTCGAGACGTCTCACCTCCTTCCAGCTTCTCCAGGCAAAGTTTGTGAGGACCACGCCTAAGCCTCCACTTACTCGCACGCGAGAGGTTGGGGCTTTGCCTTCCCGAGGAAGAGCAGGAGGGTGCGGCAGCCTGAGCCAGGGTGGGGAGCCCCCTGCTGGCCAGGGGGAGTGTTTGAGGGCCAAAGCAGGCCAGGGGCTGAGAAGTGGAGGTAGTGTGAAGGATATGGTAGCCAGGTTTGCTACGGCTGAGCAGAAAGAAAGGGGCGTGGCCTCACAAGGCCAACAGCCATTCAAAGTCAGACAGATAGGAAAGGGTCCATTCTTGTCGTCTTTGATGGAGAAATTCGAAACTATGGCAACCGTGCATAAAAGAGGTGATCTGAGCTGTATGACCAAAAGCCCTTTTGGCAACGTCAAAGTGACAAATTGTATAAAACAGACGGTGAACCAGCAAAAATCTGCGATTCAAAATGTCGGTGGTCAAAGTTCTCAAAAGCAGTTGAAAGTTAAACGCTCTGAAGAGGAGGAAAAAGGAAGAGCAGTGAATTCAAAGCAGACATTAGAATATGGGGATTCCACAAGGGAATATTCAAATCAGGGAAAGGGGAGTCAGCTCACAAGCAGGCAAACGACGGGCCAGGATTTAAATGAAAACGTTGAAAGTCAAAGTACAGCAAAGGAAAGAATAACTCAGGAAAGAATAACTCAGGCTTCAAGTGACGTTCAGAGTTTGCCACAAGAATGCATCAATCAACGCATAGAACAGGAGGTAAAGCATGGTAGATTAGGGTTGTTTTGTTCTGCAGTCACTGCAGAGTGGTGGTCCCCAGATCCCCAGACAGCTTTACCCCAGCTGGAGCCCTTGCTGTCTGGGTATCTGCCCACTGTTCTCCCCTGTCCTCCTGTGTGGACCCAGGCCTTTGTGGACGATCCTCCACAACAACATACTCTTCTACCAAAGACATCAGAAAACCCACCTCCATCTCTCCAGACAGACCTGCTCCCTCGGGGTAAATGGGCTCTTAATGTATCCTCCACACAGTCAATCTTGGATAAAAACACAAGTACAAGTGAAAATAAGAGTGGAATGGATCCCCATAAGGACGTAAAATGTACACAGACAGCCCTAGTTCCAATATTGTCCTTAGGAGAGCCTATTTCTCCTCAGGTCCACTCAACAGAAGGAGGACTGCCTAAATATCCAATCCTCCTAGTGGATGGGCCAGAGAATCTAGCACAATCAGGCCAAACCCAAAACCACAGCATCCAACCACCCCCACAAGCTGTGACATCTCAGGCTGCTGTTTCATCTTTGCCCTATGACATATCTGGGCCTGATCTTAACCTTGAACAGGAGGAAAGTGTGAAACACAAGGACCCAGGTGCCGTTGCCATGGTACAGGGTGAGGCCACCTGTGAATTGAGGGAAGACAGCCATCGTCAGAAGCTTGCGGTTGCCGATCAGATTGCACCTCAAACTGTTAGTGAGAAAATGAAAGACAGGCCAAAGTACAGATCGATAAACTACAGTGATCCTACAGTGACACGGCTCTATCAACCTAAATTCATAATTCGTTTCACTGATACATTTACTTTCTAGGTCACTCACTTTTATCTCGGTGAAATTAAAGTGAATGATAAAAGTTACAAAACTTGCTATATTTACTTTGGTGTGCACTCTCAAGGTAGTTGCTATGCTATGCTATTCTGTTCTATGCTATGCTACGTCAGGATAACAAAACAATCGGCTACCTGCTGTTGTAGGTCATACTAACATGACAGCCAGAGATAACCTTTCAAAAGAGTCTATAAATCGTGCCTGGCTGCAGTACAGTCCCAAAGTTTCACGGCTTATCATTCACACATGACCAGTTTCTTATTTATTTTGCACTACTTCAACACCACTTCCAGTTTGTCTTTACTAAGCTAAGTGAGGTTGAGCTAATTATTGATAGGTCGGTTACCAAAACATTTGTACAAAAACTACTTAACAAAGAAAAGTGAAACATGTGAGACGGTTTTCTATGGTTTAAATCAGGACAGGCACGTTTAATGAATATTCTCTTTGTAGGAAGTTACTAAAAGTCACATGCATACACACTAAGTATTTCAATGGAATGAAAGTGTTTGAAAACTTTGCTGTACATAAAATATTGTAATAAAATGTCACACCACTTAAAAAAACAGATTTAGTTCCTTGCATTTATTACCGCTTGACACTCTTTGAAATGTATTAAAATTATTTTAATAATATTATTTGAGTAATTGAGTGGGTCTCTGGTGGATCTTTAATATGTTTGAGAAATTATGAGCTTGTGTCTTTCTGAATCTTTGATATTGGTAAGTAAATAACTTACTTAATATAGGATTGTAGTTTGCAAATGGTGGTAATTTGACATTAGGGTCACAATCAAGTAGGCCCTACTTCTATTCAAGCTAATTTTAGGCCAGAGCTGGGTTAGGTTCTATTTTCAGATTCTAAAATCAGTCACCAATAAAACATGTTCTGTATATATTTTTTCAGATAGGCCACCATCTTTACTGTCTCTTGTTATTCAATAAACACAGATGGTGCAATAGACAATGAGGTGAGACCAGAGTACCCATGACTAAGGGATATTGTGTTCATCAAGGTGACCTTTTAAAGTGTTAACAAGTTTGCAGGGCCGGCAAAGCTTTGTTTACATGTGATAAGGATAACTGAGAAAATCTTAATAAATTGGCAGGCAACCCTATGAGATTTAACCAAACCATATCCTAGTTTATTTGGGCAATATTTTTCTTTATTCCTGTAAAATTTTGCCTCATGACAATACCTGAGTGAGTGGTATATCAGTGGATGAAAGCTAATCCATTTAAGGTCCTAGCCCAGAGGAATAGGATTTAACACTGGTACATGGGTCTGCATCTGGACACTTAGCATAATCCTATGGCTCTTAGACAGACCAAGGCTAATTTACCAAGCAATATACAGGATGATGGTAAGAAATATGACCATAGTCATAATAATATTGGGATTAAGTTTAGGCAATGTGTTGAGAAAAATAACATTAGTCCCTTTATTAATCTTTATTACATCCAAACTAAGTAAGTGAATCGATTATTTAAAAAAAGAAAATGTTCTTTTACTATCTACCTTATGTCAAAAGCCTGAAGGTATAGGAGTAATTCAAATCAACGTGTTTACCAGGAAGTGGTGACCTGTTGAGCCTTTTTCACTCATAGCATCTCCACACTTTGTAGGCAAAATAACTTAGTAGTTAATAGCTAACCAGTGAGAGAATATGGTTGTGCCAATAAGATGGTGAGGCAAAACAAACGAGACCGTTGAGTCAAAAATGTGGAAAGGCGTCTTACTCTGGCAATAATCAATGTTTTGCTCGAGCTCGTTTACCTTTATGTTAGACGACAGCCAGGGCAACAGGGCGTGCCTGTAGGAAGTACTGATTGACATGAGCCCAAGGCATTGCACAGGAGGATTTGCTTGAGCTGGGGCTGCAGAGTAGTGTAGAGCTAGCAGCTAACGTCATTGCGTGTACACATACTGTACGAGCTTGGAATGGACCGGACAATAAGTGGACTGCAACGAACACGCAAATAATTTCAACGCTGAAGTACACGGGCATGTGTTCGCTTGCGTTTTTCACAGCCTGTACATTCTTGGTGCTGAAAAGTATCAAACATCGCTAGCGTTAATTAGCTGGATTGGACTTGGTCTGCAGCGTCATTAGCGCTGCTTCTTCTCGGGCAGGTGCATCGCGCTCCTCGTTTTCACGTTTAGTCATGGATAGAGCTAGAAGATGTCAAACTTGGACATTTTCTTCTTGCGTCCCATACCGCGTTGGTCTTTGATTAGATAACGTATACCACAGCACCGCACAATTAGATGTTTATTCGGACAATTTAAAGTTAATTGTACGCAGGGGGACAATTTCTTTTCACTTTGTTGGGATCTGCGTTTTTTTTTTAATCAATTTAATGGAGAAAGTGCTATCGAGTCGTTTGCCAACCAAATTTCATTTTGGAAACTGTCTGACCAACGACAGTTACAAGACAGCATTTGTTTGTCAGGGAAAAAGTCAGTGGGCACAATTGGACTTTACACTTAGCTCATAGTTTCTAACTCCTCTTCGTCGCGATCTTCTTTGACCGGGCAATGGAGAAGAACAACAAAGCAATTAATGGAGCACGCTCACCACAACTTCAGTCGAACTCTCCTGTTGGCCCAGCTAAAGACCGAGTGGACAGGTAAGTTATAAAAAAAAAATGTGATGGGCTCGCTTTGACAATTAAATTAAATAAAACGCATTCCTAATCTTTAAATTGTATACAAGATGTAATGACAGAACAAACGTTAGCGTTACATAGTTTTGCTACAATACATGTGATGTCCGACTGCAGTGCACGATTGGAGTTAAATTATGGCGTGGGAAATGTGCGCCGTTGAAGTAATCCAACTCCCAGTCTTAATTCGACACCTCTTGAGTGCATGTGTGAGAAGGCAACGCTACACTGTATGCACTAACTACATACTATTGTCCTATTTATAAAGAGAGTTATGAAGAGTGTAGTTTGTGTAGTGTTTCCACATTATGGAACCTGTTCTGGGCCCTGTATTGAGGGATTTTGTTTTTAAATGTACTATAATGGAAATAACTTCAGCCTGGGTAATAGAAGGTTGAGAAATATGATTTCATATTTCGTCACGTACGTAAACAAGACAATGCCCTGCCTAGTGAAATACATTTTATGAGTGACGCAATCAAGACTTTTTACAGATTTTGAAAACAAATCCTTGGCATGTCAAAAATCATATGAACAGCTGTCACAGATGCCCTGGGATTCAAACGAAATTAGAAATATTTCATGAAATATATTTGCACGCTATCTATCAGTGTCCTTTACTGGTAGGGCTGTGAGTAAAAATATTCAACATTTGAGTTTAAGGGCCACAGGCTTTAATCAACAAATGCAAATGGGAACTCTTTATTGAAACTGCAGGTTACTTACTGTACTGTACTTCACACTAAAGTTTAGTGTTGTAATCAGTTCTGGTAAACTGGATCTTGTCCAAAGACAGTATATTATTTAAACAGATGGGCTCGCCTTTGTTTGGCCCCCAGGGCTACATACTTCTAGCTAAACCCTTTCTTTCCTGCTCAGTGCTAAGCAGTCTGTTGATACTATTACATAAGAAACATCAAGGCATCAGGGTTGTTAAGGTAACGTCCCAAAACAGATTATTAGCTCGAAGGTTTTTAATCCTCTGAATACCCTGGCTCATTTTGTCTTGCTTGACAATATGTCAGAAATGGTAAAGATTGAGACTCTCTTTCCTATTTAGAAGGTGTGTAGTATTTATCGGACTTCCCTTGCATGTCTAAACTTGTAGTGTGTTTATTAGGCATACTCCAAAGTATGGAAGGGAAGCAGGAAGTATCTGAGACCGTGAGCTAAATGGTGTCTATATTTTATACCAGCGTGGACCCATATGGCTTTGAGCGGTCCAAGGACTTTGACTATGAGTCGTACGAGGAGCTGATGTCAGAGTACCTGGCTGTCCTTACCAGACGATCCATCAAGTGGTCCAAAATGCTCAAGGGCAAAAGCAAAGTGGAGAAAAATCTAAAGGGTGAGTTGAGATAGACACAAGAACACACACACACACACACACACACACACACACACACAAATACAGTACAATCAAATTCCAAAAGACAACAGTGCTAGCTTTACTTTGTTCTTGAGGAAATAGCAATAGTCTGCTTTTGTTATCCCATAAGGAATATGGGATAATTCGTACAAATACATGTAAAACAAATAAAAATGGTATAGTGTATTATGCCAAATTCACGTTTAACCCTCTCCTGGTGACACAAACTGTTGCCCGTTCCTCACAGTGAAGCGGTACGTGCGTAAAGGTGTCCCTAATGAGCACCGGGGCCTGGTCTGGATGGCAGCCAGCGGAGCCCAGGATCAGCTGGAGAAAAACCCAGGATACTACCAGTCTCTACTGGGCGCCCAGCACGACCCTAAGCTGCTGGAGACCATACGCACAGGTCGGTACAAAACATACCCACAGGCACTTAAAATGGTGTCCGATTCGGCAAACGTTTGCCGAAGGCCAACCTTCGATTACCCTCACTGCTGAAGTGTCCTGTTACTTTCTCGTTCTCCCTTCCCGTTAGACCTGCACCGGACGTTTCCCGACAACGTCCAGTTCCGTAAGACGTCCGAGCCGTGTCTGCAGAAGGCCCTGTACAACGTGCTGCGAGCGTACGGACACCACAACCCCACCGTGGGCTACTGCCAGGTAACCCCTTCCCTCTGCACGCAGACATCCAAGTGTCTATTGGCTTCACCTCCCTGCCCTCCTAGATTACACACACACACACGCACACACACACACACACACACACACACACACACATACGTCCAGTTCTTTCCGTTTGTCACACACTCGCCAGTTCTTTTTATCTGCCTATCTTCTTTTGTTTCCTGCCTTTTATGTCATCGTCCCAATTAGCCTTCTTTCTTTTCTTCCCTGACTTGCCGTTCTCCCGCTCCCTCCCTCTCTCTCTCTCTCTCTCTCTTCTTTCCGTTGTCGTCTTCCCTGCCCGCTCCACTTCACTTTAACCTGACACTAAGTGACAGATTCTTTCCACTTGTGTGCTTAATTACGTCTTTCCTGACTTCATTTTACTGTTGCTAAAAGGATGTTTGCACAACGTCTCTGTTTTGTAACAGCTGAATACACAATGTCTATTGCCGCACAGCAGTGGGAAGAAATTATGTTCATTGTTAGTGTTGATTAAAACCTTACATTATTGCAAGCCATGTTTTGGTCATTACGTTTGTTTTTATGTTTTGTTTTAGAAACCTTACAAGGCGAAACGTTGGGTGCACTCTTTCTCGCCCTCTCTCTTTTAAATTCTTCTTTTAATGATGGGTTAGACTTGCTGTTTCATGTTCAAAAATCCAACCTACAGTACAAATAGAAGTTTTTTAAAGTATTTGTAAACTTTTTGAAGTGGTGAATATGTAGGCTATACTCGTCAAATGTATAACTATGGGTTCAATTCAGCCTGTTTTATTGGGGTTTCCTATTGTATTCCAAATGAGAACGCTGGTATTTCTTTTCTGGGTTGTATTATGATGTGTTGCGCTGACTTGATAAGAATCCATAGCCCTATTCCTTTTCAATCAGCTTTTGTCTTCATATGGATAGCCTGGTCTAAAGTTGGTCGGCCACGCCCACAATAGAGCGCATGTCCATTGCTATTGTGCTTGTGTGTACGAAACCAAATTCCAACGTCAGTCTGTTTCTTTGTGCGCACAATGTAGTCCAAAAGCGAGAAAGAGGTCAGTGACTAGCTTATGGAAAGAGGCATTTTGTGCTGGCCCCTGGAGCAGATTTTACGTAAATTTGCAAGGCAAACTAGGCTTGGCTGACTAGGTTTGTGTGACTGCTAAGTCTGTAACATAATGTCATAATGGCCAGCTCTTTTCTATGTACGAGTTTAGTTCACATATCAAAGATATGGTCCCCCAAAAGGCAAAATATTTGTTTATAATGCGTTTTAAATTTCTCTCACTGTCAGTATCTGATTGGTTAAGAACTGCCTTACCAAATTTCACGTTTTTCAAGGTATAACTGAAGGTACTTGACACCATGTGTCTGTCTCTCTCTCTCTCTCTCTCTCGTGTTAAGGGCATGTACTATTATAACCATTATGCCAAGGTACCACTGACCCTGTATGTACTATGTAGTGTAAAACCATGTAACTTCCTGACTCTCTCTCTCCCGTGTGAAGGGCATGAACTTCATCGCTGGATACCTCCTCATCATCACCAGAGACGAGGAGAAATCTTTCTGGCTGATGGAGGCGCTACTGGGCAGGATATTACCAGGTTGGTCATTTGTGCGTGTGTCCCTTCTAGTATTTTTCCGTGTGTGTGTGTTATTTCTGTCCCCTCCATTCCTCCGGCCTATGAATATCCCTTTTTGAGGTCACATGGTCTTTATCCGCTCAGAGCTTGTTAAGACCTAAGTCACTGTCAAACACACACACACACACACACACACACACACAAGGCCACACCCCCCAGCCAGGCAGGGCAATCCAACATTCACACAGGATGAGACACTCCACTGCCAAGTGTACTACCTCACTTCCTGCTGTTGGGTCAGCCTATCAGAGGTGCCCTGGCCAACAGGTGGGTCTTGTGATGGTCTGACAACAAACGCCTACATCCATAGCTACTTATTATTTTTTTATATACCTATTATTTAATTATTAACAGTGTTTCCAACTCATTCAATGATTGTCTTTCTATTTTTATGAATAACTACTTCGACTGTAACTGTAGCTCCATGCCAAAAGACACTGTCTACAGCTCATCCTTTCAGTTAACTGAATTCCTGGAAGTAACTGCATTCAAAGTCATAGGCGTGTTTTTAATGCTGGCTCCAGACTATTACACACCGGCAATGCTGGGGCTAAAGACAGACCAGGAGGTGCTAGGGGAGCTGGTGAGGGTGAAAGCCCCGGGAGTGTGGCAGGCCATGGGGCAGCACAATGTCATGTGGTCCCTGGTGGTCTCTCGCTGGTTCATCTGCCTCTACATCGACGTTCTGCCTGTAGAGGTGAGAGGATCGGGGGGGGGACAAAGGAAAGAGACATTGATATCCGTTGAAAATAGGGTTGGAATAAGAGCTTGCAGGGGGGCATCATATTTTTGTATACATTTAAAAATAAATCATTGACAGCCCTGCCCTTTGTATCTCCTCTATAGACAGTCCTGCGGATCTGGGACTGCCTGTTCTATGAGGGCTCTAAGATCCTCTTCCGTGTGGCTCTGACTTTGATCCTCCACAACCAGGTTCTGATCCAACAGGCCCCGTCTCTGCCTGACATCTGTCAGAGCTTCAAAGATGTCACCCACGGCCCCTTTGTAGAGGACTGCCACGCTTTCATGCAGGTAAGGGTCGTTTGTCACCTTTTGGCATTCCTTTCATGTCCTTTTGCAGTGTGAAGCAGATTTAGGGGTGGTGACTTTACTATGTTAAACCATAACCCTAACCCTGTTTATTTCATCAAGTATTTGTATCTGTCTTCCTCTGTGTTACTAATCTCATAATCCATGATCTTGCGCCTTTTCCAGAGAATCTTTACGGAAACGGGAACTCTCTCCATGGCAACCATAACTAAGCTTCGGGAGACTTGTCGTGCTCAGATCATTGCCCAGGAGTCCTGACCGCGCCCCCTTTTAGAACTATGACCCGAACACGCCACATTCCGGGGATGAGGCCTATAAACTCCAGATGTCTCCCCACCTCATGTCCTAAACCTATATGATCACATGACAAGGACTTCATATGGTTCCTCCATCTAGAATACATTCAAGTCCCTCCAGGTCATTGGAAAGGTCATGATAGTTGATGGTGTTTATGAATTAGAACCAACACCCAAAGTCTTATTTGCACTCCTTTAGTCTGACAGTCACTGCTCATTCAAATCCTTTTCTATAACTGAAAAAAGCCTAATGCTGCGTACATTGGTGTTACTGGGCCTATTTTACTAGACAGATGTAAACAGGGGTTGTCTGTAGAACACTGTCTTTAAAGCAATACATATTCTTTGAGGGACTTTTTGGAAACATTTCTATGTAGAAGACTGTTGACAAAACAAGGTGCTGGGCTGAAGATTTCACTTGTGAATGTAGTCTTAAAATGGATTAACATTATTATATATGAAAATGTTGAACTTTGTGACTTAAGCACTTTTGCTCCTGATCAAGGGGCGCTTTACAGAGGGAGGCTAGGGAGTGTCTTTTAGTTGAGCAGCTACATCGCACTATTACGACGTCTGTAATGTTGTCCCGAGTAGCTCAAACATTAGACCCATACAGCTCTGTAATAAGGCTAGTTCACTGCTTAAGCAAACCAATACCAATGGTGTCAGTTGGCATAGAGTAAAATTCACTTTAACGGGACAGCTCAATGAGAGTGGGTAGTGCATTACTGTAATATATATATATATATATATATATATATAAAAAAACGTTTAAACATTGATTACCTTGCATGGACTTGCTGGGCATTTTACATTCTCCGTAACATTTCAAAATGCTACATACTGTATATGATATACTGTATATGTTTGCTTGGTTCTTGGTTTCTTGCACTCATATGACTTGTGTTAGATATGCATGGTTCTCTGGCCACAAGGCTAAACGGCAGCCATTTAAAATAATCAATTAAGTGCCCGTTGTACTGCACTTTGACTTGCAAACCTGATTCTTTATACACCAGCTAGCTACTATTAAAACACAGCTCTCCTTTCCTACTTTTGAAAAAGGTGCGAGTTGTCCTTTGTCTTATGTCTGTTGTACCTTGACAAAAAATTTGACTAGGGTATTTAATAATTTACTGTATATATTTTACATAAGCAAACTATTCATTTACAATAACTTAAAACGGTTTTAAAAGTAAAAACTCAAAAAAAAAAAAAAACAATAGGTACAGCAAAAGTTTTATTTACTTCAGCAAAATAACATGATAGAAAAAAGAATCAAAGCCTTCTCTACAAAAATAAAAGATTAAATGCACTACTATTTATATGCACATAATCTCACGGGAGTGGAGATATAGAAACGATGTCGCTCCCTTGTCCAGCTCAAAATATCTAACCTGTAAATTGAGTTGCATTTAGCTCCAGAGCCACTACATATCCTTCACATGGCCAAAATCTACATAATAGTCAACAGGGATTTTCGGAACGCTCCATGGGGGCAGCATAACACATTTTGTACAGGGGCATAGGTTCAGATGTAATATTGTACGACTTCTGAGGAATGTGGTTAGGGAACACAGACATTCAGCAATTTCCCTTTTCACAGGAGTACTCAGCCACCAAAGGCAATCTTATCCACAAAATGGACACCAATAGAAATTGAACAAATGTACAACAGAGGAAGAAAAAAAAAATCGATGCGGACCCACTCGACCAATAAGTTAAATAAATCAATCAAGCTCAATTCGGTATGGTTGTTATTGTTGTTCAGCAAAAGGGTTCACTGGTTTTACTCAGATAATGGATAACTGTGGGTCTTTTGGACCACCCATTACAATCCAGGTAAATGTAATCATTCAACATCATTGGCTACTTTACACCATTACACAACATCCACCCTGCCATAAAACTATATAATTTAACCTCAGATTTAAACTTTTATTTACAAAAGGAAAAATGCAATTTTATAAATCATTAAAGTCAAAGAAATTCCACTCAAGTCAAAGACAAGGATTGAATGGTAGCAGAAAAAAACAGTATACTAGCCAAAGCAGTTATGTCAAGAAATTGAGATGAGTTTTTTTTTTTCTCCAGTTAACATAAAATGTGAAAATCCAACAATGTGTGCTTCAACAGGTTGCAAAATGTACACTTGATCATCCATGAACAGTAAGTTAATTAGAACAAAACTAAACACAGACAGGGTAGACAGCCAATGCATACAAACACATGCAAACTCAAAACTTACAAACACATACAAAAAAATCACACCATAGACAGACAATTGCTTCCTAACTCAGGCACACATCTCACACTCACACTCACACTCACACTCACACTCACACTCACACTCACACTCACACTCACACTCACACTCACACTCACACTCACACTCACACTCACACTCACACTCACACTCACACTCACACTCACACTCAGGTCCACACAGACAGACAGCCGGTTAATACATTCTGCTAAGCAATGACGGGGACTGAGGTGGCATCCAGCAGCTCCTGTTGCAGGTCACATGAACAGGACCAAAGTATGCAAGTGTGTATGTGTGTGTGTGTGTGTGTGTGACTTAAATGGTCTGGTATCCAGCGTGGCTCCTCTTCCTGCCAATGAGATACGCTACGAGAACGATGAGCACCAGTCCTGCCAGGGCTGCTCCTACGATGATGGGGATCAACATGTTGTCCTGGTCCAACTGACACTCCTCCGCTAGGGGGTTGGGCACATGTTAAACATCAACATTGCACATCGAACATCAAACCATGTAAACAAATAGACCCCATGTGGTTATTTAACAGGGTCAAAAAAAGAAACGGGAAATGATAACCGAATAATAAAAGTTATAAATAAAACGGTAGCATTTCAATATCTTGAAATCTCTATAAATGACCGCAGAGAGAATCCTTCTGGTATAGGACTGTTCAAATTACACCTTTGACCAATCGCTGCACAATAGCCTGAAATATACCCCACAATACAGGGTTAGATAAAGTCTATGTACCTGAAGCAAACTGATTGCTGGTGACAGCAAAGGGCTGGACCTGGAGTCGGAAGGTGTTGAGGGAGAAGGCATCGGCCACAGCCAGGCTCTGCTCAGAGCTGCACATGTAGGAGCGACCCAGGGTGCTGCGCAGGTACTCCAAGCTGCTGTTGCTGACCACCAGGGTATCTGGAGAGGGACAGTGAGTGAAGAGAGAGAGAGGGACAGTGAGTGAAGAGAGAGAGAGAGATTTTTTTTATTATTATTAAGCATAATATGACACTGTTTAAATCCAAAGGTGAAAAGAATCATTCTATAAAATTCAGTGGCATAATGGTAAAACGTGTTTGCTGTTAACGTCATTGGGACATTGAGATTAGGGTAAAACAGGAGAGCATCACTGACCAGCCATATCAGGCCAAACAGCACTCAAGGCCAGCCCGCTCAGATGGTACTTGTTAGATGTGGAGTTCTGTAGAGGGAATAACAACAACGGTAAGGGAGAGAGGACACTCGCACTCGCACTCGCACTCGCACTCGCACTCGCACTCGCACTCGCACTCGCACTCGCACTCGCACTCGCACTCGCACCCAGACCTTACAAAGTTTACTTGCCAGAGAAAAGGTGAAGGTGAGGTTCATTGTTCCCTCCTGTGACAATACCAAGGTGGCGCTGGTGAGACCACATGATCCTGCGTGAGTCGTCTGATTGGGCTGCAGGTTCAGTAATCTCTGTTCAGTCTGGAAAATGACAGCCCGGTTACTCTATTTGTTTATGGTAGTTGTTGTTACTCAGGATCTAGACACTATTCAAAATAAAATCCCTCCTCTGTAAAGGCAGTAGTAGGCTAACAATGACGATGAAGGTGATTTAAAAGAAGAATCCCTCATAATAACAGAAATGTTGTTAATCTAGATGCACGTGACGTCTTTTTTTTTTTGTCAACTAATTCAATATTTGTGTAAACAAAGTAGATACAAGAGCACAAAAATGTGTTGAAGCGGGAGGGCAGAAAGCATAGCTTATAAAAGATAGCCCTCCCGGAACCGATTTGTTCAGGCTTTCCCCTCCCTGGTGCCAGTACTAGTGTATGTTACCTTGTTCTGGGAGACAGAGAGGTAGGAGACATTGAGCTGCAGCCCCATGTTGGCCAGAAGACACGCTGTTTTGTTGTCATTGTTTACGATGTATTCGCCCCGCTCTGGAGGTCCGGGGGGGACTGGGGAGGGGGCTGGGGCTGCTGTCGTGGGAACGGGAGGTGTGGGCACTGGGGTGGTGACGCTCATGTCGGCTGTACACACACTCTCTGAAAGGGACAGAGCGTTACACACATACACACCTTGTGAGTTTCTTTTAACACAGTACAACCGTGTGGTACAGCAATAACTTAACTTAAACACAAACACACACACACACACACACACACACACACACACACACACACACACACACACACAACTGGGACTGAGGTCGTTTCCCGGCATGTAAGCCTCCAGCTTCATATCTGTGAAGGTGACAGTGGATCCGTCCACCAGGACAGAGGTGGAGCTGAAACAGCGATAGGTGGTGTTGACCGTCGCCACCATGCCCACCGAGGAGGTCACCACGGTTACCACATCTGAAACGTCAATCATACAATAACTATCTCACTAAACAAATAGACCATTTGATAGCTACATATGCCTAGTGGCTAAGGGGTCCCTACTAATAAAATAGACTGTAGAATCATATTACTAATTCCTACATTAAGGCATGGTAAGGGCTTGATAAAAATGTAACTTAACATCAAACAACAGTGATATCCAAATGTAGTACACATAACATCTCATGACTCCTAATATTATCGGTGTATATTTTAATTTGGATTTTTTCCAATTAAACTTTATTTAACGAGGCAGGCAAATTAAGAACACATTCTACTGTACAATGACGGCCGGTATTGTGTGTGTATGTAGTGTCCATGAGGCCTCCCACCAGAGCTGTTGGCCCCCGGGAACAGGGCGATGTCACTCAGGTTGTACTGCAGGGTCAGGTTGGCCACGCTGTAGAGGACGCCGTTGGTGGAGAAGCCCAGCCCCAGTGAGTGGCCCACCCCGAACACGACCACCAGCCAGGGCGAACGGCTGTCGCTGCCGCACGAGCTGCTGGCCACGTCCACCTCCGCGGAGTCTGGGAGGGACACCTGCGCCGTACTCTGAGGGAAGACGCTTATCCATTTAATCCATGTTGACATGACATTGTCTTAAACAGCATTGTAAGTCATTCTGGGAACGTCAACCGGTTTCTGGAACAGGCTAACTACGGCAAAGGCTGAAGGGGAGTGGGTTGGTTTGATCAACTGCTCATATCTGGTATTGGTTTGGACCCACAGCGAACACAGTGTGTGCTGATATCAGTCAGATGTGGCCTGGCCAGGGGTGTGACTGTTTACCTTGCCGCTGGCGGTGTCATACGTGATGGACAGAGAGGCGGAGAGCTCGGCTTTGATACAAGTGGAGTTTCCTTGCTTCACCTCGAAAGTGACAGCCTGGGCCAGTACTGCACAACCTGCACAGAGAGATCCCAAACCCCCCATTATTAAAAGGAGAATAAGATATTGTCTGACTCATAACAGGTCAAAGATATGACAGGTTCATGATTGCAGAGCCCATTTAAATGCTAATTGAAAGGAAATTATTAAACGGAGCATTAAGTACAGATAACATAAACTTCAGTGTCTTGCGAAGTCAAAGTGTTGTTTACACAATGCAGCTACAGTTGACAATAGTGACCAGCAGAGGGCGTGATATGGTTAGAATTGAGAGAGGCAAACGGATCTTGTTTAACTGTTAACTGGTTTTATAAACCGGCAAAAGGGGAGACAACACAATCTTTATCTGTGTCATTTGTTTGTTCCTGAAGACCATTTTAGGGTTCTCCAAATTCTCTGTTGAACCTACTGTTGGGCACATGAAGCCATGCCAGGGTGTCATCATGGCTGCGCTCTTGACTGTTCTCAAAGCACTAGAGCTTTCCCTGGGTGATGTAACCACAATGGTGACATAGATCTCCTCTCTCTCTCTCTCTCTCTCTCTCTCTCTCTCTCTCTCTCTCTCTCTCTCTCTCTCTCTCTCTCTCTCTCTCTCTCTCTCTCTCTCTCTCTCTCTCTCTCTCTCTCTCTCTCTCTCTCTCTCTCTCTCTCTCTCTCTCTCTCTCTCTCTCTCTCTATCTATCTCTCTCTCTCTCTCTCTCTCTCTCTCTCTCTCTCTCTCTCTCTCTCTCTCTCTCTCTCTCTCTCTCTCTCTCTCTCATTTTATTTACAACCTTAATCTAACATTCCCCGGTGCCCTTGCACCCACACACATATCAACACACACAAACACACGTACATAACCAAACTAGTAACATGTGTGAATATGCATGCGTGCGTGTGCGCGCACACACACACACACACACACACACACACACACACACACACACACACACACACACACACACACACACACACACACACAAACAATAGATCGACTTACACAGCCTCTATCTAGAGTGTGAAACCAAAAACATTTTGCTAAATTTACCCGGTCTGCCTGGGCAACTCCAATTTCAGTCGCTCATATCGCAGGTCTCAGGACAACAGTAGCTTATCAACATGTAGGCCTTTGAGTGAGCTTTGAATTAAAATAACTCTGTTGAGTTAATTCTGTATGAGTCAAAACAAAGCAGGTCCGTGGTCAGTACATAAGAAACATGGGCGATAGGACTGCCTCTTCGTCAAAGGCGTTTCTTCCCATAACAGCAACTAGAGATGAACCTCTGCTCTATCTCCTCCCTGAATCCCTTCTTTTCCTCATCCTTCCTCTACCCACTTCCTTTGCCCCTTCCATGCATCCTACCCGGCAGGGTTGAGTAGTATACATCCTGCCTACCTCAAGACAGGGCCTGCTGTGTGTGGAGTGGTTAATACACCCTTCCTATTGACAGAGCCGAGCTATCTAGTCCATTCATTATGCAAAACGGGACCAAGCTTACAATGCAACATATGTCATAAACGTATATCTGTTCTTTTCTATTGCTCTCAAACACGGACGTTTGCAAATACACCTGTAACTAATGACGATGACTAAGTGAGTTTTCATGTTCAGCTGGAACATGATCCCGTAAGCACCCTCACCCCCATTCTGATCTATCTTGTTAACAGTGTAAACACACACACACACACACACACACACGACTACCTGAGACACCTGATAAGACAGATAACCCTGCCCTTTTTATTAGTCCTGTGTTTGTAATGCGTGCTTTTTCAACGTGAATAACACTCCCTGCAGAACATAACACAATGCTTTATGGGGAAATACTTTCTTTCTAAAAAGAAATGAAAAAAGAAAACACAACACCATAGACATAAAAAACTGTACATTTAGATCACACTACGTCTTTCGCTCGGAACCACTCGGATCATAGAGGGACCACTGTTTCAACACAAAGCAACTCCACTGCCAGTCACGTGAAATGCTCTTTGGGACAATGGATGGGCACTGAGGGGCGCTTGTCTCCGCTTCTATCACGTTGTTGATTTTAAGACCGACTCGCAGCCTGAATATGATGTTTGTCTGTGTGGTTTAAACTAATCTGATCAGATCTCACACTTGAATACGCATTTATCATTGATCAACAAGTCAAAGTACCTGCTATAGGCCAATTGTCATCACTTGCTGTCAATAAAAATATCCCCCCCAAAAACGATAGAACAATCTAGCCTACATGGAAAATAACCTTACATTTGCTAAACAAATGAACGAAACCTGTCATTGTGCACAAATCAGCTAACGTTCCTGATTATGTGACGTCGTTTCGATAGCAGCAATATTCTTAGTGTGGCTTTGACCAAGTCGAACAAATTCACTCACCTAGAATTGCAAACCAGGCGACAACTGTACATGGGGGATGTCTGTGCGTCATCTCTCCAGATTGTCACTGTTAGTAGCAATAGACACGATCTAATGAAGTCTCAGATCGCAGGTTGAATAGCGCGGAGCAACGCACTTCAGTCGTCGTCTTTTCCAGCCCTGTTAAACTGTGGGCAGCGAAACAGCAAGTGTCGGTCGTCTTCGCCTATAAATCCCTTTGTTTTCTTATTTAACCTTCTTCATGTACATAACCTTTAAACAGAGCAGGTTGTAGCAGAGGACTGCCGTTGCATTGACTGCCTTTCATGCCCTGGATAGGAAGAAAGAATGTCCAGAGTCATGTGAACTAAGCTTTAGAACCAGTCAGCAGTCACGTGAGTTCCCCCTCCCTTCCCCCTTCCATCGCTAAACTATAAGAGGTGTCAAAACGCATACTGTGTCTGTGTGACTCTGCAGGAAGACATGTCATGCAGTAACCACTACTTTAATTTGGAAGATTAGACTAACGCATCGTTCTTATCTGTCTCTTAACAATCAATAGCATGGCTACTATTACTCATTAGTAATTATTAGTAATTATGATCATCTGTCATTTAGTAATACATCTCTAAACCATGTCTCACACACTATTTAGTTGACGACATTAAAGTATAAATACATCTTCAGCTACTGCTACTGTAAATCCCAGCGTGGTGTATTACAGCCTACAGGCCAGGGAGTCAGAAGTCTGCAGCATGTGAGACCCCACGCGCATCCTGGTGCACCGAAGTCGGCCGTCATAGAACACTGTATAGGCAGTCAGCTGACGGCTTCCACCAATTCACGGGGCTGTGCTGAAAACTAGGAAGGAACGCTGTGAATGTCTAAACAACGCAGTTGGGACAGAATTATCAGCATCATGCTAGATTGCTAATTACCTCTTACTCTGGGTTAAACAAAGGACTCGTCTTGAATCAAAAGACGTGACCCCAACACAAAGGGGGGCACCCTTGGAAACTTGCCCTGTGCAGTCTAAAACTCATTACCTACAGTTCTTGGAAAATTTTACCTGCAGGCCGCAAGAGCAGTTAATTTCTTCTTCTGTTGAGGTTAGGTAGTTCTACAGGTACTTTCAATTTTGATTTCAGTGTTAACCGCAAATAAGGATTCTCTCTATAAAATTAATTAAGTCTCAGACTTCCTTATCCTGAGTGACACCCAGAGTGACCAGAGTGGTCTCACAGAGCTGTGTGACAGAGCTAAAGGTCAAGCTTGTGAAGTGCAATATTTAAGAGCTGCTCTCCAACACATGACTGAGCAGGCATGCATTCTCTAGGGCATGGGGCTGGTGGCTGGTTCCTTCCAAAACCCTGATCCATAGCCACACAACACCTTAAGGATGCCTCTTAACTAAGCAGTCCAACGAGACTTTCACTGTGGCAAGAGCCACAAGGGTTAAACTACCCATTCATACATTTATTTTGAACTGCGGAAATCCTTTATGTTCAGAATAATTTGTTTTCTCTTAATTTGTTGGCATCAGTAATTGAAGTTAGGACAAATGAATAGGATAAAGACTCCACTGTTGTTGAGGGTCAATCTGTCTTCCACCAGGGATAATTTGTTGTTCCAAGGATTCATGGAGGTAAATCAAATTATGCGTCAGTTGTCAATTATTCAAGCATTCTCCATAAGCGGCATGTAAACTAGGGAATCTTTCACAGAAGAGCCCCCCGAGCCCAGCCCAGCCCCCCCCCACACACACATAATTAAGAGGGCATGAAGCACAAAAACAGTGATCACATCAAATTAAATTAGCTGTTGGTAATACTGTGTAACTCACTGACAAGTCAGATATTCATTAAATATCCATTTATTCAGGTTCTTTTTCTTGCTCTTACAAAGAATACAATCTGGTCTAGAAAAAAAAAAATCAGGGTGCGACACTGGACAGTGTTGATCAGAATGCAGGAGAAAGCAAAAGGAATACCCAAGTGGCCTGTCCTCTTTCCAACGGTTTCATTTGCAAATGCAACCCCACACCCCTCCCTACCGTAAACAGCCCTACAACTACAATCCTTTCCCCAGCATTCTCTCCCCCAAAGTCCACAGCAAACCCCCCCCTACCCTCCCTCCCTCCCTCAGTTCCAACCTGCCCTGCCCCTTCCAACCACGCGTTTTTGCTTCATAAAACGAGAACTCACAGCTAGTGTTAGAACAAATGAGCCAGTGCAAGTTGCCACAAAGAGGACTACAAAAACAATAAAACAAAACCAAAAACCCAAGACAAGCCAACTACAGCGAAAACTAGCCGATTAGACCAAGGTGGATGGATGGATAGCATGACCAAAAACAAACGGCAGGAAAATAACATAACATGAGAAAGTGCTAGTTGTTGTTTTCAGTTGGTTTTAGCATCAGCAGAGGATCTGTGTGAGTCTAACAACAACCACCAACACCCCCCTGGGCCAGTCCTGCCCCCGAGTCCCCCCCTGGGGGTGATGTTGGCTGGGCAAGAGACGGCTGGGTGTCCGGCCTCTCTGGAGCACTCATAGCTGGGCCCTGGGTTCCAGGGTCCGGGAACGGGGAACACAAAGGGGGAATAGAGGGCCGCCAGAGAGGACAGTTGGGTGGCTGAGGGGCTGTATTGCCGTTTCAGGGGGTTTCAGCTCTCAGTCTGCTGTCAGGGAGGGCGGAGATGGGGGGCCCCCCTCTTCAGGCAACATAGTGATACTGGTTGGGTGTCTCTTTGTCACGCTCCATGTAATCTCTGTCGATCAGCGACTCGATGCGCTTCTTCAGATCCCCTGGCTGTGAAAAGAACGGAGAACGATGAGAAAAGACAGAGAAAGAAAAAATGGGGAGTGAGGAAAAAGAGCTAGAGGCACACGGTTGGTAAATGGAATGGGGTTAGAAACAGCAAACGAAAGACAAGAGTGAAAGCCAAGCAAAAGAGGAAAAAGTGAAAGGCAAGGTCACCTTGACTGGGAACTTGAGCTGGTTGTAGAGCTCCGACACCAGCAGGTTGTGGCTCAGAGTCTTCCTCATCTTCATGATGCGCACCACGGCCGCGTCAATCTGGTACTGCCGGTCCTGGAACACCCGCTCTGTGGTGCTCACCTGCTCCTCCACCTGGGCCCCCCACCCCCACAACACACACACACACACACACACACACACACACACACACACACAAAATGTCTTTAAGTTGTTGTAAATCATCCTGTCGCATACACAGTGATACAGTAACGTACGTTTTTCACAATGTTGGGGGGAAAAAAAAGACAAAAGATGGCGATGGAGAAAAAGAGAGGGCCAGTTCTCTTACCGTCTCCTTCATCTGGATCTGATTGATCTTGATGCGAAACAGCTTGTGTCTGAAATCCGTGTTGAAGTTGAAGCGGTCGCCGTCCTCCACCTCTTTGCCCCGTGGGTTCTTGTTAAGGACGCGGGCCTTCCCACACGCCAGCGACTGCAGCGTTCGACACAGCTCACCCTCCTCTGGAGGTGGCAAAACAAAGGGAGAACGAAATACTTTAGATTTATTTTTTCCTAATGGTTTTATTGAAGAAAAAAAAATGTTTGTTTTTTTCTCCCACTTGCCGCTATTAATCGTAGAAACTATTGTGTTGTTAAATGACTTTGTAACTCTTATGAAAAGTGTTCTATAGTACAATAGGGTATTATTATTATCATCAAAACCATGCGTCTGACAACACTGATGCTCAGGAATGCAGTGTGTCTGAGCCCTGTGGTGAGGACAAGGTGGCAGGTGACCCGGAAAAGGCCGAGGAAGAAAAGGACAAGAGGTGACTGGTGTACCTATGCCTGTGGCCGAGCGGATCTCCTCTATGCTGAACTCCTCTCCTTCGTTAAACATGATCAGCACCAGAGTCTGGAACAGAGACACCTGCAGCTCCTTCTTACCCTGTGGGACACACAAGAGAAAGACCGACTTAATGAAGTCACCGTCTCTGCTTCTTTCTGCTTGGACTAGACAGCGGCCTGGAGTGGCGTCGCCCACCTCTTTAAACTGGGTCTTGAGAACGGCGTGGCCCAGGGTAGGCTGCCACTGCAGCTTCCTGCCACTGTGCTTTCCCAGGTAGAAGAGTTTAAACACTTCCTGCAGCTTCACCATCTGACGGCACAGGGCCACGGAGAGAGGGATTGGAGCAGGGGTGGAGGAGGAAATGGGGAGGGAAAAATGGAAAGGCACACTTGGTGTCAGCTCTGCACTTTTTTTTATTTTTTATGCATTACAAACAAACTAAACACAACTGCACAGAGAAAGCCAGCTCCTCCATACCTCTGGGGGCAGGTGGACTTCCATGGGTGTGTAGGAGGGCCAGTAGCCCATGGTGAGAATGTTGACAGTAAGCTCAATGTTGCTGGGCTCGCTCTGGTTCTGAGTGTACTGGAGGTGAAACACATACATGTATTGATTAGTTATTTATTTTAAAAGGCAGCATTAATATTGAAAGATTATTTGTGGAAAGTGACTGCAACACTTGGTTGTAAAGTGGTAAATTGTGCCTCGTCATTTTACCTGTTTGTATTGTATCATGACGTCTTTGGACAGCTCCATGTCCTTAAACATCCCCTCCAGTTTGCTGGTGAACGCCGCCCCGCATTCTGAAAAACGTGAAGTTGAGACACACATAGAGCACGCATCACTTCCTCTTCAGTCATCCCCTTACCACCTTTTCTCACAGTATCTGTTTCTTCAGGGCCTTCTCGTCTAAAGGCGTTTCAATTCATTGGAGAAAAATAAGGGGAGGATCTTGGCTTCATGGGATTGGATTACATTTAGTGAGGATTAAACAAACAAACGCAACTCAAGCAAAATACTGCCAAAAAATCTATTTTTTCGTCGATAAATAACAACAAATAACACTTTCTCAAACATGTTAGTTATTCGTCAATTGATCTGATTCATATTTTCATTCAAAACAGAAATGCTTCTTTTACTTTCAGCAACCCGTCCCTGTACTCCTCTGACTGTACCCTTTACCAGAGTAGATGGGAGTTCTTCTGTGGTTATTTCCTGTTAAGACACTTTCTTTGTCATTGACTTACTATCGTCACACAACAGTTACACAGGGATTGCTAAATATCAGACATATTTCTCAACTGCTGCATACTCGACTGCTTGTAAGAAACATGGCTTAAAGGCTGAACTTTTTAAACCAACTCTTATCACAGAAACGTTTGGATTTATTAGATATCATGATCTTTGTCAATATGGCCTGGCTCTCAGCAACACAATGGCTGTGGCGTGGTTAGTTCCCTTTGTCTGGGTGTATTCAGGGGGGGGTCTGAACGAGGACTAACCATGTTTAAGTTTGGAGAGCATAGACTTCTCAGCGTCCACAGAGGCACTCTTGCCCACCAACAGACGCTTGGCCAGGTCTTTCTTATAGAACGCCTCAAAAACATCCTTCCCTGGCGAGAGAAAGAGATATTATAGTTTTAAAATACAACGCGCTTAGCCATAGCAGAGATACATTGACATTTCACGAACAGAGTGAGATGAAGTGCACAATTACACCGAGAGAGTGTGGCACTGACCGTGTATAAAGCGGAAGATGATCATAATCTTGTCCAGGATCCTCTCCAGCTCCTCCTCTGTAGCCTCCTTATTCCCCGCTCGCAGCTTGGTGTCCACATACTTGGCTGGAGAGACACCCAAAAAAGTATCAGACGAGGTCATTACACAGACCATATCCTCAAACGACCCTTCTCCCCTGGCAATTATTTCATTACATTCGTGGGGTATTTTCTAGGCCACAGACACACGAGGCAATTAATGGGCTCCTTTTATATAAGGAGATATAATGACAGTCCATCTTGTTTGCCTGTTATGCCTCCTACACAGTACACAAATTCTGTGCAAAAAGTTGTAAGATCGCTAGACTGCACACACTACACAACTGATGTGTATCGTAATCGGGTATGTTGAAGTCGTGGTGGTGTTCACACTGACTTATTGGCAGACTCTCCGACGCGAACGGACATTAAACCTGCAAGATATCCAGTCGGGAGCTGCGGCGCATCAGCGACGGTCTCAGATTGCGTCGTGACGAGTTCAGACTACACCGCCGTTGCTCGCGAGAGCGTGCCACGCTATCCCTGCGATCTGGGGCGTTCGTCGGCAACGCTGAAGCGCTTGTCGGCGGGCGGAAAATTGGGCTAAAAGCGTGTAGCGTGAAGTCGGCATCAGGGGTAAGGGTCAGGGGACTTTAATGAGGTGTTAACAGGCTTATTCTTTATCTTCTTTATTCTTTACTTTATCTGCCCTGCCTGCGCAACAAAGCCACATAACCCTTGTGTCCCTTGGTCTCTCCTCACCGATGAGCTCGGCAGGTTTGTTGGGTCTCTTATTGATGAAGTTCTCAAATGCTTCCTTCATGGCGTTGATGAAGCTCTCGTTGCGCGCAAAGCAGTTGTGGGCCACGTTGTCCATCTTGTCCTTGAAGTCCAGCAGGTCCTGCACCATGTCTTTGTCCTTCTCCGGGGTTCCAACGATCTCTCCTCCAAAAGTCTGTAGGTCACACATAAGGTTACGGTTAGAGAAAGGTTCAAGGGGGTGGAGAGAGCGACACAGAAACAAGACGATCAGACCTTATCTAGGGGGATGTGGTTTGTGGTCGTAGCGCCCTGTGTTTGTATGTGTGTGTGTGCGTGTGTGTGTGTGTACCTTGATGTAGTCCCTCCAGAACTGCAGCAGAGCAGGGAGGCCTCCCTTCACCTTGCTGAACAGCTGGTAAAGCAGTGCCAGCTCTGTCACACGGTTCCCGTCCATCAAGACGCTCAGACCTGTCAGAAGCATCAACATTATACATACATTATACTATATAAATATATGTTTTTTGTAGTACAAATCTTACGCACCCATGTGCAAACACACCCACACACACACTGTAAACGTACACACTGAAAGCTTAGCAAAATATGCTTCATTAAAGTTGCTTAAACGTTTTCATAAATACATGTTTTCTAAAAGCTGTGTACCTTTTTGCAGTATGGCTGTGAGGTGTTCCCCGAGCAACTGTTTCTCAACTGTGGAGATGAGTGGTTTCCTGTGAGACAAGCAGAGCGAAAGAGAAGAATGGGGGATTCAAGACCAATTATTCTTTTTTCTTTTTTTTGCTACCTACACTCCTATTTCTGATCTTAAAAAGTGGAACATTGTGTTTTCTTCAGGGGACAAGACAGATGAGGGACAGATGAGGGACCATTGGTTGAGACTACCGCTACACGTCAGGCTGGATTTATGGGGGGCGGGTCTTACTGGGTGCTCTGGTCGAGGTAGCTGATGTCCCGGTCGTTCTCCTCCTCCAGTCGACGGGCCACATGGTGCAGATACTCGGGCACCTTTTATCCACACAGACACAAGAATAAAGGTACACGCTTTGAGCCCCTTGTCCTCTGTGTTCCAACAGATGGGTGCTTTAACAGTGGGGGTTGCTGAAAGACCAAGATGTACCACTCACATCTCTCTCCTGCATCAACCTCTGTCCCTCCGCGGCATACAAGCGGTTGGTCTCTGCCAGAAACCTCTCCTCAAATGACTCTTTATACACCTATGGAATAAGAGCAATGGGATGCATGAAAATGTGAGAAAAAAAAAAGATTTAACATCAATAAAAAAAAGAACAGTCGTCTTGACCACATTCTGACTGCAGACCAGCCTGTGGCCATGATGGTTTTCCCATCGACGGACAAAAGAAGCGGTCCAATCACCTGCAGGTCTGAGAGCATGCCCAGAAGGCTCCTGAGCAGGCTGCGGTCTACGGTCTCTCCGTTGCGCTCCCGTTCGATCTGCTCCAGGATCCCGTCCACCGTACGCTTCTGGACGGCAGCGTCGCTGATGATGTGGGTGCGGAACAGCTCCAGCCCTGTGTCCCTGGAGCACACCGCCCATGCAATGACCGTTACACTCTCACAAAACATATGGGACAGTACTTTTTACCCCAAGCATTTGCAGTAGTATAGACTACTACAGCAATATGCAAATGCAAACTGAAATGACTGATTGTTGGAGACTTACCAGATGGAGGGAAGAAGGGAGTTCTGAAGCACATAGGTACGATCCAAGAAGAGAAAGATACTCCTGATCATGATCTACAAATGACATGAAAACAAAAACATATTCACACCAGCCTTAACCCAGCAGAAGCACTTATGGGACATAATTCACTGACAAACATGATCTTTGTACAGGCTCAAAGTTGTCAAGTATAGACTCCGGTAGAACCACCTCTTAATTCATAAATCAACAAAGTGTACAAAAACAAGTTTTACCGTCTGTCTGCAGTGGTCCTGCCAACACCGGTTCATCCTTTTCAGGAAGGACAGGCTGTCCAGAGACTCTGTGCGCTCATCATTAAGGAAAACACTTGCTAACCGTGGTCACAAATAAAACCCTAGAAAAACACTGCTTCAAGACACTGAAATATTACAGAATGAAGGGTGCATCTTGAACACTAAATAAGACTTAATAAGACTTATATACAAAGATCTGAGGGGAGAAACAATTCAGGGTCTATTGAGGGTTGACTTATGGTTAAGCTTGGTTTTATCTGTTGTAGTGGCTATTGAGTGTGTGCAGAGATGTCATTATTTGGATCCGGATCAGTGTTCGTATCGGAATTGTGTTATTCGTATCCAGTGGACTATTCAGCCAAATACCGGAAGTGGACGTGGGTTGAAACCGGAGGTTACCAAGAGAGCCCATTGGTATATTATATCTGTGTATGTTTAAAAGGCACTACTTGGGTGCTCTCGAACGACAGACTCAGGCAGACCCGTAGACTAGAGTCTAGTAGTAAACAGTCTAGAGCCCCACATAGCAACATCGGTCCGTATCACCCCCTAGTGACAAAAAGGCTTATCATGCAGACAGATATCCAACTTTGCAAGCTGTGGAAGCTGATAAAGTGCATGCTCAAGCAGATACACAAGTGTCAGCAGTCATTGAGTCACATCCACATGAGTCAACACATCAGACTTAAAAATACCACGATTCTTCACAGCGTGCTTAAATAGGAAGCAGACACCATGACGCATCTTGCTTCAAACATGATTTTGTAACACAACAGCACTCAACACAAGTAAATAAGCGGGTTTATTTAAACACACACCCAAAAAAATAAAAAATAAAGGATATTCTCTGAACTGGTGGATCTGTGCCTGTACATGGTCTTCACAGACCTGTCGCAGCTGCTTGTACAGAGTAGGGGAGACTTTATATGAACACAGGTTCTCCACTGCCTAAAACAGATGGGGCAAAAATATAGGAAATATGAATTCAACACATATGTAAGTGTATATGTGAACATCCACCCAGAATGGTCACAGTGTCCAACTGAACAAATGATGCCATCATTATGACATAAAAAAATAATGTAAAAATGTTTTATGAAACTTATATTACATTAACTATAGTAAGATGAATATGCCTTGTAAAGTGTCCTTGGGTTTTAGAAAGGCGCTCTTGAATTAACGTTATTATTATTATTATTACCCGGAGAAAATACCAGCACCAAAGACACCAACCCTGGGCTGTTTACAACACAGAATAGTATAACATAATGATCAAATTTTTGTCTCACTCAGTTCAAGATTTCATCTTTTAGGGCTAAGACATAAACTGTCCAAAATATGGTTTGCCTGCATTGACAATGATTTGTGCTACTAAGAGACTGTACCAAAGCACCGGCTATTATTGCTTGCCCTGACCTGGTAAAGCTCTTCCAGGTTATATTTGATAGAGGTGCTATTCTGGATGGCGCCAACGGCATCTCGCAGCTTCAGCCAGGTATCCTCAGTGTAGTTTTCAGCTATCTTTGGCCTGTCTGTCAAACACCATAAATACAGTTCAAATGTTAAAGCAGTTTCAGATATATTTGAATGTAATTAAGAATACATGAAAGGTGTGCACAGCAGAACAATCACGCCCTCTTCAATACTTTTTGCAAAGGGGTAAGAGATTAAATACCGGAACAGGACTCAATTCACAATTTAGAACTGGAATGTTTGACACGCGCGATTTAAACATACATTTTTAACAGAGATGAGTGATATTTGACGCACTTAACGTTAACTAGACTACAGTTCAGTTAGGCTGTTACAGTACTACTACTAGCTAAGGATACAGTCTAACTTGACAAAAATCTGTAAATCTTAGTTAACAATCCTCTGGCTACACGTTCATCAGGGGCTTACCTTTGAAATTTTTTATCACCAATTTCTTTGAGGTGCCAGTTTTGTTGGCCAAGGCAGACGTCCTAGTCACCCCGTTGTTGTTGTGCTCAGTCAGAGCAGAAAAATTGGCTTTCTTGTCCTGTCGTATATCTTCTGCCATTATGAGATTAAGTTGGCTAATGTTAACTGTAAGCTATGCTAAATATGTGATTTTCTCAGTTACCCGTGTCCACAGTAGCACTTGACTTCGTTGGAACGTAGGCTAACTCCCTAGCTGGATAATAATGGGTTTAAGTTGGTGCTAGCCAGCTATCTCTATAGCTAGCTACCTCTTTAGCTCGATTATGCACCCGTTCACCGTTAACTAATGTTACAATGATATGATTGGCTTGCAAACCCGTTTGCAGTGCTCCATCATGAATTGTGCTTAAGTAACTTTATAAAACGTGGCAATAAAATAGCTGGCTACCTAAACAGGCAAGTTTAGGGGGAAAAAGAGCTACCGTTAGTTATGAGGTACACTAGTTTGCTAGCTAGTAAACGTGCTAACGTAATTGCTAACTTTAGCCTAACGTCTTTGCGAAGTTAACGTTATCTATTCTGGCCAGAGTTATGAAAAAAATAGTACAAATGTCCACGTCCAAGATCTCTAGTAGACGATATCTATAATAGCCAGTTAGCTTACGTTATTTCTTTTACTGTCGCATAAACTAAACAAATTTGAAGCAACATTACATTTCAAAGACCCCATCGTAGTGGACTTAGCCAGACAGCTAGCTGACTACTAGCATAACAAAATGGCTTTTTCTTCTGGGTTTGCTTTGGACAGGTGCATCCTGGGCGATTATCATTTACTTGCTCGACTACAATGCTGACAGCTTGCTGGCATCGTTGA
This sequence comes from Aplochiton taeniatus, assembly GCA_017639675.1. Classification (NCBI taxonomy): domain Eukaryota; kingdom Metazoa; phylum Chordata; class Actinopteri; order Galaxiiformes; family Galaxiidae; genus Aplochiton; species Aplochiton taeniatus. The sequence goes on along the minus strand of CM030173.1, from coordinate 5,878,329 downwards.
CTACCCGATGTTGCCTCACCAGAGAGTCATTATAAATAGTCTGATAACAAAATCATTCGAGAAATAGAAATGCATATTGGACAGCCAAAAACCAATAAACAAAATATCACATAAAGTAAGGCTTAAGCTAGCGGCAGTCTATAGACCAGGAGGCTATATAGGCTACCTTAATCGTAAATTATTGTTAGCAAATAAAATAAGGCACTGATTGCACTGGAGTGAATTTATAAATGTACCTTTATTTAAAAAAAACAGACGAAGTTTTATGTTGTCTCTAGGCTGAGACGATTAAATCAACAATTGCATTTTGTGACATAAAGAACTCGAGCTTCTCTTTCCAATGTGGTTTCAATGTAATTTGATTTCTTTGAATTATTGAATTTTTAAATGATAAATTAGTGCTTGCATGCACTCTTATCCATAATCTGGCGCACGTTTGTGGCCAGTTAATGCATCAGACCCGACGTATGAAATAGAGAACTAGGCCTATAGGCTTATTTGTCCAGTTTTGAAATATGGTCACTGTGGAGAGACATTCTATCTCCTAACACTAACCTCAAAATAACTTTAAGATCAATTAATATTATCATGAAGCAACAGATGAAGATTTTTTGACTTGAGCCTGTGTGCACAACGTTTTATTCCAAATTAGACACAAAAACATGTGAAGACCAAAAACCAAAAACTCAAAGAGAAACAGGTGTTTTCTGAAACAGGCCTTCGCAAAGAGTTTTATTGCTTTGCTCTTGCAGTCTTGGACTAATTAACCCCACCCTTAACATTGTACATTTTCACAGACACATTTTATACAGTTGTGTTGTAATTCTGTAAACTCAGTTTTATTCGCCAAAAGTGGTATTCAAACTATTACTGGTCATCAATTCTGGTCGATAGTGGGGGTGCAGAATGCGACTAGATAGCCTTGCTACGCGAGGCTACCAATCCGCACAAGCGGGTCTCTTTGCTGCGCTACGCCAGCAAATAAACTTGAAGGACCCGCCCAGTTTATGGACGAACTAGCTAGTGTTCCGGCCTGCAAATTATGCTAGCGCCGGGGCTTGGTAGCCAACGGCACGGATCTAGCAAGGATTAAGAGACACGTACCTCTCTAGCAGGTATAGTGATACGAGGACCATTAAATAACAATTCTGATAGGACGGTATCTCTTTACCAAGACAAGAGGAACTAAGGCAGTGGGACACGTCTCTTACACCGGCATCTACAATACAGTCTCAGCCACCGCACCTGATTAAACTGGTAGTTAGCAACATTAGCCGTATGACAGCTTCTAACAACTAAGCTATGTAGCTAGCTAACGCAACTGATTGAAGCGTTTAGCTAGTTAGATGTCAGATTACTAGCTAACGTCTGTCGCTTAACAGCCAGCTTGAATAACTACAGTTGCAATTGGCCAATGTCCAACCTAGTCTTAACTACGATGTAAACGTCTATAATGTAGCTTGTGGGTGGACAAACAGATGAGTTGGGGCAGCTAACTAGCCACGGTAGTTGACATTATTGGCTAACGTTATGGTCAGGAATTAATCCGTCATCCAGCTAGCTGTCTTAAACCAAGATTTGTTGTCCAATTTAGCTAATAAGCATCCAATAACTTTCTTAGCAGCTAACGTAAGGCAGCCTACTTTACACTAATGTTAAACAACCAGAATGAGTTGACTTCCACAGACCTCACAGTGACAGGTATCTTTTAAAACAAGCTGCTTGTTAGGTTCAAACTATTTTAATGTAAGCCATTTCAGTACTTAATCTCAGTCTGGAACAATGAACAATTATTGGAGTCAAAAACGTGATCTAATAAGTACTTTAGGAATAAAGTTCACAAGAACTGAGCTCTTAAAGTCTGTGATGAACAACTGAACTGGGTCTTGCTTTCTTTTCTTTTGCAGTGTAGATGCCTTGGCTGAGATGAGTGTGAAGGCCTTCGAGCTTGTTCCGGCAGTGGAGCGAGAGCTCCTTATGGGTGAGAAGGCACGCATCAATATAGAGTGCATCGAGTGTTGTGGCAAGCACCTGTACGTGGGTACCAACGACTGCTTCATCCACCACTTCCTTCTTGATGAAGTGACCTCCGGCAAAGGGAAACTCACTTACTCAGCCCAGAAGCTGCTCCACAAATACCTGGGCCTTAAGAAGCCTGTGGCTGAGCTGAGGGCTGCGTCAGCGCTGGAACGTCTGATCGTGCTTTGCGATGGGACAGTGTTCCTGGTGGACATGGTCACCTTGGAGACAGTGCCGTCTGCGGCAGGGGGTGGAGCCAAGATCAAAGGTGTGGCGGCGTTCTGTGTGAACGAGAACCCGGTGAACGGAGACCCGTTCTGTGTGGAGATGGGCGTGATCTCTGCAAAGCGGCGGACAGTGCAGATCTACATGGTTTATGAGGACCGGGTGCAGCTAGTCAAAGAGGTGGCCACGCCCGAACAGCCTTGTGCGGTCAGTCTAGACGGCTACTTCCTGTGTCTGGCACTTGCCACACAGTACATGATCTTGAACTACAGCACGGGTTCCTCCCAGGACCTCTTCCCTTACGACAGGGAGGAGAAAAGGCCTATTGTCAAAAGGATTGGTAGGGAGGAGTTTCTACTCGCTGCCCCTGGTGGTCTCGGTGAGTTGCTACAAAAACATTTAGGCACATCCAAACCTGCTGTTACTGCCTGGGCAATAAAGGGAGAGATAGTCGTTGTCATCTGCCTTTACCCAATGGTTGGTGACTACTGATGATGTAACTGCTGAACTCTGTATAACACTGACTCTCACTCACTCTTCTGTTTGCCGCTCTCTTTTTACCCTCGCCTCCCCATCAGGAATGTTTGCCAATGCAGAGGGAGTGTCCCAGCGTGCGCCGGTGAACTGGTCGGAGAGTGTGATTGGTGCGGCAGTGTGCTTCCCCTATGTAGTGGCTCTGGACGAAGGCTTCATCACAGTGCACAGCATGCTGGACCAGCAGCTCAAACAGACCCTAGCCTTCAGGGACGGATACATTTTGCAGGACTTTGAAGGTCTCCGGGCTTCACTCTTAACATCCTACAACATGCTCCTTTTAAAGCCTGAACGTAAAAAAATACAAAATAAAAAGTGCAAAAGTGAGATTCCCCAAGAAAATGGGGGTTTATTTGTGATTTAGTAAAAGTATCAACATGGTGTAAGTGTAGGGGAAAGCTAGGGTTTAGCGAAACTTTAATCCTGTCTTGTCATTGTTTTCCTGTGGTATGTGATTGTTTTCATACATTTGTGTTAGTATTTGCTTGCAGAATTATCACTACAAATAAAACTCTACGACATGTGATATTACTAGTTTTAAATGCAAGATCATTTTGCTTCGGAGGTAGGCATTCATTCACACTGTGTGACCAGGAATTTCTATGTTTCTATTACAGGGAAGGTCGTCCTAGCATCTACCAAGGCGGTATACGTTTTGGTGCCGCTGCCTTTGGAAAGACAGATCCAAGATCTGCTGGCCAGTCACAGAGTGGAGGAGGCTCTCATCCTCACTGAAGGTGCCCAAAGAAACATTCCCAAGGACAAGTTCCAGGTAATGTGAAGCAGGATTTTCAGATTAAAAGGGCTAAGGAGCTCAGTTTTTAAAAGAAATGTCACATTTTTGAAAGAATTCATGGGAACCTTTTGAAACAAACAGCACAAGTATACATTCTACACCAATTGTGTGGCCTCTCTTTATCATGTGCAGGGCAAGGGCATCGCACAGTGACTATTCCATTAATCCCTGGGTGGAATTATCTTAAAACAGTTTTTTTTCTCTCCTTTTCTCCTGTACAGATTTTGCAAAAAAGAATTCTTCAGCAGGCAGGCTTCATACAGTTTGGAGAGCTTCAGTTTCTAGAGGCAAAGGAACACTTCAGGTGAGAAGTCTGACTGAGTTTTTGTGATTAAAATTAAGCTAATTACCTCATGATATGCAAAGGGGACTTAGGTCAGAAGGATTTAATTACCTCAGTTCTCAGTTGTTCTTTTTTTCTGTCTGTATATATTGCTGTTGAATTTACGTAGATTCTAAGCCCATTTATTGTACATCTTCCAGGAGTTTGGTTAAGCACCTCGTGTGTTTTCTATCTTTCTGTCCCGCTTTGCAGGAAAGGTCACCTGGATGTTCGGGAGCTGATCTCCCTGTACCCTCTGCTGCTGCCTGCCTCCTCCTCCTTCACACGCTGCCATCCTCCGCTCCATGAGTTTGCGGACCTCAACCACCTCGCCCAGGGCGACCAAGAGAAGGTTCAGCGCTGCAAGAGGTTCCTCATCACCTATCTGGGAGAGGTAATTCAAAGTCAATAGTGGATAGTGATTACTAAACGATTAACATTAAGCCCTGAAGCACAAATGTAGTTTTGTTTTGCCACATCATTATAATGTATAGTATAGTATAGTCAATCCAAGCTGTTTACGTTACTTCCCTCCTCCACCATCAGGTACGGAGTACAGAGGTGGCCAACGGTTGCCGTGAGGATGTGGATACTGCCCTGTTGAAGCTGTACGCTGAGCAGGACCACGAGAGCCTGCTGGATCTGTTGGCATCAGAGAACTCCTGCCTGCTGGCAGATAGCGCCCCCTGGCTGGAGAAACACCACAAGTGGGTACTGCACCTTAGTCTGTAGATCAGGGCTAGTGTCCCTCCCTCAAAGAAGCTGTCACACACACACACACACACACACACACAATCTAACATCAACGTATTTAATTTAACTTGATAATTACATTCAAGGCATGCTGCTAAAGGTAACATAATTTAGAAATATTTGAATCAGCACAGCTGGTTTGTAAATTACATTTACAAAAATAATCACTAAAATAACGAATAATTGACTAAAATAAATTATTCTGATCGTGTCGTTGTTTTTTACTTCCCCCTGCACCTTTTAGATATTTTGCACTAGGACTTCTTTATCAGTATCACAGCCAGGACGATGCCGCACTCAAGGTAGGCCAAAATCGAGTTGGCTATTTTGGGACTAAATCACGGGATATTTGCATAGAAACAAAGTATTGCAGCCGTGTTTGTTTTCCCTCCCTCTCCTGGGCTGGTGCAGCTGTGGGTGCGGGTGGTTGACGGGGACCTGCAGGACTCGACCAGGGCTGACCTCTACGAGTACATTGTGGACTTCCTGAGTTTCTCTCCCAACCTGGACCTGGTCTGGAAGTACGCAGACTGGGCACTACGGAAGGACCCCACGGTAGGCTACACTCCCCTAAACGCTAGTGTGTACAGTGTGTATGGATACGTCCGTACCTCTACTGTTGTGTGTGTGTGTGTGTACATTGTACAGTTTGTACGCATTAATCTGTACTACTCTCCTCATTGTACAGTGTGTATGGATACGTCTGTACAACCATCGACCGCAAGCCGTCTCGCTCTGTCTTATTTCTCTCAAATACAGCAACGTAGCTGTAGAACACAGAGGAAACTGAACAAAAACACTGTGTCAAAGTTAATGTTTTGTATTATTGCCAAATGCAATTTCTTTTTAACAGTTGATGAGTTTTACTGTCTCATTTTGCAATTTAACCTTCAGTCTGTTTTGGCTCAAGATGGCAACTCGGTTGTTATTGACTATTATGGAGATGTGGAGGTGGCGATAGTAACCAGACTCTTGTTCTCAGATCGGCGTTCAGATGTTCACCAAGAGGCCTGTCAGCAAGGGCCAGTCAGGTCAGCCCAACCCTGACGACGTCATCACGTACCTGGGGAAGCACAGCCAGGCTCTGCTGCTCTACCTGGAAAACCTAGTGCTGGAGAGACGCACGCAGGTAGCTAAGCAACAGCACACGCACGTTATTTCTCCATATAGCCTGTCGTTAAAAAAAAAAAAATGCATTGCTTTTAATTTGGTTATCTTTTTATTTGCCCCGTTGTTTGTTTTGTGAGAAACACATTTTCTTCTGAGAAATAGAACTAATACATCAAGGATTATTGACGGGTTGAGTTTCCATCACCTAAGTTCATTATAATCGGGGGTTCTGAGTCTAGATCATCTTACTTGGATCTATAGACCCCTTTGATCACTCTGTCGTTAAGCCTTTCATTCTCTCTGTCTCCGTGGCTTCAGAAGGAGAAGTTCCACACACACCTGGCCGTGTTGTACCTGGAGACGGTGCTGTCGCTGCTGTCTCAGTCTCCCACCCCCGAGGAGAGGTTGGCCAAAGCCCGACAGAAACTCCAGGCCCTGCTCCGGGAGTCCAGCCTCTACCGGGTACAGCTACTACTGGGTGAGAGGATGACAACGACGATGATGAAGAATATGTCGTCTGTGTCTGTCGGTCTGTTTCGTATAGATTATTGAAAATTCATCCCGCTCTATATCTCTAACCTCCAAGCTTTTTTACTTTGTTTTAATGAAATGCGTCTATCATCATCCTTATTCACAGCGTCCTGATTGTGCGCTGTCTTCGTCAACTCATGTTTATCAACTTCACACACAACACATCACACGTAGCGTGACCCGGTGTTATTTTATGCGGTGCTGACAGTGAAGCCCCTAGATAACGGGGCCAACACCCCCCCCCCCCCCTGTCGTCGTCTCCCAGGTAAGGTGGAGGGTGCCGACAGGCTACTGCTTGAACGGGCCACGCTCCACGGCAAACTGGAGGAGCACGAGAAAGCTCTGCACCTCCTGGTGCACCAGCTCAAGGACTTCCCCTCCGCCGAGGCCTACTGCGTCTGGGCCTCCTCCTCCAGGGAGCCCGCCTACCAGCAGCGCCTCTTCCACCTCCTCCTGGGGGTCTACCTGGACCCCGACCTCCCGGCCACCGCCCGGGTCGCTGGCGGCGGCGGCGACCGCGGCGACCTGGAGATGGCGGCCGTGGACCTGCTGAACAAGCACGGCGAGGTGTTTGACGCGGTGCGCGTCCTGAGCATGCTGCCCGAGGGCTGGTCGCTGCAGCTGCTGAAGCCCTTCCTGGGCCGGGCCGTCCGAGCCAGCATGCACTCCTGCCGCACGTCCCGGGTCGCCCTGGGGCTGGCGCGTTCCGAGAACCTGCAGATACAGCACGACCACGTGAGTACATTGCAAACACGCTCCGTTGAAAACGCAAACAAACGCTGTTTGTAATATATATATATATACACACACACACACACACACACACACACACACACACAACCCCCTATTTGATGACGTGTTCTGTGCAGTTGGAGCAGCTGTGTGTGAATGGAGAGTCCTTTTCTCTTGTTTTTTTTTGCTTGCCAGCTGAAACAGAGGAGGAGTCCCATCGTGGTGTCTGAGAAGAAAGGATGCCACCTGTGCCACAACACCTTCAGCGAGCCCGACATGGTGTGCCTACCAGGCGGGGTGCCCGTCCACACACACTGTGCTGCTCAGAGAATCATAGATTCGCCCACTAAGAGACAGCTAACCAATAGCAACAACCATACATGAGGAACCCCGCCCTTCTAAGCCCCGCCTCAGGCTGCGGTGATTGGATGAGTCACACTATAGCGGGCCAAGCAATGGCAATGATTGGCTGTTGAGGGTCAGGGAAGGAACAGAGCACTCGTGACCTGGATCAGTGGAACCAGCTTTGGCAGCCCACGCTAACACACAGAGCTGGCCACACACCTTTATACTGTGTCGGTTTGTGCGCTTGCGTGCGTGTGCGCGTCTTTGTGCTTGAGCATGTGTGCGTGCACGAGTATGTGCTCATGAATTCATTAATTTGTTTATACGTTTATTTCAGCGCCCTTTTTCTTAAATAATAACGTGCATCCAGCGCAACCCCATCGCTCAAGCTGTCAACAAACCCCTTGTATCCTTCCAAGCAGCAGAGGAAAAAAATCTGTGAAGTGGAGCCCAAAACCACGAGCCTCTATCGGTCCCTGTCGTAGCTACAGTACGAACCAGCTACAACGTCCGAGTAGTCTCTCCAGACCTGTCGAATGCTCGGCAAACAGCCGCCCTGCAGTTGTCTCCACTTGCTACGCTATGTCTGTGGTATGGTTTAAATGTTTACTTGGCAACACACAGAAACCGACCCTCTTTATCATAGTGGCTCTAAGCAAGGAGAATCGAAGGCACAAAGTACTAATTCTCTCCCTATACAGACTTTGTCTTTTCTACCAATACTTGAATGTTGGCTCCAATATAACTTCTGTTCACCATGTCCTTCCCAGTTCCACTAACTAATGTTTGTTCAACCTGGACAAAACCTGGATCAACAAACGGCTTAATGACCTTATAGTGCATTACAGTCAGTATTCATGGGAAATGAAGTCTTCAGTAATGCTTCGTTTTTAAAGCTCTGGGATTGGCTATTGTACTTCTGTCTCTACTGGTCCAATATGTTGTTATAACACTACATAAAGAAGAGTTTAGCCTATTGCAAATACACTGGGCACTGATTTAATTGTTTCTGTAACCCTCCTCAAAGGTGGACTAGAAGGATGTCCTGTTGTTTAAGGCATGTTGGACTAATATAAGCTCATTTTGATTTGAGTTTGGAGAGAGGCTATATTTCAATACAAACAAAACAAATAAAGGAAATGTAAATGTACTCAATCACAGGGATACAAACACCTACAATAATGCAACTTAAAGGTTACAATAGAATCCTTTTACTAACTCGCGTATGTGAAAAATTGGTCATTACTTGGTGAAAAGTGAAAGCTAAATAGCTTACACCTGAGATTTCAGCTGAAATAATCTCCACGCTTTTGAAGTTGAAATTGTATTTTAATCTTTCAACTGAATTGTGAACATTTACGATTTGTTTGCAGTAGATTTGGATTGAGTACAGGCTGCAGCCTAACACGGCCCCATATTTCCATTGCTTTCTTGTCCTTTCCTCACTAAATATAGTGTTTTGTTTAGTTCTCTCTGATAAATCAAAGTTGCACCAGTTACTTATCATCCTCTCTGTTTGTCTTCCGCTTAATGACATGGAAGTGGAACACCCTGAGGAAAAAAAAGAAGCCTTTAAAAAGAGTCAAAACTGCCACTATTTGAATAAAACACGCCAAATGAAAAGGAAATACTTCCTAATGTGCAATGATGCTCGTTCATTCTAATCTGGTGCGCACAGGCATTAGAAGCGTTTCAGATATTGGATGAATAAAATAATGTTTTGTGATTAAAAGAAATTGTTCTTCATTAAGAGGGCACAACATGTCATTTGGTTAAAGAAAAACCTCAACATTGTTTTCTTTTGAACCCAGTTAATTTATTCCCAAACACTTGAACTGCTTTTATCATTTTTAAGAACCTACCACTTGATTCATTCTTCATAGAATTTACAGTGGTTCCTCTGCGTCTGTGGATTTTTTTTGTGGAAAAAGTGGTTTCTTCTCTGAACCCCTTACTACAGTAAGTAGCACAATGACTCAAAAACTTTAGACTCAACCTTTAAAGTATACAAAATAGGGGCGATATTGTTTTCATTCATATTTACTTCTTGATTGTTTGACTGTTCCAAAAATTCTTCAATCAAATCCATCAAACAATGATAGAAGAGTCACGGAATGTCAGGCCTTCAAACTGCACAAGCTAAGCACATACTTCTTCAACAATACTGAGAAGTAGCCTTCTTACGAGATAGTTAATCACAAGTACAATTTAATTCATTTACTTTTAGTACTCTTGATAAATCTTTCCTTCTTTACACATACTCTTTGATGGAGAGACAACAGGAGCATTTTATTTTACTTTATCAGAATGCATACCTGACTTTAACTCTCTTGTAAACATTTTGAAACAAATTAAAATCTAAATACAAATAAATATACAGATTGCATATTATGTTGTAAGTTGACCACTACATATGTCACAATCTAGGCGATGGGCAGAACTGAACAATGATTTTAAGCAAATTGTCTGCACTGCTTCATCACACCTATGCACTGTTGCTTTCTATCAACGGGCTCTGTTGTTGATGTGCTTAACTTGTTAGTGGTGCCTGTGCTGTTGACATTACTAGCATCCCTGGAAAATGCTACTTCTGTGATGAACTCTACAAACAAGGGGGGGAGAGACTCACTATGTTTAAACTCTAGCTTCTTTGTTGTTGGTTGGAAATGGTGAATTAGCTACAATGGCCAACTATTTATTAAAATATAACTAGCTTTATCCTTTCTAAATGTTGCAGACTCTGGGGAAAGCCCCCGATAATAGCTGATCATTTGTTGGGAACTATTATTCTGATCCCTGTATTTTATTAAATATATGTATTTACTGGTATGTATATACTGTTTTTATACCTGTTGGTTACATGGAAAATCAATGCCTTCGTGGGTGGAATGTACAAATTGTAAAGACGTCAATTTTAATAAACACGATCTGTATGCTAACAAATTTCTGCCGGCCTTAGAAATTCATAATGTAGAGTTTTAATATATTTATTCAAGGTAATTTTATTTCATAGAAAAAGAGAGAAATAATAATTTTACAGAGCTGGATTTTCAAATGTGTGGTTACAGACTGGGATAAATCAAGATATGATATTATGAAACATTAATTAATATGTATGAATTAAGATACTCATCAATTCAGTTTCCTGCATTTGCTTGATAAATTGTATTTTCATTGTTGGTTTAATGTTGCAGATTAAATCCTATTCCTCTGGTGTCCGAGATGCCTTTTCTAATGAAGCCACTTTTCTGCAAAAGATTTAAGGGTATGCCATACATATTTGTTAAACAATGTATGCCCAAGTGTATTGTACATGTAATTCATCTAGTGTTTGTGTGTGTCTGTGATGGAAACCAAATATGACTGGAGACCTGTGTTTCCAGTACAGGGTTGTACGGTGTACATCTCACCTCTGGTTCTATTGTAACATCTCTCACAGTACACAGTTCCTCTAAGCACCCACAGGGTTTCCCCTGCCTTCAGATGTCCCAGAGGGCAATAACACATGTCACACTGTGGAGACACAGAGAAAATGTTTGTGTGTGGGGGTGGGGCGTTAGAGAGAAAGATGGTCAAATATGTTAGAAAAATCCCACAACTTAAAAGATGTGTCCGTTTGAAGCCATCGCAGTCAGGCAGTGTCACCTTGAAGCAGATTGCATGGCTGTAGATTTGAAGGTCTTCCAAGATGATCTTGGTGCCGCCCTGAACTGGTTTACAGCAATAGCAACAAACGCCAGGTTTGGTCACATGTCTGTGGGAGACACCAAACCATAAAGGAAAACATTGGCTAGTGTTTGCCCCACTGGATATATAAACAGGGAGCAGGGTGAGCTGAGGTGACATTTTATGTTTGAATTATGCAATCAGATATGCTTGTTTGGTTAAATTTGACCAGGAAATGGAGAATTATAAATCCAAACAATTTTATTTTCCAGCAGATTTTTTTTCCTCCAAAAGAATGATGTTTTAATACTTGTTTAACTTGGTGTGAGAAGTATGCTTTGTTTCTAAATGCAACTAGTAGATTTGAATTAAAATCAGTATCTACTAGTATCACAGTAATTCAAAGAGCAAAAAAATAAATACAAAATAAACTAGTCCAGCGTCATGTTCTATGTGTGTTATAATGGGAAGGTCTGTCGTTCTCCTCTTAATTCTTTTCTCACCCTGCTCTCACGTTCAATGTAATTGTCGTGTTCATTGAAGGTGAGAAAAAAAAACACCTTACACACCTTTGTGTGAGTGGAGAAGCACATTCTTTTGTTTGACATTACGTTTAAGGAATGCTAGGCACTGGTATTGAGAGGAGAGCTACAATAATAACGTTGTACCTTGACTGAGTGTTTGAAGCACCAGTTTTGATTGTAGGGTTTGTAGGTGGCAAAGACTCAATGTTTGGCGGAGTCAGATTGCTGCTGCTAAGTGTGGGTTAGAAGAGTAAAGAAAAAAGAGAACATAGTTATTGAACCAAATTCATTCATTCATTGGGTCGGTAAAAAAATTAAATTGTTTAGGTATTTTTCAAGGACACAAAGGCCTACTCTGTCCAATGACTGACATATGTTGTTAGGTTGTTTATAAGTTGAATTTAGTGTATTCAAATCTTTTTCTGTTTGTGACAATAATGATGATTGATGATGATTGTGCAATAAATACATATTTTACCCTTTGGTGGAGCAAGTGGGTGTGGTGTTGGTCCTGGAAAGCGTAGCGGAAAAGACCCTCGCACTGAAGAGAGACTGAGGTGGGGTCATCAAAGCAGGGGCCCTGAAACGGTAAATAAAAAGAAGTAGTTATATGAAATCAAACTATGGAAGGAGTCATGTCAGTCCACATAATCTGATTCTCCTAGCCGACTTACAGGCATGCTCACTTGATATTTGCAGGGTGGTAAGACCAATTATAAGTAAAGAAACAGCATGGGAGCTACAACAGTATGCAAGTGAGAGGAGTGATATTTTGCAGGTAAACAGTAACCTTCAACATACTGAATGGATGGGGAGAAGTATCGTTTTGGCTCTGGGATGGCTCGTCTTGGTGAGAATTTCATTAGTAAAAAAGGAGGAGAGTCCTTAAATAATTAAATTCCAGTTGATGGAATACATCCTAAGGGAACATGACATCAGATCCTAGTGTAGTTTAAACCCAGTGAATTTGCCCACAGGGTACCGGCTGGATCTTGAGAATTGGGCTGGGTTAAGAAGAAAAAAGGTATTTAACAAATATTGATGGAAAGAACGCAAAGGAAAGAGACCTTAATGTTTTACCTGTAAGTAAGATGGTTGACAGGGGTATTTTGAGAAGTAGGGGCACCTGGCTGTTTCTCTTCAATTGGTGAACTTAAAATCAAATCATAGAGTGCATGAATATAAAAGTATTTGTAAGCATGATGAATAAATGTAGCTTATTTACTGAGTACATGTTTGCCTACACTCTAAGATGAATATAGACTAATATTTACTGTACCTGCCTGTATTCTCAGAGGATTTCCGCAGGATTTCAGAAGGTTTCAGTCCACTGAGGACAATTCTGCCAAAGTTTGGGTCTCGGCTGCACACAGAGATTTGTTATCTTATCTGGCTTCAATCAAATATGTTGTCCTGTGTTGGTAATGAAGTGGAGACCGGTGGTTCTCTACTGGGTGTGTGGGTGTGTGTGTGTGTGTGTGTGTGTGTGTGTGTGTGTGTGTCTGTGTGTGTCTGTGTGTGTCTGTGTGTGCTCCTTTGTTTTCACAGCTTTACATGTACGTATCTTTGTTTGTTTATGATGATGCAAACTCACTCAACAGGTTCATCTTCATCAGGGTCTTGTCTGATCCAGCTGCGGTCTTTCAGCAGACGGGTTTTCCTCTTACTGGTGTCAGCAATTGCCACACTTGAACCTGCGTCCTTGCCATGAACTGTAAGACAAAAGAAGCATATGTAAGCTTGTGTGCAAGTGTGTGGGTATGTGTGTGTGTGTGTGTGTGTGTGTGTGTGTGTGTGTGTGTGTGTGTGTGTGTGTGTGTGTGTGTGTGTGTGTGTGTGTGTGTGTGTGTGTGTGTGTGTACGTGTGAGTGTATTTTTGTGATGGAGAGACAAAGAGGGAGTAAGTGGGTAAGCGGCAAATTGTGGAACAGTTTGCCTGGCTGTTGAACTTACCAACTGTTTGGAACTTGGATTTTATTTTGAGGGGGAAAGACATCACAAAATAATAGAAATGGGGTACAATTCAACCTGTAAATAAAATTTGAAAATATAATTTTTGCATGCAACTCGACTCGCACGACCTTACATGACATTTTTTTTTACATTCTGCTGTAGACTTTAACAAAACAGTAAAACAAATAAATAAATACATATCTAATACTACTAATAATAATAACACTGGAGGGTGAACAATTTTATTAGGGTGATCATTTTTATAATAATATTACAGAAATGGATGGTTTTAGGTATTACAGAAGTTGCTCACACCAAAATTGAGCAAAATGAAAAAGAGTAAAAACCTCACCTTTTGAAAGCCAAGTTGACAAGAATGACAGATGGGTTGGAATAGAGATTGTCTTCTAAGAGAAACCTAGTCAATTTGCCTTTTGCACTTTCTGCCTCTTTGTAAATGTGTTTTTTCCCCCCAGCTCTCCATTCAACTCTCACAGCCTGATTCCATGTCTTTTTAACTGTACAGGTCTCTTGACAGCTTTCCTAGGAGGGGGCAGGGAAGAAGGTGTGGCAGAAAAACACACAAATGATACCTGTGGTGTGAGCTAGAAAAGATAAGTTGAACCCCCAGCAGTTAATGGTGATCGAAAAGTACTTCAAAAACATCTGGTATTAGAAATAGAGATAGGATTTGGCCTATGCTTTAGTTAACCAGACAACGCACTCTCCGTCTCTGTGCGTCACACTGCATGTTTTCTAAATCCATAGTCTTGAAAGCCAAAATATGGAATTTGATTTAAATGACGATTTGATTAATGAATTACAACTATAAGGAATTTTATTTTAATCAGGGGCTAGCAGCCACTAACACAGTGATATTGTCTCCCTCTACCGCATCTAAATGGCAAGTGCCGCTAGCCTTACTTCCCAGAATGCACTGCTGAGACATCAACAACACAAACGCCATTTTCAGCTGTCAGTGAAAAACTCGAGCCAACTTGCTGGTAAGAAAGTAGGTCACGAGTAGGTTTAGCGAATCTCGAATGAAAAAAAACGGTAACTTGGATTCTTCAACTGGCCAACGATAATCGTAAAGGTCGGGACCTAATGCTCTTGATCGGCTGGCGTGCTCGTATGCAATTTTCTTGTGTGGGCCCTGGTTGATGTGAGAGTTATCGCCTGTATTCACAACACACAAGCAACGATTGAAGCTAAACAACCAGGTAAAACACATGGGAGCGGCCATTCCTGCTCAGTTAGTTTACTTTTACGCCATTATAAATTATTATTGGGGTTTTTGCTGTGTTCTTAATGTATATGCCGCATTGTAGGTAACATTGTTTATATGGTTACTCGCTAAAATAGCCTAAGCTTTCGCTTCCCTCCACGCATTGATGCTAAGGCAAGCATATTTGGGCCTGTGCTGTGGGGAAAGTGGGCGTGCTTCTACTGGCAGGTTAATAATAGGCCGACTTTTTATAAGTGTGTCCGATAATAATTCAATAATAATACTTTCAGTTTGAGTCCCTAAAATCCAAATGTTTCCATTACATGAGCGTATCTGAAAACTTGGGGGAAAAACTTACAAGTGTAAAAAAAATTAATAAATAAATAAAAAAGTCTATGCATCTGTGCTGAACAGAAATGGGTACTACCAATAGAACTAGCCCCACACGATTTGAATACATTGCGTTTCCTTTGCCTAGAATGAAACGTGGGCTTCTTGGGAATAAGGAGGGGGAAGAAAAGAAGGATGGAGGAGGCCCCAGTCACGGGACCGACGAGGAAAGTAAGCGGGTTCGCAAGCTGAGCGAGAAGAAGGAGGAGGAGGAGTGGGAGGAGTCAGTTAACTGGGCTGGCCTTCCACAGGAAATCATCCTACACATTCTTCAGTACCTCCCGCTGTTGGACCGAGCCTTTGCCTCACAGGTGTGTGACCCAAACAAATCAGGATCCACCAAGGGGGATGAATCAGACCCCGTCCATTGTGGGGATGCAAAGATGGTGGGCAACAAAACATGAATCGTGACTAATGATCCTAATATAAATAATGGTATTGTCTACCTGCCGTTAACAGGTGTGTCATAGCTGGAACCAGGCCTTTCACATGCCGGAGCTTTGGCGCTGCTTTGAGTTTGAACTGAACCAGCCAGCTAGCTCCTACTTGAAGGCCACCCATCCTGATCTTATCAAGCAGATCATCAAGAAACATTCTAACCACTTGCAGTACGTCAGCTTCAAGGTAAGAACCATCAGGCGAGAGGAGAGAGTGAGAGGGGGGGGACTTTTAGTGCATCATTCCCGGTTGGGTGAAAGACAATTTAAGAGCAAAAGAATAATGTGTGCGTGCGTGCGTGTGCGTGTGTGTGCGTGCGTGTGCGTGTGCGTGTGTGTGTGTGCGCCATTTTAGGTGGACAGCAGCATGGAGTCAGCGGAGGCCGCATGCGACATCCTGTCCCAGTTGGTCAACTGTTCTCTGAAGACCCTGGGCCTCATCTCCACCGCCCGGCCCAGCTTTATGGAGCTGCCCAAGGTAAACTACAGCCAACACTACTAGTCTCACAAAGGCTGGCAGGCAGGTGGACAGACAGACAATCAACACACACACACACACACACACACACACACACACACACACAGATAGACAGATGGGCAAACAGACAAGACAGACAAGACAGACAGACAAGACAGACAGACAGACAGTTAGGGCAAGGCAAACAGGCAGACAGACAAGGCAAGGCAAACAGGCAGACAGACATGTAACTTACCACTGATCACACTGAAAATCTTCACATAAAAAAAACAAAAAAAAACAGACATCTATAAACCTTCATCAGAGGGATGAAGGTGTTCCTTTTGGATGGAATGTAAAACCTTATTCACCATTCCCCTCACTCTGGTCCATCCTTTCCTCTCCTCTCCAGTCTCATTTCATCTCGGCGCTCACCGTGGTGTTCGTCAACTCCAAGTCCCTGTCGTCCCTGAAGATTGACGACACGCCTGTGGACGACCCCTCCCTCAAGGTCCTGGTGGCCAACAACAGCGACACGCTCCGGCTGCTGAAGATGAGCAGCTGTCCGCACGTGTCCCCAGCAGGTAAGAAGGGAGGGAGGAAGGGATGAGGGAGGAGAGAGGAGGTTTGAATGGAGGAATGCAATAACAAGCTTCACGTTTACAAAACGTTGCTGCTTGCTCGACTCACTCTGGTTTGTATATGTAAATCGGTAATGCAGGTTAAACGTGTTTGAATGTTTTGCTTTATTCGTTTGGCCGTAATCATCTTTTTCAGATTATTTCAATTCGACCGTCGAAACCGTTGAAACAGATTTACTCATCTATCTTCCCTTCACCTCCTCCCGTCAAGGTATCTTGTGTGTGGCCGACCAGTGCCACGGCCTGAGGGAGCTGGCGCTCAACTACCACCTGCTGAGCGACGAGCTGCTGCTGTCGCTCTCCTCGGAGAAGCACGTCCACCTGGAGCACCTCCGCATCGACGTGGTGAGCGAGACCCCTGGCCAGCAGTTCCACGCCATCAAGAGGAGCAGCTGGGAGGCCATGGTGCGCCACTCGCCCAAGTTCAACCTGGTCATGTACTTCTTCCTCTACGAGGACGAGTTCGGCCCCTTCTTCCGCGACGAGATCCCCGTCACGCACCTGTACTTCGGCCGCTCGGTCAGCAAGGACGTGCTGGGCCGCGTGGGGCTCCACTGCCCCCGGCTGGTGGAGCTGGTGGTGTGCGCCAACGGGCTGCGGCCGCTGGACGAGGAGCTGATCCGCATCGCCCAGCGCTGCACGCAGCTGTCGGCCATCGGGCTGGGCGAGTGCGAGGTGTCGTGCAGCGCCTTCGTGGAGTTCGTCAAGATGTGCGGCGACCGGCTGTCGCAGCTGTCCATCATGGAGGAGGTGCTGGTGCCGGATCATCGCTACGGGCTGGATGACATCCACTGGGAGGTGTCCAAGCACCTGGGCCGGGTCTGGTTCCCCGACATGATGCCCACCTGGTAGAACCGAGGGGCCCAAACAACATGGCCGTGTTTTTCGGGGGGGAAAAGGAGCTGGGTGTGGGAGCGAATGTAGATTTAGGATGTGCCTGTGTATTAGTAAGGTTGTGGTCGCTCATGCTCATTCCCTCACCCAGACTGTGGTTTTTACCAGTGTTCAGAGGAACTGTTAGTAGGGTTTAGGATCTTAAAGTGGACTTCTATATTCAAACCTTTTATCATATAGACAACATCTTTCAACCTAATCCCTAACAATCTGCTTCACTGCGGAGGTGCGATGTTTATATGTAAATGAGTGTATATATGTATTTTCGGCTTTCTCTCACACCACACGTTCAGCACTTTGTGATTCCCTTTTGGGAAAAAGACAGTAATGTCAAGTTAAGTGTGATGATTGTTCCCCCAACAAAAAGCATTTAGGCTGATAGATACTTCTCTGTTGACTGTGATATGTAATCTGAGTCACATGTTCATTAGAGGTAATTGTGCAGAGGTGTTGATTCAGAGTGTGTTTTAGCACCTCCTCTGACTCAGCATATTCTAGAGCAGAAACGGTTCTAAGGAGAACCCAGGCTTTGTTAATTCTATAACGCTGTATTTATATATTTGTTATTTGTTAATAGGTGGAAGTGGCTTAATATAATTTTTATCATGACTTTTAATGTTTTTGTGATATTTTAACAGATTTATTGAATCATGCACTTTCTTTATTTTCCAAATGAAGTTTCAAATTGTATGATTGTGTTGTAGTTGTCAATGTAGTGTTGCTGCTAATTGTAAATTAGGTATGGGAAATAATGTGGGGACAATCAGATGTAAAATAATTTGGAATTTTCCCATTCAATTATACTGTATGTTATATATATTATATCTACAGTATACTTGTTTATTTTGTAATTTGGCTTTCATGGTTTTGCTTTTACATAGTTGTGGTAGCAGTTTGACCACACTACAGTTCAGAGGTTCAGTAGCCAGATGAATTTATCCAAATGTTAAATCCTTAATGATGTCAGCTGCAAGCTCTGTAGCTTGAACTCGGTTCTGGCTAGCAAATACAAAACAATATAATACTGGGTTCCGCTACCTACATAAGCACAGACCATACTGGTCCAAATTGTTTCTGTTAATGCTGCGCAGTTCTATCAACTTTCGTTGAAAACCTTCCAGCATAGATCAACTCAGTGTAAAAATGCTTAGTAAAAATATAAATGAATCCTTAATAAACAATTTAACATCCATTGTTTCTGCAGCCTACTACAAACTTATTGAATAAAAATATACTTTATATTTGTATACTGTACATTGCTGTCTGTCAGATTGTTTAACTGTCTTCATTTCTATTGTTGTAAATAGCTTTTAGTTTCTACTTTATTAAGCTAATGAATATGCTTATTTTATATGTAGGCTGTGGTCCAAATTATTTTGATTTCAGATTTTGCTCTGATTTATGCCGATGTAAGTTCAAGTCTGCTGACACGATGCTATTTTATTTAAGCCTTTTTTTTTTTAAATAAAACTTTGTCAGTGTGACCATAAGTGGGTTTGAGTTTTTTAGATGAGTATCATACAGAGGTTACATAGAAAGCTGATAATTTTGCATTAAAACAATAAAAAATGTATTGCCATCTTGGATTTACACTATTTACACTTAAAAAAGACAAGCATTAATTGGTGTTGCACATTGCACAGGATTTTGAAATTTTATTTTAGTTTCATTCTTGTCCTGTAGATAGTGCCATTGTGCTGTATGTCCTCTTTGGTCCATGTATTCATCCGTGTACACTAAGCTAGATGTAATTTATATGGCTGTCAACAGAGTTCTAAGAGCTTCGCCCCTTGACTTAAGCACTATGTGGGTAAAGAAAATCATGGCCATTTCTATACACGTTTTTAGGGCTCCACCTAATTTACTTTCGGTTTTTCCAATAGGTATCTGTAGATCTGCTTCTTCTATATTTTCCCTCATTGGATGATTTAGCTTCTTCGTTTGGACATCCGTGGCTTTCAAGATCTGTTCCGGTACATTTTATTTCCCCCAGGGGAACTCCCTGTGCCCTGTAACCTATGGGTGAGCTAGAGGCACAGGGTCAAATAGCACCGATGGCCTCTTCACCCCAACACTGAATGAAACACAGCTTCTCTGGTGGGCTGAAAAGTCTCCATCCTCCGACTTCACCCATTCTATCCGTCAGTCAGCATGTTAGTTTAAAGTGTGTCCGTCTGTCAACTACAAAGTCAGTCAGTCAAGACAGTTTTTTTCAGTCAACAAAGTTAGTTGGTCAGTGAACTTGCCAATCAATCAACTACAATTTCCAGTGAACCAACAGCTATATATACAAGTGAAATATTGAGACTTCCTTGCAAAACTACGTTCCACGAACAAGGGCAATTTGTGGGTGTTTAAAGGAAGTTCTTGCAGTGGCTGTAGGAATGAGGATTTCTCTGCACCACAGAATTTTCTGGATAAAGCTTTTTTTCATTAAGCAATCACATTTCAAAGAAATTAGATTGAAATGCATCATCAACACAGCATGAATCACAAAATGTGTAACTCAATCAAAATTATGATGCAATCTCAGAAAATACTGTGCGGCATAAACTGCCGTAGATAGAAACGTCTTAATTTTACAAAAACACTGTAGTTTCATGAGTCATGAACATATTGAATGACATGGAGTCAGAGCACATGATGATGAATCGGTTTCTGAATAGCAGGACATGAAAAGCCTTCAACAAATCCATTTCAGCCTCTTTTCCTTGTATTCTTGTATCCTCTTCCTCCTCAATGTCAACTCTCTCTCTCTCTTTCTCTCTCTCTCTCTCTTTCTCTCTCTCTCTCTCTCTCTCTCTCTCTCTCTCTCTCTCTCTCTCTCTCTCTCTCTCTCTCTCTCTCTCTCTCTCTCTCTCTCTCTCTCGCTCTCTCTCTCTGCTGCTCTCTATCTCTCTCTGTCTCCTACATTCTCAGTCGTTCTCCATATCAGGAAGTGGTATAAATAATTAGAGAGACCAATTTTCCTGGGCACTGGATGGATTCTACAGCAGGCTTATTCACAATTAGTCATTGGATTAACTCACCGATTTCAGCATTCTAACTCAGGGTCTCATAGTCAGTGGGGAAAGCCATTCTTTTCATGGGATCTATAGAAACATTCATCAATAGTAATGCTTTTTGATGAATGGACAAGGAAATTAATGCATGGCTGGATGCATTGAGGCTAAAGAAATCAATACATGGACCCATATGATCTGGGTGTCTAAATGCAGCACTTTCTGTGAACTAGAAAGGTTTTTCTAGATCAAGAGTACCTATTGAGTTACAGTATCCATATTGACAGACCACCACATGATCGCACAACATCTTGAATGTAGAAAAAGAACAACCAGATCAATCATCCGTCAGATGAAAGCACTAGTCTCTCACTAATTGGTATGCACGAAGTCTTTGTAGAACAATGGAATGGGAATTGTCATGTAAGGCCACTACATGAGGCTAAAAGCGTATTAACATGATGTGCATGTCACAAACATATACATTTCATTGCTGGAGCCCTAAGCTGAATCTTTCACTTGACAAAGAACATCAGAGGTGGCTTTGTAACCCGACACCTCCCTGAAACCATAATCCGGCGGGCAGAGGAAGTGAGGGGAGGGAAATGTGATGCTTTAAGAGGTTGCTGCTTGCTTCCATCCTGTGGGGATTTAGATGTGACTCGGCCATCTTGTATAGATGGAGGAACCAGGAACAAGCTAATCTGTGAATGTATGTTGAACGGACTTGCCGTGTTGTCTGTTTGATTACACACAACACAAAATAAAACATGTTTTTTTTAATATAGCCAGTAAGGTTTCTTTTATTCTGAACATTTAGGTGCATAAAAAGTTCTGAGTCAACCACTGCCATTCTATGACATTGTTGGTTTTGTTTTGAATGCCATTGTCCCTTATTTGGATAGGTAAAATGGTTTAAAAGCTTTGACAGATGGGGAACTGCATAAAGTTTAAAACCATTGGGCAAAGTCTGAGTTTGCCAACAGGATTTGACAAAAACCTGTGACTTCTTGACTCTTTCCCCACATTTAAGCTCTTCAGACTATTTAATTTACCATACAGCAAGAAGCATGCAGCCATGAAAAGTAGGTTACAACTGGGGTGAAATCTCATTGATTGGAACACAGTGTCTGTAGGCCACGTTTACAACATTGCCTCGGTGGAGGCTAGGCTATCTGGGTTGTGGGAGCAGATTACAGACACATGTGCAGTTCATTATTTCTAGTGTACTATACATATATTTATCTATATATCTATATCTATATATATATTTATATATATGTATATATATATATATATATATATATATATATATATATATATATATATATATGTGGGTAAATGTATGTATGTATGTACTGACACAGATAAGACAATGACAAAACACAGAACAACCAAAGCCTGGGGCTTACGGACACAAAACCAAACACAGGTGCAAACAATAACCCTGATTAGAAGCCCTGGGTGAAACTCCCTGACGTGCCCTGCTGGGTGGATCCCAGTGTTCCAGCCTTGTCTACATGACAAGGCTGCACGCTCAGTTCCTGTTTTGATAGCAATGCCCTCATATGGTATGTCAATAATGTAAACCCTCCTCCTCTCTCTCTCTCTCTCTCTCTCTCTCTCATTAGTGACTCTCAGACGCCACCACTGTCTCTCACCTACTCTCCTCGTCATAGTCACTATCTCTTACTTTCTCCTAGCATGCCCCCCCCCCCCCCCCAACACACACACTCTTTAACCCAAGCCTGTTTATCTGTGCCCCCATCCCCTTTCTCTCTGCTGGAATGTGGAGTATGTCAGACGCCAGGCCCACCGCCATCCCCAGTCGAGGCCACCCAGTGCTAGGCTTGAGCTGCCTTTAACCCATCTACCTCTCACTGGGCCCCAAGAAACAGAAACATTCAGTACATGGTAAAAACAGTGAATGAAACAAACGGGTCAAGACTTGTGAGTGTTTGATGCATTTGTACACATTTGTGGAGTATACTGAAACAGAGGGACTGAGAAACGTACTTGTGTTTTTTTTGTGTGAAATAAACAAATTGCTGGGATGCTGTAGGCTTTTAGTTGAGACTATATCTTATTATATATATATCTTAAATGATATATAATATAATCTGTTTAATGGAGGTTATCATCGTTATAATTATCAATCTTCTGTGCAGTTTGACCTTTTATGTCATGATGAGATGGTAAATGGCTACTGGTCAGTGACTGTGAAGCTGCACTTCAAATGTGAACCACTTGTGGCCTCACTTGTGGCCCCCCCCCACCACCCCCACCACCCCCACCCGGCCTTTGAAATCAAAATTACGCCGATGAATTCCCTGGGATTAAATTTGAGAGGAATAATATTTGTCAAGATGCAATTTATTTTTCCAAACGAGAAAAAACATGAGTGTCATTACAATGCACAGTTGGGAGTATTTGTCTATCAATTTGTTATCCAAAAGACTACAAAAGTATTTTGTTAATATAATATTATCAAATAATAATCAGAACTAAAGCATCCTGTATATTGTTAAAATATCCACTATAACCTGATGATCTATGTCTATGCTAACATGATTCTGGTTAGCTAAATCTAGATGTCTGTACCTAACAAATCTAATTTAGAGGATGTCTGCGAAAGACATTGTGTGCATGCAATTTGTGTCCTCCTTAATGGATTGCTCACTGTCTTCATTGGAATTGAAGGTAGATTTTTTTTTCTCTAGATAGATTTCATTAGGTTTTTTAATATGACATGCTTAGTAGACTCTTTTATGGTGAAAGATGGAGAATGCATATCCTTGATTGACTATAGTAACCAATCTAAATTGTTATCAACAGACAAATTAGAAAGGCATACTCCACCTGTGTGACTCATGGGAGATGCTTTTTACTGACTCTCAAACTGTAGTGCACTGCCTAAAGCATATGGCCTTCAGTATAAAGAACAAGTCTATGTGTTAAATATAGTGCTTAACACGCTATAGCCTTCTAAATAAGGTAAAGCCGCTATTCACTGTCCAAAGCCCTTATCGTGTAGTTTCCTTTTCATATTGAAAATTAAGGCTGAACGACCTCTATGCCAGAGCTGCTTATCTTTCATTGCATCCTGACCTGTCAGTGCGGTTGGGGGGAGGGGTTGGGGGAGGGGGAAAAGAATGTTTGGTATGCGCGGACGACTCCAAAGTGAGACTCATAGGGAGTGGTAAATTGACAGGATACAAGCTACACTTAAAATATACGCACTAAATTATCTAAACACCATTGCAGATTTTTTTAAGTTCCCCACTTTATCGCACCTTCAAAATGAATTTGATTTAATCTTGTATAGTCGCAACATTGTTTTATTCGACCTTGAATGCACCACACAGTTGTAGAGATGGTTTCGCCTGTAGTAGGTGGGACTCCCGGGCGGTCGGCAGGACGTCGTAGATCAATGAACCGGGTGAGTTTCAGGCTTGGACAGTTGCTTGGTGTTCGCATCCAAATAAATGTGACAGTGTTGTAACCGGACTTAAAAGAATATCGCTCATCTGCCTATCGGAATATTTTCTTATACTGTCATTATGAGGATACATTGTAATTAGGCCACTGGATTACATCGAACGGTCCAGCGTAGAACTCGACAAGATTTGCTTCGGTAAAATAACATAGAGGCTAACCTCAGGAGAATGATCTTTGCAAATACAGCCAACCCACTGAAGACCGCAAATCGTAAACAGGTAGGCCTAAAATTGTGCGCATACAGTATTGCCATCCTTACCTGGTGGATGAAAATCTTACGTATTTGATTTCGGAGGAACTAGACCTAATTATGGCATTACGACTTAACATGCCTAATTTAAAAATGTAATAATGACATTGAGCGACTAATGGCCAGCTGGGCCCGAAATAAAAATGACATTAGACTCAATAGAAGTAGGGCGTTGATGAAGGTGGTGTGTGTGTGTGTGTGTGTGTGTGTGTGTGTGTGTGTGTGTGTGTGTGTGCGCGCGCGCGCGCGCGCGAGAGCGTATATATGTGTGTGTGTGTGTGTGTGTGTGTGTGTGTGTGTTAAAGTGGGGCGGGAGAGAGAGAGAAAGAGGGGGGGGGGGGGGGTCTCACCTCATCTAACCTCACCCCCTTAACTTTACCGAAAAGATTGAGTGATACCTGCCAGCCCCTCTCGATGTATATAGCTTAGCTAGCTTTTGCTTCTGTATTTATCGTAGCCACAATTATAGGCCCACCTCCCCATTGGCCTAGGCCTATGCCTATCAAATTTCACCAAGGTACATGGCTACATTTATGACCATTGTTATATGACATGGTGAATATGCCATTGGCAGGGTTTTTCATAGCTTCATTATCTTATAGCTCTCTACATATGTAGCCTATGTGTTCAACATCCGTCACTGGTTCCGGCCTGCCAATGTGGGTCAGTGTGCTGGAGAGAACATTGTGGAAGTCATGCATCCTTAATGCTGCCCGTGCCCTCCTCTCTCACTCAGGTGTAAAATGTTAATGCATACCGCACCGACCCACTCACCGCACCCCAACCACCCAGCGCACCCCCATTCTCCCATTCTTACCTGGCATTGTCTCCTTAGATAGAAATGGAAAACCAAACCATTGATCGATGCCGAGAACGCTGGCATTGACTTACATGTGAGGATGTGCGTTTTGTCAAACCCAGGGGATCATTCCTGGTAAGCCGAAACCCAAAGAGGGGTGTGATCTTAAGGGGCCGTTTCTCAGACGGGGCTAGTGCTCAGAGGAAGCTGGTCCCGTACTACCAACGTTGGCTCCGTGGTAGTCACAGTGTGTCATCGAGATGTAATCCCAATTCAACCGTCAGTCATTATTGTCAGGACTCACATCGTATGTGGTGCATGGTTGTGCCTCAAGCTTGGACCATTAAAATGGTTGGGTTAGGCTACCTAAAACAAGCTCTACCTCTTAGCAAAGGCTACGGCTAGGGGCCAAGGAAGGGGCTTCCATCTGGAATCCTTTTTTCAAGAGCCCTTGTTGACAGTTGCTCTATTTAGGATCACTTTTGTGTAAAAGTAGTCTGTAGCGGCCATTTAATACGTCGCATCAAGTTTGCTGTCACTACCAGATGGTGTTGGTGGTGTGGACCTGGCTGCGTGTGGTTGCAGTGGTATGGAGCTATTTAAATGAATGAGTAAGAGGAAGGAAATGCTTTGCGCCGGGGATTTTTTGTGGGGGGGTTTGGTCACTCGTGTATATCCGCATGTGGTTCAGGATGAGGAGTACGGACCCTGACGAAAACCAGGAACGACCGTCATAGAAACATTTCGCGTGTAAAGACCTTATCTGAAGGCCTGCTTTATGCAAGGTACTCACAAGCATATGACGTTGGTTCTCAGACACACACACACACACACACACACACACACACACACACACACACATACACAAACAAACCTTCGATATTATGTGCTCTAATGACATAATGGGGTAGGCGTTGGGCCGTGCAGCAGTGAAAAAGACTGCTCTGAAAGACAGTGTGACGTGCGTCATCCAGAGCGCGATAGGCCAGACTTGGCTCCGCCGACGTTAACAATATCCCTCTGAGGTGGCATGCCACTCACCTTGCGCAGCACCAGGGCGGCTGTAACCCGAGAGCCGTGTGTCATTGACATGACCAGTGAACTCTCTGTTCCTGACAGGAATGTGTGTGTGTGCGTGTGTGTGTGTACGTGTGTACGCGTGTAATGGTTTGTTTATGTGCATCTGTTTGTGTGCCTATGCCTTTGTACAAGCTCCATGAAGGCTGTGTTGACCGATGCACATCCCCGTCTGTAAAGCCCAACAAAGACTTTTGATTGACGACATGTACAAATGTCCACCCTCTTTTTTACAACGCTGTTCTATGATTTTAAAGGCAGCACCTCCTCAATTTGCTTGAGGGTGAATAGCCTCGACATTGTGTCTATACTTACCCAACCTATTGTGTTATTCGTACAGTACATATAACCCAACCTTCTGTTATACGTAAAGTGCATATAACCCAACCTTCTGTTATATGTACAGTGCATATAACCCCACCTACTGTGTTATAAGTACAGTACTTATAACCCAGCCTACTGTGATATATGTACAGTACATATAGCCCGGCCTACTGTGTTATACGTACAGTACATATAACCCAACCTTCTGTTATACGTACAGTACATATAACCCCACCTACTGTGTTATACGTACAGTGCATATAACCCATCCTTCAGTGATATACTTACAGTACATATTACCCAGCCTACTGTGATATATGTACAGTACATATCACCCAACTTACTGTGTTATACGTACAGTACATATAACGCAACATACTGTGTTATACATACTGTGCATATAACCCAACCTTCTGTGATATACGTACAGTACATATAACCCAATGTTCTGTGCTATATGTTCAGTGCATAACCCAACCCACTGTTCTATACATACAGTACATATTAACCAGCATACGGTGATATGCGTACAGCACATATAGCCCAATGTTCTGTACTGTACAGTACATATAACCCAATCTACTGTTATACGTACAGTACATAACCCAGCCTACTATGTTAGATGTACAGTACATATAGCCCAACGTTCTGTACTGTATAGTACATATAACCCAACCTACTGTGTTATACGTACAGTACATAACCCAGCCTACTGTGTTAGATGTACAGGTCATACAAGCCACCGTTCTGTGGTGTATGTACAGTGTATAATCCAACCTTCAGTGATATATGTTCAGTGTGTATAACCCAATGTTCCCTGTCCTGTTCCCCTGTGTGCAGTCTTATCCCATGGCTCCCCTTAGCCCCAGCAGCAGCAGCAACAGCAGCAGTACCGGCTGGGAGCAGCTCAGCAAAACCAACCTGTACATCCGAGGCCTGCCCCCTGCCACCACCGACCTGGACCTGGTCAAACTCTGCCAGCAGTGAGTGGATGAGTCATGACCTCAGCAAGCACACGCACACACACACACACACACACACACACACACCCTTTGAGTACATCGAAGACTGTTTAGATAGATTCCACTGTTTTGATAGGGCCTCGTATTAGACACAGTAAAGGAACTGAACGGTCTGTTTCCCTTCCTGTTGCCCCATTAAGAGTACATTGGTTTTGAGCCTTCTTTTAGCTCTGCACATTCTCTCCTCTACTTAGTCTGATTCACAAGCATATGGAGGGAGAAGCAAGCAGCCATTTAACCAGCGGCACCAGCAGCAGCTGTTTGTGTCGTGTTTGGTTGTGTTGTGTTCCCCCTCCCTACGGTGCTCGCCGGCACAAAGCAGAACTGAAAGCTCTTTTCATGGCAACGCGGCCTGAATGGAAATATAAAGGGGAGGCCATGAGGCTGCATGATAAGCCTGCTCTAAAAAAAAATAATAAAATAAAAAAACACACAGAACACCAGTTCTGCAAACTCCGCTGGTTTGGTAGAGTTCAAGTGTAAGCGGTAGGTCAGCGGTGTTCTCTAAGGCAATGGGGTTCGTTTCCTGATCCACCCCAAGTCAAACATGGCTTTTGATATACATAGGCAGATGCCGTGTCTTCTTTTGTCATCAGCCCTACTAGTTGTTTTAATTATTTATTATTGTATATTATTGTTGTTATTATTATTATTCATTATTTCGATCAGGTTCACATCATTTGTAATAGGGAATTATCCGGTCAAATAACAGAAAACAGGATTGATAGGTTCAAAAAAAGCTTATAGATATCATGCGTAATCATAAAGGTTTTTTGTTTTTCATTGAGTATTATAGGGACACTGACCATAAAAATGGAATGCATGGATTGGGAAGGAAAGTTATTGTTTTTCTAGCAACTTAGCATGTGTGGTGTTTTTTTTAGGTATGGCAAGATCCAGTCAGCAAAAGCTATTCTGGATAAAACAACCAACAAATGTAAAGGTCAGTATCTTTCTAGACATCTGCTACTTATTCAATTCTCGCCGTAATCATGAAAAAATGTGGCTCGTCATTCTCGCCAATTGTGTCACGCCAATTCCGTTTGGTAGGTTGAAACTCACTGTAATGGCGTGTTGAAAGTCTCATTCAATATTTGGGAAAACTAGTCGCCTGCCAAAACTATCTGAAAGGCTGGGCGTGTGCTGCAGGCGGCGGTGGAATGAAGCTCCTACAAACAGGCAGCCTCTCTTTGTGATGATGAGCAGCATGCCTATGTACTGGTGTGGCGGTGCTCTGTGCAGTGTATTGCAGTGCGTTGTCTCTGTCCTAACCCAGTGTTGGGTGTCTCTCCTCAGGTTATGGCTTTGTCGATTTCGACAACCCAACTGCAGCCCTGAAGGCCGTGCATGCCCTCAAGACCAGCGGCATTCAAGCCCAGATGGCCAAGGTGAGATTAGACCCACAGAACTTTGTTTCCCCTGTGTGCGCGCATGTCGAAATGTATGCTTCTGTGTGTGTGTGGAAGGGAGGTATGTCTGTCTGTACAGCGTGTACGGTTGTGTGAGAATGCGTTTGTGTGTGTGTGTGTGTGTGTGTGTGTGTGTGTGTGTGTGTGTGTGTGTGTGTGTGTGTGTGTGTGTGTGTGTGTGTTTGTTTTGTGCTTGTATGCATGCATGCCTGCCTGCCTCGATAATAGTGTGTGAGAGAGTGAGAGAGCAAGATAGCGGTCACATGGTTCCAGCTGACTGGCTCTTCCTCCCGTGACCCCATTTACATTCTCTGCAGCAGAAACCAGATGCTGAGTCTCTGTGCCAGCCAAATAACCACCCAGTCCACACTACACGCGCTGAACTATCCAGCCTGCTGACGGCTTAAACCAGCGCCCCCCCCAGACTGTCTCTCTGCGGTTTCTCTCTCATGTTAGCCATTACGCTCCAGCTAATTGCCGTTAGCCTCCGCTTGTACCCAAAGCAAACAGTAGTGTGCTTAGAGCCACACTTGGTCGTGTCGTTAGCATTATGCTAATCCTCCAGGAGCTCTAATGAGGCGAGGGGTCTTATTTACCGATGACCCACGAAGGCTTGGAGCGGGGCTAATTCTCCAGCCAAGACCCCGCTCTGACCCCCCCCCCCCCCCCCCCCCCCCCCCCCCCCAGTGTGGCCGAGGACGACGCCCCCCCCCCCCACCCCCCACCCCCACCCACCCCCCCTCCCTGGCGATAGTAACATTTCTGCGGGTCAGCAGACACCGCCCCTGTGCTCCTCTGGGGCAACAGACACCTAAGGTCGAGCTCCCACCGTTAGTGCAGATGCAAGCAGAACACTGCGGTTCACGTGTGTGTGTGTTAGACTGCGTTACGAGCCGTGGTGCTTCCACTGGCAGGGTGGAGTCAGGAAAGGCCTTAGTCCAGCTGATTTGAAGAAAGGAGGAAAAGAAAAAAAATGTACGTCTGCTGCTTTGACTGAGAGGAATGGTGACGTGCATCTGGGTGTGAGCGAGAGTGAGAGGAAGGGAGGGAGAGAGGGAGAGAATGTGTGTGT
>CM030173.1:5810819-5845819 GCA_017639675.1 Aplochiton taeniatus | reverse complement strand
GTCCTTGAAGTTCCCAAACAAAAGCAGAAATAGATCTATGTTGAAACGGCGGTGGCCTTTTGCAAGATGAACCACATCGGTTACGCAATACTGGTCTGCCGCTGCTATGAGCGGAGGTGTAGGCTAAATGTTGATTACAATTCATAATCAATCAGTCTGGCGTAGGTTTTTCCAACGTTCAGCTGTGTGTCTGTGTCTGGCGTAATCGTATGTTTTACATTTCCCTTTGCAGGGCGGTATGACGTTGACCTACGACCCCTCCTCAACAGCTATGCAGAATGGGTGAGTCACACGCATAGCTGAGGCTGTCCTTGTATAATGACTCACCAGTGACTCCCCAGCCAACTGACCACTTCAGAGCCATTTCCTCCTACGGCCTGACTTTGGGAACTGAGGATAGCTTTGAAGGAAAGACGGATAGACAAACCAATTATTTGCATTAGTTGTTCATGTAAAATATGTATAACAGAATGTATTGTATCATATTGCATAACGATACAAATACGATAAAACTATAAAAATCCACGATGTTGCCTGTTAGTGTGCGTAACCCTGCCCTTTCATTGGTAGGTTTTATCCTTCGCCGTACGCCCTGACCAATAGGATGATGACGGCCCAGACTGCCATGTCTCCGTACATGTCTCCTATCTCTGCCTATCAGGTACTTGCGAATGAGCTAATATACACCAGGCAGCTCCCAACATGCTCATACTCGAGTGTACAGTCTATCGTGAAGATTAAACGTCTTTTCCTCTCTCTTTCTCACTTCCTTTCTCTCTCCTCCGTTTTCTCTTTCACTTTCTTTTACTCTCTTGTTTCGCTCTCCCTCACTTTCCTCATTGGTCCTCCTGTTCTCCCTCAGGTACAGAACTCTTGGATGACCCATCAGCCTTACATCATGCAGCACCCGGTAAGTTGGAGGCACCAAAACATGGCCACAGTCCACCCCCGTACGCTAGGTCAGGGGCAGTGTACGCGTTCACGGCCACGGTCCAACTCTGTGCTGGGTTAGGGGGGGGGGGGGGGGGGTGTCTGTTTGCGTTTACGGCCACAGTCCAACTACGTGTGCTGGGTTGCGGGGGGGGGGGGGGGGGTGGGGTGGGGGGGGGGGGGGGTGTATTTGCGTTCTGCCACGGTCAGAACACGGAGCCGGTAGAAAAACATGGAATGTTACTTTAATCAGGCCGTTCTGCTGACTGGGTAAAAGCAACAAGTTCTGGAACACGGTGTGGGAGGAGGAGGACTAAGGAGACTTCAGCTGAGTTCTAGGACAGTGTGTGTGTTCTATGTGTGTGTTTTTGTTTTGTTTTGATGGCCTTATTGTTTATCTCTCTGCTTTGTGTTGTTACGTTTGAGTGTGTATTTGTTTTTTTCTTTGTCTGTGTCTTGTATGTGTATGCTTACAATATGTATGCATATGTTTGTTTAGGATGATTATTTATATATATATATATATATATATATATATATATATATATATATATATAAAGTGTGTGTGTGTTTGTGTGTTATATTTGTGTGTGTGTGTGTGTGTGTGTGTGTGTGTGTGTTAGGATTCTAACAGCTCTTGGGTTTAAGATCTATTCCCTTACTGTCTTGTTGCTATAGAGGGGTTGTGGAGGCCCCTAGTAGAGCGAGTTTTAACAATTCAGACACTTAAAATACGTTGAACACGAAGCTGACAAACTACTTGTTTAATACTTCGGATGAATGTTGGTCAAAACAGATTTTTTAGATGTATAACTCAGAAATGTGCTTTTCTTTGGTCATGCTCAATCCACTTTCCAAACTTGTATTTGTCATATTTACAGTCCCCTCCAAAAGTATTGGAACAGTAATGCCAATTCCTTTATTTTTGCTGTAGACTGAAAGCATTTGGGTTTGACACCAAAAGATGAATATGAGACAAAAGATCAATATGTCAGCTTTTATTTCCAGGTATTTTCATCTGGATCTGATAAACAACTTAGAAGATATCATTATTTGTAAAGGAACACCACATTTTTTGTTGAGCAAAAGTATTGGAACATGTGACTAACAGGTGTGTTTTGTTTCCCAGGTGTGTCTTATGACATTTATTATTCAAACAATAAATAACACTGAATGTCTAGGCTCAGTTTCAGATTCTGGTTTTGCCTGTGCAGACTGCAGTTATAGTAATCAACATGAAAAGCAGAGAACTGTCTATGGGTGAAAAGAAAGCAATTGTGAAGCTAAGAGAAGATGGGAAATCAATCAGAGCCATTGCACAGACACTAGCCATAGCCAGTACAACAATTTGGAATATCCTCAGGAAGAAACAAACTACTGGTGTACTAAGTAACAGACATCGAACGGGACGACCAAGGAAAACAACAGCAGTTGACGACAGAAACATTGTCAGAGCTGTGAAGAAAGACCCTAAAACTACTGTTGGTGAGATCAACAACAACCTCCAGAGGGCAGGAGTGAAGGTTTCAGAATCCACTGTTCGCAGAAGACTTCATGGACAACAGTACAGAGGCTACACCAGAAGATGCAAGCCATTCATTAGCATAAAGAATAGGAAGGCCAGGCTGGATTTTGCCAAAAAGTACAGAGACGAGCCTCAAAAATTCTGGGAAAAAGTTTTATGGACTGATGAGACGAAGATTAACTTCTACCAGAGTGATGGAAAGGCTAAGGTTTGGAGAAAAAAAGGATCTGCTCATGACCCCCAAAACACAAGCTCATCTGTCAAACACGGTGGAGGTAATGTGATGGCTTGGGCTTCAATGGCTTCTTCTGGGACGGGCTCATTAATCTTCATTGATGATGTAACACATGATGGCGGCAGCAAAATGAATTCGGAAGTCTACAGAAACATTTTGTCTGCCAATTTAAAGAAGGATGCAACCAAACTGATTGGGAGATCCTTTGTCATGCAGCAAGATAATGACCCTAAACACACTGCAAAAGCAACAAAGGAGTTCATCAGGGGCAAGAAGTGGAAGGTCCTAGACTGGCCAAGTCAATCTCCAGACTTAAACCCTATAGAGCATTCTTTTTACCTTCTTAAAAGGAGACTGAAGGGAGAAACCCCCTAAAACAAGCAACAACTGAAAGAGGCTGCAGTGAAAGCCTGGAAAGGCATAACAAAAGAAGAATGCAAAAGTTTGGTGATGTCCATGGGTCGCAGGCTTGATGAAGTTATTGAAAGCAAAGGATTTGCAACAAAATATTGAGTCTTATTCACTTAAATCCATTTCAAGTCTATCTGTTCCAATACTTTTGCTCATCTAAAAATGTGGTCTTTCTTTTCAAATAATGATATCTTCTAAGTTGTTTATCAGATCCAGATGAAAATACCTGGAAATAAAAGCTGACATATTGATCTTTTGTCTCATATTCATCTTTTGGTGTCAAACCCAAACGCTTTCAGTCTACAGCAAAAATAAAGGAATTGGCATTACTGTTCCAATACTTTTGGAGGGGACTGTATGTGACTTTTTGTCCTTTTTGTCCTTTCCTATTGATGTGTATTTATGTATAGGTTAAATTGTACCTCACTTCAAGATATGCCCCGAACAGAGAACCTGTAGTTCTGTATCTGTTAAGCTTGTTATCATGAGCTTCTGTGTGTGTGCGTGTGTGTGTGTGTGTGTGCGTGTGTGTGTGTGCGCGTGTGTGTGTGTTGGGATTCAAACAACTCCCGGGTCTGTGTGATCTGGTCCCTTAGTGTGTTGTTGCTAGAGAGGGCTTGTGAAGGAGCCTAGTACAGCTAGTTTTCCTTCCCTCCGGTGCAACAGATGAGTCAAAGGACTCCAGGGCTGCGTCGAATTCCGTAAAGTCTCTCTCGCTCTCTTTTTTCGCCCGGTCTTGTTTACTCCATCTTTGCACACCAGCCAGGTGTACACGCTCCAATGGTTTCACAAAGCTAGCTTCCCATTATCCGATTGTTTATTTTTTCCCACCAAGTCAATCTCGCCAGCCTTTTGCCAGGGAAAATCAAACAAGGCTAAATGGAAAGCGTACAGCATTTTGGAATGGAATGCAGCCCAGCACCCCCACCCCCCACCCCCTCCCTCAAGTTCCCGCCTTACTGCCAACTTCCCTCCCTCGGCCCGGTCTGTGGATCCAACAGGAAATGCCTGGAGCCGAGACAGTCTTATGACTCTGAGGTTGTTTGACTCTCCCAACAGATGGTTTCCAGTAGAACAAGTGTCTGTGTTAGATTGCCCCTCCCCCTCTTTTGACTAGGAAATGGTCCGTTCCCTCAAGGCATTTATGTTTTAAAGGGATAGCCCACATGAAAAAAAGAGCCTTTGACGTTTCATTTAAACAAAGCAGGCGCGTCTAATATGTTGAACATGAAGCGGAAAAACTCACATCGGCTAGTTCAAACTAACGGCTCTGCACAGAGAAGTTTCATAACCAAGTCTTTCTTGGCTGTGGATTCATCTTAAAACATTTTCTTGACATGGCTATGCAGCTTTGTGCTTTAGCCCTTTGTGGCTTTTCCTATTGATGTGTTTTTCTGTATTGGTTAGACTGTACCTCACTTTAAGTCTAGATGTGCTCCCCGTACAGAGGAACCAGCAGTTCTTGTAGTCTGTTAAGCTCATTATCTTGAGCGTCTTCTGTCTGTGTGTGTTTTGTGTAATGCAGGCTGCTGTGATGTCGCCCTCTGTTGACCACTCCATGTCCATGCAGCCCACGGCCATGCTGGCACAGCAGATGACTCACATGACTCTGGCCGGTGGAGGACAGGTGAGGCCGGCCCCTGTTTGTTAGCTCGACTTCGCTAGGATCAGACCACACACACACACACACACACACACGGGAACACTATCACAGTATGCAGCAATGTGTGTACTTGTATAGATAAGGATGGAAAATCAACATGGAAGAGTTTTAACTGATGAATTATTTGACCCCCTCTCCGTTCAGCCGTACATTTCAGCTAACCCAGCCGGAGCCTACATGCCCCAATACGCTCACATGCAGACCGTAAGTGGGGAAATTGTTACTCTTTATTTTATAGTACACGTCGTTCTGTTTTCAATTTCACACACATTGAGCTAATCCTCATCAATATTTCCTTTGATTTAATACTTTTAAAATCAGGAATGATCATGAATGTGGCTCGTGTACCTGCAAACACGTGGGTCATATATATATATATATATATATATAATGTGTAATGTATTGATCCACTGGTTTGCACGTATAAGAGGCACATCTGGTTGTTAGCAGATGCCAGTGTTGATTTATGTTTAGGAATTTCATATGGTGAGTTCAGTAACAGTAATCAGTGGTCTATTGTCCTCCAGGAAAATGGAACGCAGCAGCAGGTAGATTCGTCTAACAACTCCTCACCTTACAGTCAACAAAGCAAGTAACCATAAGGTATGTGTGTGTATTTCTCTGACTGGTCGTGTTATTTTTTAGCACATTGACTTCAATCAATACCCCGAAACTTGAACAACACTTTTTTTAGTTTTTCCTCATAGCAATTTGTATTTGTAGTATGGCTATATAAGACCCCTGCGTCAACAAGGATGCTGTTAGTTATAGTTTGGGTAGTTAATAAACATAATGTTACGGGTAACCCTTTACTTAAGGAAAACTATGAAAAGGTTTTTAAATCCCATTAGCCATGAACATGTAAAATAATCTGTAATGTTTTGAACTTCATAGGTTACTCCCCCATTGAGCCGAAGTGGATATTGTGTGCCATGGCCAATGACATCACAGTGATAGCCGTTGTGGTCTCTTCTGGTGGGACCAGATCCAGGAACTCTTTTGCGCAGATACAACTAATAGTCTGTGTAAGGTGGAACCCATAGAAATCAATGGTGAAGTATAAGACAAGGGGTAAACGAACTAAAGTAGTTATTCATGGGAAAACACATTTTATTTTGATAAGAAACTACATGTAATTTTATACCAAGGATTCTCAAATGAAATGCAATAGGACACCCATGTGTGATGTGATATTCAAAATGCATGAGATTGAAAGATTTTTTTTTTTCCCTCGCAAGAAAAGTTCAACAATTTTATAGGTAGTTTATTAGTGAGAAATATTATATGAAATGTTTTGGCTTGCATTGAATTGTCATTAGATGAGGTGTGTCTGGTTTCATTTTGGTTTTCTTCACGTCTTTCAAAGTGGGAGGCTAAGTTGTGTAATAAATTAATGTTAATATTGACAACTGATGGAGAGACAACTCCTGCAAATTGATGAATATATTGGAAAATGTGCCTTTTTATGTCACATTACCCATATGGCACCCAAACCCATGAGGAGGGAACAATCTTATTATCTTGTAAGTAGTAATATCATGTTTTAATGGATAGATCACAATTGTTCAAAATCATGAGATATGAATCCTAATTCCCTGCTGCAATCCCTAGTTTATGTCCAGGTTGTAATGAGACAATTTGAATCCTACCACAAATCAACACAAAAGGTAAACAGTAAGCTTGGAAAACTACAAGCTTATAGCGGGGCCATTCCATTCGTTTTTTTCTATTTTCTTTTTCTTTTTTTGGTGTTTCTTTTTTTCCTTTTCTACCTTTACCTTCAAGAGGTGATATTAACCCAGAGCTTTACTTTTATTATGAAAATAACAAAATATGTTTTACACAGAATTGGTGATGTGCGTCTTTTTAGAAGATGTTTTGCTCTAGCGGTCTAGTCGGGCCGATGATCTACCTCATGGTTCTGTGTCGGCTGGTGCAGCAGGGTTTGCAGGTCCAGCCCGTTTCCACCAGATCAGACTCCAACAGAACCCAAGCCAAGCTCAGGAGCTGGCTGATTAGGATCTGTGCATCTCCCTAATAATTCAATAAATCCTCTTCTAGGTCCATAAGAAATGTCATGTTTGTGTCAGGGGGATGTTTTCATCTTTATTTCCAATTTCTCCAAGTTTTAATGTTTTTTTTTTTTTTTTTTTTACAGTTAGATTTTAAGTTTCTATTGTGATTCTCTATTTGAGAGGTTAAATATGGGAAAAAGGTTACTTTCATTCAATTCAAGGTTACTGGGTAAGACAGCCCTACTTTTCCGGGATAGATTAGTCTTGCAATAACACAATGGAACCACTGAAATTGTCCTCAAAGTACAAACCCTGCCCTTTGTCCTGTCTAGGCAGACCGAAGCGAATGCTTATCGTAAACTCAATGGATTTTGATTACTAATTGAAAAAGGTTAGGGATGAGAAAAATAAATAAAACGCCATACAGAACATGGAATTGTTTAGCTATCCATTTAGTAAATGTTTTTCGAAGGATTTTTTTCCTTTTCCTTTGTATGTGTTTGTTTTGGGTTCACACTTAAACAGATGTAAAAAATGAGGCTGGGATTTGGTCAATTCCCATTTCGTGTGATTCTTAAATATGGATGATTTTGGTAGGAAGCCAGATCGAAGCCTTTCTTGGCGTGCGTGCGTGCGTGCGTGCGTGCGTGCGTGCGTGCGTGCGTGCGTGTGTGCGCGCGCGCGCACACTTGTGAGCGTGGGTGGGTGGGTGGGTGTGTGTGTTGTGTGAGAGAGTGTGTGTGTGTGGTGTGTGTGTGTGTGTGTGTGTGTGTGTGTGTCTGTGTCTGTGTCTGTGTCTGTGTCTGTGTCTGTGTCTGTGTCTGTGGGGGTGTTTTGGTAGGTTTAAAGCAGTATCACCACATTATGGAATTGACTGAGTCCCAGGCCAAGTGCCACTGTTTGTTTGAATTTGTAGGTTGCCGGCTATGTCAACAGCTAGAATGAAACACACGCAAACATACGCTTAAAAGCTGAGTGACAACTACGGGATAATTGCAAATGCAATGACTTACGGACACAAAAAAAAGATAAACAAAAAAAAGTGTGTTTTTTTTTATGTTTGGATTATTTTGTTTTACATGTCTGAAAGAAATAACTAGTTTGAAGCGAGAGAGACAAAAAAGAGTCAATTGTCACTTTTTGTATTTTGTCTCGGTTTACCTTTGTTTCATTCATGGCTTTCCCTGTCACGCTAACGTGATTGCTTTATCGATCTTCACCTTGCTATTTCCTTTATGAACATTTGAATAAAACACATGGCTCAGTGCTTAAAGGGTATTCATTTCTTTTGACTTTTATCTTGTGTATTTAAAAGAAATATTGTTTAAAATGTCAAGCTTGCCTTTAATGATTATGCTTAAAGCCGCTCATTGTAAAAGGGTGTTGACTATAAAATACAGTGTACACGTGCGTAAGGTACAGCGTAAAGTGTAATGTGCTTTTTAGTAGAAATATTGACCTTATAGTTCATATCATGATGCACGTATGAAAGGAAGTAAATGGCTTTAATATTTAAAATGGTCTGTTAAGTGTTAACCGCACACTTTTTAAGGCAGGAGAGCTTGGGGGCCAATTCAGCCTTCCGACTTTGTAGTGATCACTGGATCTTCCTTGGAAAGCCATGAGATTAAAGCAGCTGATGCCAGAGACAGAAAGGCACCATGCCTATATCTCTTACCCGTTGTGGGGATCAAAAAGACTTGGGGTGCAAGATTAGACATCAGACCGACTGTCACTAACCACACACACACACACACACACACACACACACACACACACACGCAGAGTTCCCCCTAGCAGGGCGTAATGCTGTCAAACATCCAGCATAGGGGATATCGACCCTTTGAACATAAGGAGCTCTGATGAAGGCTTGAGTGCTCTGCTTCCCCTTCTCTTTTTGCATCTCTCTCTCTCTCTCTCTCTCTCTCTCTCTCTCTCTCTCTCTCTCTCTCTCTCTCTCTCTCCTACTGTCTCTCTCTCTATCTATCTATCTATCTGTCTATCCACAGCTGAAAAGACACATGGCGCTATTCCCTGAAGTGGGGGCAAGGTCAGGATAGCCGGGCTAAGGCTTTGGTATGTCATTCATTCGCTCTTTCCTGGGTCATAGCAATATTTCATGATGGAGAAATACTATTTAATTGAGATTCATTCATTTATCCTGGCATACATATGAATGGAGGTTAGTGTATAAGCTGAGTAAATAGTCAATCCAAAATGACAACTAAAGTACAGATCACAATAACCAAGTGGAATGCTGGGGTTCCACTAAATGGTCTGAAGATGAATTTTCCCATGGCTGCTGCATTTGTCATAAGATCAATTAAACATGGCTGTCACTATTGTCCGTGGATCCTTTTTAATACGGTTGTCACTGGCGGCTATTATCTTACGAGGAATTATTCAAGGATGCTATCATTGGCTGGCTTAAAATCAAGACGATCCCAGATCATCTCAGTGAAACAGAGTTTTTTGGTTGGATCTGGACTTTCACCAGAATCGTGGGCGCGTTAAGATTGCGAGTACGTTACACATCATCAGACATTCCAGTCATGTCACTATGGTTACAGTGCAGGGGATAGTATTATTACTGTTCCATCCCTCCCATTCCTCTCTCATCCTCCCCACTCTGTGCCAATTACCACCCTGCTCCTAAACAAACACACTGAAAACTTACCCATCTAAAGTATGTTGCTTGATGTTTTTACTTGCATACACTGGCATGTATTATTGAACGAAGCAGCATACTTTGACATCGCCCACTAGAGTGCAATGCTAGCACATTTGGCCTGTCAATCCATTTTTTTTTCTTTCACCAGCCATCCCTTTCTAATGAAGCGACTCCTCTCAGGCCGAGCAGTTGTTACTGCCACTCATTATTCTCGAAAGCCCCCACACACTCACACACACACACACACACACACATCATACACACATCATACACTTAACCAAACACACACACACACACACACACACACACACACACACACACACACAAAGACAAGCATGAGCTTGCACACACACACCCACACACATTCACCTCCCCCTTTCTTTCACACATACGCACGCGCGCACACACACACGCACACACACATACACTGACACAGTCCAGACAGGGAGCATGGGCAGTAGGTCTAGAGACCCCTGTGCCATGCCTCATAAACCAAAGTGATACAGTAAGCTTACAGTTACTCTAGCTGGAACCGGCGGGCGGGGGTGCTAGCACGTTTTAAACCACCGCTGCTTCCCACTTTTTTCCTCTTCATTTTTCACTGGTTGACGAGGACCGACAGCCTCAGCTGGGACAGCATGGTAGCAGAGGACGGCCCTAAAGGTGAGTGGTCTCGCTGCAGAGCAAACATTGTCGTGTTGATCCATAGCCGCACTTGGCAGTAGTGGTGTGTGGTCATGGGGCGCAGGGTACATATTGGGGCATTGGAGTGGCAGAGTGTAAAGAGTTGGGGAAAGTGAACGGGGGGCCCCCATGTGTACTAAGAGTGTTCATAAGGCTGGACAAAGTTCAACTTGCTGTCCATTATGAATCAAGCGGGGCTAGTGAAGGGGCCACTTTTGAGACGCTCGCAGTAGACAGCAGAAATGCAATCTGCCTCTGTCTCTGAACTGCACAGAGATCGAGGGCTAGCCCTCTCTTGTTGTCAGTGTCTCATTGGTGAGTGGTATCACTACATTGGCAGTGACCATCTTCAACAAAGGTTCCTTCAAAGGTCGTCCCATAGATAATATTAGATTTACAGATATACTGCTAAGACGTTCGCTGAATGAGGTTTTGTACGGGGAAACTTTTTTTTTCATTACCCTGTCTGAAATCTTTTGATTTTCTGAGAGAGACAGAGATGCTCCAGAGAACAGGTCCTGCCTGTCGCTGTGTCCCTTCAGCAACCAGGAGAGAAGTCCGGAGACTGTGTAAAATAAAACAGAGGTGGATAAAGATATACAAAAAACATCAACAACAGAGGTGTGGAAATTTGACAATCCATGGGAAAAGGGGGAAAAAACTGCACAAAAAATGCAGTAGCTTCATCATTTAGAGAGTAGATATAGTAAAGGATAAGAGTCTTGAAAAAGGAGAAGAGGCAAAGGGCAATAGTGGGGGATTGAGGAGGAGAGGAGGAGAGGAGGGGAGGAGGAGAGGAGGGGGTTTGGAGGTAACAGATGGGGCATGCTGAGATTGAGAGGGGTGTGGCGCTGCATTAGGAAATTCTGCTCAGACGAGACCTGAGGAGAAATCCGCACTGCAGCTGTCAATGGGTCAACACCTACGCATGCCAGCCTCACTCACTCACTCCCCATGACTGACACACACGCACACACACACACACACACACACACACACACACGCACACACACACACGCACACACACACACACACACACACACTACAAATCCATATTAAACCAGTCACACACACATTGTCGTCAGTATGCCAATGCAGGCCTATTGGAGTCACTAGTTAATACAAAGTAAGTAACCTTTTCAATGAGGTGTGCTTTTTAACAACAACATTTTTTGAATGATGTGTATGAGTACATTTCCATATTAACTTGAAACTTTGATAGCACCCTTGTGTTAATCATCACTAGAGCGATCCCTTCAAATATGACAACAATGAACAGTGCCTGTTTGTAAGAGGCTGTTCTGGTTGAATATTAACACATTTTCTGTTATGGTGTCTGGGCAATGCAGCTGTATTGACTCAAGGTATGGTCCGTCAAGACACATATCAGCAGTGATCTATGGCCTCTTATGAGAAACAACAGATTAATATTAGGATTATTACGGATGTCTACTTCATAGCAACATTTGACATGGAGCTAGATCCCCAAATACTTATCTGAATTTGTTTAACTATTGCTTTATCCACGAAAGTCCCTTCTTGGTAGCTTTTAAGTCATACCTGAATTGTTAGGTAAGAAATACTGTTTTTACAATAACTTTATACTGTGTTGTTAGCTAATACAGCATGTTTTTGTTATTATTATAACTGTCATTAACCATTAACCTCATCCAGTTGTTGGTTGTGACCTTCCCACCATTCCACTGTTGCTGACAGAGAATATCCTACTTTATAGCTGGGATATCTTTTCCCCAGAAAGAATGTTGCAAAGCCCATTGCAAATAATCACCTGGGCAGTAAAATAGGTTCCTACTTCTTAAAGTGAGCTTGCCTGCTTCTATTTATTGCCACCTTTGGAATGTGTTCTATGTTAAGTTTAGATTAAATATATATATACGTACACATACAAATATAAATATATACCTATGAATTACTACAATTGCACTTAGCATATTGTACCAGTACACAGCTCAGTAGTTTAAACTTTTTTTAAAGCATCACTGAGCTTAGCATGCATGGTGTCTAGCAAAAAAGGTAGCGTAATAAAAGTACTCAGTGAATACAAGCATAAGGTTAAAAATGAAATAAAATAAAATAAAATAAAATAAAATAAATCTAACACAGAAATGCTACCAGTAAACAGCCAAATGCCAGCATTCAGTAATTTGATCACTAAATTAGGATTGTTATTCACATAACATTTTTTAAAATCGTTATAAACCACCAAGCCCTGAATGTAGCTACTTTAGACTTGCAGTCAGATTCACTCTGTGATCACAGAATACAATAATCTTGCCTACTTACTCCCCCGCGTTGTTTGCTATCCCCATTCCCGCTTATGTTCTCACCTGTGCGGAAGTGAACATAAAAGGTTGGGCAGGTAAAAGAATGTCTGAACAGCGCACACAGTCACCTTTCTGTTCCCCACCAGGTGAGCTTTTGGTTGGCAACTCGGGGTTTTGACCGCTCAGCAAAGATCAACGGGAGAGACTATGAATAACTAATTAACCTTGTAGGCTACATTATGACAACACCTGCATTATGTTTTCAATTTTCTTTACAGCAGTAACCGCGCAGACTAATGGGGGTAGTATTACTGAGCCTAATACTTCGGTACTGGATCAACAATGTGGAGGGTAAGTCGAATTTGAGAGTCTGAACAGGATGCTTTATAATTCCAAGTTAGCCGACTGTATCATTACAGAGTCTCCATGTAGTCTAGTTTTAAGGTTAATGTCGTTGGTTTTTAAATCAAGTTGGTCCTGACCTTGAATTTGAATCTATTCAGTAAATCCATTTCAATCGACTTTACCATTCCACCACTCTAAACTGTCATAAGCCTTCGAAACATGTATTGTCGTGAGCCTTCAAAAGATATAGTAACATTAAATATAATACATTAGATAATGCAAAGCTATTATTACATAAATTAAATATATATTAGAACTGCAGTGACATTTGAGTGTCTTGTGATCTATGTAACCACATTAGCCACTTCTATGTTTTCTGTCCTCACGTTAGGAACATGTTCAGTTGGAAGCGCGGTGACTTGTGACGAATGTCTGCAGCTTGGACCCCACTGTGCATGGTGCACACAGGAGGTAGAGAAATACATGAAAACACTGTGCCAAGTCCACTTGAAA
Organism: Aplochiton taeniatus; assembly: GCA_017639675.1. Lineage (NCBI taxonomy): Eukaryota > Metazoa > Chordata > Actinopteri > Galaxiiformes > Galaxiidae > Aplochiton > Aplochiton taeniatus. The sequence continues at coordinate 5,832,542 of CM030173.1, read as the reverse complement.
ATAAAATAAAGTGTCATAAAGTCATGTCAGCCTGCCTCTATTTTGAAGCCCTTTTGTTAAGTCAGCAGTTTAAAAGACTAGACTTGGACATCGGACCACTCGGAATTGAATATTTATAGTTTTCAAATTGATCATCTTCAAGAGTCAAAGTTGATGTTCTAAAATGTAAAAAAATAAAAAATAAAATCTGACAGTTGGTTTGAAGATTCAAATTGTAAAGATTTTTCTATTTATTTATTTACTTTTATTTGTTTACCTCTTAGAATTTCACTGACTGGTTTTCAATAAGTGAAAGATGTGACACAACAGATGTCCTCCGGGAGAGGGGATGTGCTGGGGACCGCTTGGAATTCCCTGTTTCCAATGTCAGGGTCCTCCAGGATCAGCTGCTAGGAAGGAAGACTGGAAATATCAACAGCACCCAGATTTCCCCACAGAAAATGGACCTCAAACTACGACCTGGTAACCAAAGCACAAATGAGTACTTCTATCAGCTTAAGTTTATAATGCTAACATTGTCATTGTCAAGAGATTGATCATATCTTAGTGTCCATTTTTAGATATGGCTAATATTTACAATATGTACAGTAATAATTAAACGACGTACAAATTCACAGGTTTGATAAGGAAGGTTTCACAGGTTTAAGATACAAGATGTGTATCTTCCTACTGTGTTTTTCTATTTACTATAGGGAGTGAGATGACCTTTCAGGTCCAAGTGCAGCAGACTGAGGACTATCCCGTGGACATTTATTATCTGATGGACCTCTCTGCGTCCATGGATGATGACCTGCAGACCATCAAAGACCTGGGCTCCACGCTGACCAAGGAGATGGCCAAACTCACTAGCAAGTTCCGCCTAGGTTTTGGCTCTTTTGTGGAGAAACCAGTCCTCCCTTTCATTAAGTTCACACCGGAGGAGATCGAAAACCCTTGCAGGTAAGAAAGCAAGTTCAGTAAGAAATGATTCTTTGATTATTCAAATGAATCTTAAAATTCATCCAAAATAGACAATACGGTTGAAACCAATAAATCTGAAAGTACAAAAGTAAACGTTTGACTATACCACATCCTCTATTGGTCGAACCTTGAATTTCCGGACACACTGTATGACGTAGGAGTTTTATTTTTGTCTGACATACTGTACAGAGATTGTTAGCAGCACTGTACCATGTAGTATTCAAGAGGCCACCTACAGCATTTACTTACTGTTAGGACAAAGAGGCTCAAGCTCTGGATTTGCTGTTATATTGTATCCATCAGCCCAATGAATCATTCTAACGAATACAAAAAAAAATCATATTAAATACACAAATATAAATACAAATTTTATGTAAATACATGGATACATATATATCGCTGAATATATTGTTATCATGACAATATTAATGCAGACATAAATGCCATAAATACATGTTTTTATGTAAAACCTAAATATATAGATTATTATGGATCTTATTTTATTATTTGTGTCAAGTGTAAACAACAGATTACACACTCACTAAACTTTGCATGTCTGCTGTTTGTCGTAGGAGTGTGGAGCACATCTGTCTGCCTACCTTTGGCTACAAACATGTCTTGCCTTTGACAGACAGCACTCAGGAGTTTAACCAGATCATCGCCAAACAGCGAGTGTCCGCCAACATTGATGTGCCCGAGTGTGGCTTTGATGCCATCATGCAGGCGGCTGTATGTGGGGTAAGATCATGCATCAACCCTCCGAATACAGCCCAAAAAGAACCTAACAATTCTTTTGTGTCTTCCTTTTAAAATCCTGTTTCCATCTCACTTGTTAGTCAGAGGTACAGTGTAGCAGAACACTGCGCCTGTCACCTGCTGGTTGCACCTGCTTTGCGGCACAGACCAAGTGGAAACCACTCTTTCATGTGCCGAGGAAAAGTCATGGGTGCGCATGTGTTCTGTGTCTCCTCACAGGACAAGATAGGCTGGAGGAACAACTCCATGCGCCTGCTGGTGTTTGTCAGTGATGCTGACTCCCACTTTGGCATGGACAGTAAAATGGCGGGCATCGTTATCCCTAACGACGGCCTGTGCCATTTGGACAGCAACAATGAGTACTCCATGTCCACCATATTGGTGAGCAGAGAGCTCTCTCTGTCTTTTCCTGTTTTGTGAAGCTAGACACCTGTCTATCTATTTATCTTTCCTACTATCTATCTATCTATCTATCTATCTATCTATCTATCTATCTATCTATCTATCTATCTATCTATCTATCTATCTATCTATCTATCTATCTATCTATCTATCTATCTATCTATCTATCTATCTATCTATCTATCTATCTATCTATCTATCTATCTATCTATCTATCTATCTATCTATCTATCTATCTATCTATCTATCTATTTATCTATCTGTCTATCTGTCTGTCTGTCTGTCTGTCTGTCTGTCTGTCTGTCTGTCTGTCTGTCTGTCCATAGTTACAAAAATTGTATATTGCATATCATCATGAACTGAAGTTTTGTAAAGGCAGGGAACCCCTCCCCCATCTCACAGGAATATCCGACTCTTGGTCAGCTGATCGATAAACTGGTGGAGAACAACATCCTTCTCATATTCGCTGTGACAGAGAATCAGAGACACAACTATGAGGTGAGAGAGAAAGTTGCTTCCAGCCACGGTTGTCATGTGACATTTGTCTAGGTAGAGCGTGTGTTTGAACTTTGTCAATTCCTTTTTCAAAATGGGGAACAGGGAAACGTTAAGGGCAACACAGAGGTAGGGATATTTGATTCACTAAGTAGTGTTATCACTGAACCTGTTTCAACAAGGGCTCCTCCAGCCCCCCCCCCACCCCCCACCCCCCTCGCCCCCCAGTGCTAGTTTGAAGCTGAGCCCGGTTTAGCCACATTCATAACCATGTTGTGTGTGTGTCTTTTTTTTTCTTCCCTTCCTCAGAACTATGCAGATCTCATACCTGGCGCCCATGTGGGAGTCCTGGCTAGCGATTCCAGGAACATCCTGGAACTTATTGTAACGGCGTATAAAGTGAGAAAACAGGAGTTTTGGAATGGGGGGTGTTTGTTTGTGTTTATGTGTTTGCATGTTTGCCAGCTCCACTATATACAGTCAAAATCGTTTTTTCCTCTTCTTTAATCTATCTACCCATTCTCTCTACTCTCTCTCTCGCACTCTCGCTCTCTCTTTTTCTCTTTCTATCCAGTCCCTTAGCATCAGCATATTCCACACAGGTCTATACTTGCCCATTTCGTTTGATCTGCTCATCTCTCTCTCTCTCTCTCTCTCTCTCTCTCTCTCTCTCTCTCTCTCTCTCTGTCTCTCTCTCTCTGTCTGTCTCTCTCTCTCTCTCTCCGTTTTCCACCTTCCATCTCTCGCTCTTTTCTTTTTTAAATGTCAGGGGGCAAGGTTAGCCACAGTTCTCAAGACTCACTGTTCAAAGCAGCATTTAAAAAATATTGAAGATACAATATTTTTGCAGTAGCTGTTATGGAGTTCCATAGACAGGATGACGATCGATGGAGTTTACAGACTTATCCTTCAGGGCAAGGCTTTTCCTAAAGAAAAATAATTCGGTGTGAACCTTGACCTCTTTGGTTTGCCTGCATATGCCCCATCCCACATCAATAAGCATGAGGGAAACATATGACTAAGACATTCAATCGGTTCTCTAGTGGAGGTGAGTTCAGGTAGGCCTGCCTTCCTCTGCCCTGTGGTGCCACAGGTGTTGCACACCTGGCACTGTGACACACAAACACACACCTGGGATTGTTCTGACTCGCACCTTACCTGAATAGAGCGTTCAGCTCTAAGTGTGAGAGATACGACCTCACTGGAAAACAATGATGTAATGTTATGACATTTTTCTTTTGAAGACTGTCTACTAGAACTGTGCTATGGTGTGATGAAGGCCTATTTTTTGATTGTGATGTTTACTTGAAGTAAAAAATGTTTTGCAATAAAAAATGACAATTGACAAAATAACAAAAATAGATCAACTTTACGTAATAGCTATCCATCTGTGTGTGTGTGCGTGTGTGTGTTTGTCCAGGAGCTCCGTTCAGAGGTGGAACTGGAGGTTCTCGGAGACACTGAGGAGCTCCAGATGTCCTTCACAGCCATTTGTCCCGACGGAGCCGTCCACCCGGGCCTCAGACGATGCTCCAACGTCAAAGTTGGTGACACGGTCCGTTTCAGTCCTACTCCCCCAAAGACTTGATTTCTGACATGAAGTTTCATTGCTTTCCAAAATATAGCTATAACATAAGGTCCATGAAGGTAGACACTTTATTTATGACTATGATTTCTTTCTATTTGAACATTTTAAGTCTTGTCTAACATTAGTATGTTTCAGTAACAAATGTGTGATACAGCACAATAATTCAAATATAATTCATACCCCACTTTTCTCGTCCAGGTGACCTTCAACGTAACAGTGGAGGTCGCAGGATGCCTCCCGAGGCCCCAGCACTTCCACCTCAAAGCCGTGGGCTTCCAGGACAGCCTGGAGATGCAGCTGGACTCTCTGTGCTCCTGCGGCTGCCGGCAAACGGCCGAGGCCAACAGCAGCCTCTGCAGCGAGGGCCAGGGCTCGCTGGAGTGCGGCGTGTGTGCCTGCCGAGCGGGCTACGTGGGCTGGCAGTGCGAGTGCGACGAGGAGAGCGCGGCGAGCAGCGACTGCCGCGCCGCGGGGCAGGCCGAGTCCTGCGGCGGCCAGGGCGAGTGCTACTGCGGCCAGTGCATGTGCCACCCGTCCAGCTTCGGCAGGGTCTACGGCGCCTACTGCGAGTGCGACGACTTCTCCTGCGTGCGCTTCCGCGGCGAGCTGTGTGGAGGTGTGTGCGCCCTCTGGGCACTGTGTGTTCACAGTCCGAAGGTCAACAAAGCTGATCTGACCTTTCTTATACGTGTATGTTTGCATATATTTACTGTTCGGAAGCAATCGTCTGTCTTTAGTCTAAGGTTTTGCTCTGGAATCAAAAATGGGAGAGCCTTACTTTTTTTTTCTGTAATATATTGACCTTTTACTGAAGTGAAAGGGATGCTCTTGAGGGGGTGTATTTCTTTGTGTGACTAGGCCACGGGCAGTGCGACTGCGGGGAGTGTGTGTGTCACAGCGGCTGGGTGGGAGAGTACTGTAACTGCAGCACCAGCACCGAGGCGTGTGTGATGGACGACGGAGCGGCCTGCAGCGGCCGGGGCAAGTGTGTGTGCGGCACGTGTGTGTGCTCCGTACCCGGTGCTTCTGGGGACCTGTGTGAGAGGTGCCCGACGTGTGGAGACACCTGTAGTTTGGCAAGGTGAGCGAGTCACACACACACACACACACACACACACACGCCCACAAAAACTATGTGAAGCAATTTCCATCTCCTGAAGCAGTTAAATAATGATAGAACGGCATGACATGAGGGAGGGCAGTTCATGAACAGGTCAAGACAGGCAGACCTAGTGCCGTTGTATGCAGTGCAGAGTTTACAATTCACTCCATTTTTATCTCCGTGGTCTTTGTTGCCAACATCAAGACACGATGTACTGGAGCTAAATGCCGGCCGTCCATTCGGAGCACAGAGATATCAAATTCCCATCTCTCTTGTCCACGTAGATCTACTTTCTCAAGGTTGCATCAAAAGACTTCTAATACCCCCCAAACACTGGGCTAAGGATATCCTTTCTCCTTTGTAAAGGACCTGTCAGGACGGGTGTATCTGACACCACTCTTAAGACGCCGGACTTAGAAAAGTGTGTGAACACAGCCCTGGGAATACTCTTGGAAGTGGCCAAGGACCTTGGTGCTCTACTGTGTCCCGGTTACTCAGTAGCACTGACTAGTAATGTTACACTCCACAGAGGCCCCAATTAAGATAGTGTGTGTGTGTGTGTGTTCGTGCGTGCGTGCGTGTGTTTTTTTCTTCTCAGGAACTGTGTGGAGTGCCACCTCGAATCCGAGGACAGGCTGGAGGACTGTGTCCAGACATGCAGTGTCCCTAATGTTTTTATCAACAAAACCTCCGGTAAATACCATTCGGGCCTATCTGCACCTTCATTATATACCGCCCTGGCTACAACATGTTGGGGAAAGCCATCACACCCTTATATCCTTCAGAAATTGGGGAAATGTAGTCATTGTTGGTTGTTTCTTACATATATTTTGTGCTCTGTTACGGTTAGGAATGTTAGGACTGAAGTGAGGTTCAAGTTGAAGGTTTGTAGGTTTAGCTCATAGTGTTTGTTTGGTTCCCGATTGTGAAATGACGCGCGGCGTGAACAGCGTGAGGTGTCTGCCGAGAGTCGGTTCGCCCTTTTGATTGGACTACAAACAGCCGAAGGACTGCTAAGTTTCCCCCGCGGGTCAGGAAAGGGGCGGACTGTCGTCCCATGCGACCCGCCTCAGGAGTCCCCTTTTTTTTTCTTGCCCCGACTCCCTCTCCCCACCAGAACCTTGTACACGTCTATTCAGCCGCCAGTAGACAAAAGGGGAACATATTATTTACCATGTCCAACTGACAGGGCTATTGTGGTACCAATGAATGGCTGAAAACCTCAGGTTCCTTTCTCTTAAAGAGGAGATTATTTTGAACCCAGTCACACTAATGCAAGCTGAGAGGTGTATCTGATCATCAAGGCTGATTTTCAGGCCTCAGATGGGGAATACAAGGATTTAGCATGCACACACGCACGCGCGCACACACACACACACACACACACACACACACACACACACACACACACACACACACACACACACACACACAATGTGCCGGTGGAAAACAAGTGCACACACAGAAGCATGAGCAAGTGGACGCACACACACACTCACATGCCGAGATTGCGGCTTCTGATATGGAAATCATATTGGCAGCGGGAAAAAGGGACGGGGTATCCTCTTACATTCTTTCTCCATAGAAAGAGAAGTAAAACAATAAGATATATTCATGCCTTCCCTAAAAGACATGTCTGTCCACATGTCCTTTCAGAGAATAGTGGGGGGCAGCCCCTTCACTGCAAGCTGCAGAGTGAGCACGGGTGCCTGATATCTTTCAGTGTGGTGACGGGTGACGTGGGGAACACTGTGTACGACCTCAAGATACACGGTAATTCTGACTCGACATCAGAAACAATATTAAGAAACACACATATGATTGAATATAAATCCCTTCTCATTTTGTATTTAACTGACAGTTTTTTTTTTTTTACTGCAATAAAACTGAATAGAGAAAGTGAACAGTCCTATCTTTGTTGATAGAAGTGATTCTTTTTTTATTCATCTGATACATACATTTCAGTGCATTTTGGAAATACCTCTAACCCCCTCACTAGACTGCCCTGAGCCCCCTGACATTGCAATGATCGTCTTGGGGGTGTCCCTCTCCATCCTCTGCATTGGCCTGATCCTGCTGGTAGCCTGGAAGCTGCTGGTATCCGTCCACGACCGCAAAGAGGTGGCTAAGTTTGAGGCAGAGAGAACCAAGGCAAAATGGCAATCCGTAAGTATCTATGGACCTGTTCTGGTCTTTCGACTCAAGAGAGATGCTTTCAAAAACTACAAAAAGCATGCCAACACTATTCAATAGAGCTTTTTATGTTAATGGTGGCATCAGTTGACACTGGCTCATTAATTACACATTACTTGAATGCGACTATTTTAACGTTTTTTTCCCCGTTATAACTCCTGAAGATAAATAACTATTTGATGGATTATGTCTGCTTTCTCCCCACAGGGTACCAACCCTCTGTTTAGAAGCTCCACCTCAACATTTAAAAACGTGACCTACAGAAACACTGGCACGGCAAAAGTTATTACAATGGATCGCTATTGATGAAAGATTGCATTGTAAATATATGAAAAGTTGTGCGCACAGGTGTTTGTCTGAAAGAGATTAATGATGTGCGAGAGAGAAAAATACACTGAAAAACACTATGTCCAACCTTGCACAAGTGGTCTGCGTTGTTCAGGGATTTTTTAAAACAGTAGTAAGCTTTGTAATTCTCCAGCTGTGTTATCGCATTGTATCACTGTGGTAGAGGTACTATTGCATATGATCAGAATGCACAATTAAACACTGGAATTTTCTGTTGGATGGTCTTAGCACAGGCCTATCCAAGGGTACTTGACACTGGCTGATCTGGAGTGTGGATCTTTTGTATTATTAATAGGCCTATTCTTGTTTGTTTTTTGAATGTTTTGATATTTCTTGTAAATCGAGGCTGAGCCTTGAATTGTGTTTTGTATAAATATAAAGATTGTATTTTTTGCAGTGACAAATAAAGTTGAACTTTATAATTATATAGTTTAGGTATTGTTATTACATTGTAGTCATTTGTTTTATAAGCATTTTCTTCACGACTAGCATTATCTGTTTATTCAGAACGTTTATCCGACCATTGGCCTAAGTCTGTAACAAGACATTTTTTCATTTCGCTCAGTGAGCCTGGTCTGGAAGAAATGTTTGCCTTTTTACCACCCTGCTGAGACCAGAGAACCGTCGATCGTGACGTTGCTTTTCCCTAAAACTTGCGGAAAGTTCCTGTGAGAAAAACAAATCGAAGTTACTTGGAAGAATTCCGGAATGTACCGACTTGCAACTTGTTGACGATATGAGAATACAATTGTGTCAAGTTGTCGAGTCTTCTGCAGCTCTTGTAACTATTTTTACCGTATTATTTGTGAATAGCTGCGCATGTGTAAATGAAGAGGATGAAGTTATGGATAAGATACAGCTTGCCGAACTGTACAGTAAGTTTATTTATACTGCATCTGAATCGGTCTACACATGTGCCTCAGCTGCAATTCGCTATTAAGCGTCCTGCTGGTAACATTCTCAAATATAAATTAAATTCCGTCTCAATAGCGATTGCTCTATGGTTGTATACTACAACCCGATTTAGTGGAGCTGATGTCTTGTCTGAACTCAATATACTGTGCCAATGCATTTGGATGTCTACAAACACAAGACCAAGTGGCTCAAGTCAGATTAGGATTTCGTTTCTGAAGTAGTTCACTTTAGATAACTTCATAGCAACATGGTGTGTAAACACGAATAATGCGTGTCGTTTACATTCAGTAAGTAGCAAAATGTTCCATCACTGCAGCCTATTTTACATTTATTGAGTCATTTTATAGGCTGGTGCTGATTAGTAATCAGTGATTACATATGCCATATGTAGACACACACACTCACACAGGCAAAGGACCCTTTCTCCCTGTTCTGTCTCCCTCTCTCTCTTCCTCCCTCTCTCTCTTTCTCCATCACTCTCTCTTATCTTAAATGCTTCTCATTCGTTCAGTTGGAAATTAGATAATAAATGAATTACAAATGATTACTGCATAGCTTAAATAGCTTACTAGAGAGACACTGCTAAACCAAAATGATAGGATAAATAGCAAAAAGATTTAAAGAGTAAATTTTGTGCCGCATGTGCACATAGAAATACATTGATGTTCTCTGAAGCGCCTCTCCTCCTCAAGAGTCTTCCGTTTTTTGGATACACCCTATCGTTTGGTAATCACATCTCCATAACAACTATTTGGGCTCCAAAGGTCTTCCAACTGCTATGTCAGGGTTTTAAATTGTTCAGGTGTGGTGTTTCAATTAGTGTATGTCCAACCATCGACTCCACAGTGGTTCAGTGGTTGTTTGACATACACATAGTAAGGGGGCAATAGATCTATATCCTCAGTTAACTTAAACACAGACACTTTTGAAGTGAGAGCTTTTTGTTTAGATGAGAATGGTTCACCGTTTGTCCCTGGGTGTCCTTCGCATCCATCCATATAGTCTGTGACTTCCCCACGTTTGTCTTTGTCCCTTCCACCGTCTCCCCTCGTCAGGTAAAGGTCTGTTCGTCTTGGAGAGCACCCAGCTGAAGCGCTGCATCAGCGCCGAACGCTCCAACCTGGTGCTCTACTCTTGCGAGCGGCCCACCCGCCGCATGCTTTGGAAGTGGGTCTCCCAGCACCGCCTTTTCAACCTGGGCACCAGCACGTGCCTGGGCCTCAACGCCAGCGACGCCAACCAGCCGCTGGGCACCTTCGAGTGTGACTCGGCCCCCCGCACGCTGTGGTGGCGCTGTAACGGGAACACGCTGTACGGGGCCTTCCAGATGAAGCTGTCGGTGGCGGGGCGGCTGGTGGTGGTGAAGAAGAGCTCCTACCACCAGTGGAGGAGGTACTCCACGCCCGGAGAGGGACCCTGCTCCTACCCGTACCAAGGTAGGCACAGGTCGCAGCACAGACAGTACCAGTCAAACGTTTGGGCGCACTTTCTCATTCAAGTGAATGGGAAAATGTGTCCAATCTTTTGTCTGGTACTGTAGGTGTACACATGCAACACCTGCATGTGTGACTATTCAAACCGACACTTACGTTATAAGCCATGTAGAGCATTATGTTACGTTAGGCATACCAGTGATTAAAAGGATATACCTCCCCGCTGTTATATGAGGATTGGAAACTGGCTCCCAGAATACCCGCCACTAAGTCAAAGACAGAGTGGAAGAGAAAGAGTTAAATTCTTGTTGGTTACATATATAGACAGATGAGTTACGACGCATGTCATTGTGGAAAAGAACAGATTGTTCAACTTAGAGGCTCTGATGAAGATTGTTGATAGGGGCAAGGTCAGAACACAAGATGCAGACTTTTGTCTTTCATTTCAATACAAATGTTGTTCGCGGGATACAACCGATTTAACCAAAATTCCGTTAATGTTGGTACATTGGATGTAAGCATGAATATCAATATTTAAGTAGATAAAAGATTACAGTAACAAGTAACAAGTCCTAGCGTTTAGGAAGTGTTGCATATAAAAAAGAGATTGCATTTCAGTGTCCCCCCCGGTTCAAAATCACTCCCACGCCCCTGATATATATAATCTATCAAACAACCATGTTTTTGGCAGTATGTTTACATTTGGTTTTTTGTAGATACCTACACACTGTTGGGCAATGGTCATGGAATGCCGTGTGCCTTTCCTTTTAAATACAACAACAAGTGGTACTCTGAGTGCACAGCAGAGGGGCGTGAGGACCACCACCTCTGGTGTGCCACCACCAGCCGCTATGACGAGGCCGAGAAATGGGGCTTCTGTCCCAGTCAAGGTAACCCTCTCTCTCCCGCAAGTCCTGGGGGGACGTATCTCACCCGCCTTCTCTCTTACACACTCGTACATGAAAAAACAATCGTAAGTCAAAGTAATGCACAAAGTCTCTCTCTGTATATATACATCCGTCTCTCTCTCTCTCTCTCTCTCTCTCTCTCTCTCTCTCTCTCTCTCTCTCTCTCTCTCTCTCTCTCTCTCTCTCTCTCTCTCTCTATATATATATATATATATATATATATATATATATATATATATATATATATATATATATATATATCTGTCTCTCTGTCTGTCTCTCTCGCTCTCTTTCTCTCTCTCTCTCCTTCTCTCTCTATTGCTGTGTTTGATGCACACACACACACACACACACACACACACACACACACACACACACACACACACATAGACACAGGTGCCCAAGTTGGGTTGTGCATCTGCAAGTCCAAGCAACACCCTCACACGCACATGCACTCACACACACACACAAACTGTACAGAGCCTCCAACAGAAGAACACACACGAGCCACACTCTCTTGGAATGCTTCCGAGTCTCTCGAGCATCACCACGGCAACGGCTCGCCATTCAGCCAGGGGCATGCGGGAACACGTTCCGCGTTCCTTTTGTCACTGTCCCCGTTTTTGTTTTGTTTTGATGTATCGAACGGTGACCTTTGACCCTGTCTCCGTAGATTCCAGCTGCGACACGTTCTGGGACGCCAGCCAGGAGCAAGGGGCGTGCTACCAGTTCAACCTCTACACCATCCTGACCTGGAGCCAGGCCCTGTCCTCCTGCCAGGCCCAGGGAGGGAACCTGCTCAGTGTCACGGACCTGGCCGAGCACAGCTACATCCGAGGTAGGCATCACTGAGCGCCGACGACCTAGCAGGCGGCTAGTCTCCCACACCTGGCTTATGTAATACTGCAGGTAGGATCCTCGACCTGAGTCTGAGGGCAGGTACCTAAGAGGAAGATGTGTGGCACCCAGGCGTAATATAGGTCTTAAAATAGACACTTCATCAATGTATATAAACAGTATATATAAATATATATATATGTGTATATGTATATATATATATATATATATATATATATATATATATATATATATATATATATATAATATGCCAGACCTTATGGGTCCAACTTGCATTGCATAATAAAGTCAATTAAAAGTAATTTATTATTGCTCCTTGTACCGTCTGTGTTTTTTTCCTGCAGATCGATTGGCTGACTTTGGAGTGATGGTATGGATTGGGCTGAACCATCTGTCAGAGGGCAGGGGGTGGCAGTGGTCTGATGGAGCCCCCCTAGCCCTGGTCAACTTCACCACAGGTCTTTGAAGGGGGATTTTCAAAAAATCTTCCATTTTTAAAATGTTATGATTGATTTACAGGTGTACATGTCTAGCATACTTGACCATGGGTGACCTGGGTGAACAGAGAAATGTATACTTAGAAGTCAGAGGTTTGGCCATTTTGTACTGTGTTTGTCTCTGACCACCGTGCATCCCCCCCCCCCCCCCCCAGGTCTGTCACCCAGCCCCATCCAGGACAACAGGCAGTGTGGGGTGTACAACTCAGTCTCCGGGGGCCACTGGCAGAGTCTGTCCTGTGAGTCAGCTCTACCTTACATCTGCAAGAAGACCCCCAACCACACCAGGAGAGCTGAGCCCATAGGTAAGAATCACACTCCCACACACACACGCACACGCACACACACACATACACACACAGGTCAGGTCACTGTGGTGGGAGTAGCATGAGTAATTCCCCAGAATATAGATTTTCTGGTGCGTAGGTAAGAATAGCACACTTGGTATTTTGTAGAAAAACAATGTTCAAAGGTGAAATGAACGATCACGTAGCTGTACAGTTATTTTCCCAGTGATTTATTCTTGATGAAGTACAGTTGCAGCCCAGTGTAGGCCAGGAGTCTGTGGATGAGAACAAGCTGTAGACCTGAACAGCTGGACTGCACCTGGAGTGCCACCCTCTCCTGACCTTTCAGAAAAAAACTGACTCAGTGGCATGTTGTAAAAACGCCTTTACAGGACTCTCCTCTCCTCTCCTCTCCTCTCCTCTCCTCTCCTCTCCTCTCCTCTCCTCTCCTCTCCTCTCCTCTCCTCTCCTTTCCCCCTTTCTCTTCTACCCCAGAGCACTGGCAGTATTACAATACAGTTTGTGCGGAGGGCTGGCTGGCCCACAACTCCCTCTGCTACCGGGTGCTAGGGGAGGCAGAGGAAGCAATGAGCTGGGAGGAGTCGTCCAGGGCCTGTGACGCTCAGGGGGCAAATCTAACCAGCCTTCACTCCCTGTCGGAGGTGGAGGCACTGCTTGACCTGCTGGCTAACGGTAAGGGTTACACTGATATGAGCAAGAATCATAGAGAGACAGTTTAAAGTGCCTTTTATGTTTTGCAGAGAGGTCAAATTCTGTTCCAGTCAATTGCTAAGGTTTTATGTTACGTGTATGACGATTTCTGCACTGGTGCATGATTATTACTGAAGGTGACACTCCACACTATCTCACTGTTTGTGGTTGTGTGCTTCTCTCCTCTGTTTGTCTCGTGTAGTCTCAGGGGGGACGTCGGAGGCCTGGATTGGGCTGAGGACCCAGCCGGGGTCCCCTGTAGTGGAATGGGCTGATGGTTCCCCCGTTTCTATGACCCAGTGGGACCAGTACCAACCGGTCCACAGCCCTGGTACCGACCCGCTCTGTGTCAAGGTGGACAGAAAGGTTGGAACCATGTCATAATTTACCTCACGTTCTGTTTGTGTGTATGTGTGTGTGTGAACGTGTGTACTTGCGTGTGTAGTTCTACTACTTGAGGAAGTGTTGTTTATTTATTATCATTATCGCATTTTATTTTAAACTGATTGAAAAGTCATGCTAAGTGTACCGCGTAGCTGATATGGTATTATTTAGGCTGGTAATCATTGGCTGTGAGGAATGTAATGATGTGTTTTTGTTGCCTGCAGGGTCACTGGTTGCTAGCCGCTTGTGAGGAGAAGTTGGCAGTTGTGTGTCGCAAAGCAGGCCTATCCCCTCACCACACTGGAACCTGGGATGAGGGTTGTCCTGAGGTAAGCTGACACACACACATACACAAACAAGCGCACATTACCGGTAATACAGGCCCTCTCATATTCACCTAAGTACACACACACACACACACACGTCATGCACGCGCCCACATAGCCATTGCCTTCTCACAATCACTTTTACTTCTTGATAATCTGATAAGATACATTCTATGTAAGTCCCTTGCCAGAGCTTGTGTCTGAACAGCGTGTGTGTGTTTGTTTGTGTGTGTGTGTGTGTGTGTGTGTGTGTGTGTGTGTGTGTGTGTGTGTGTGTGTGTGTGTGTCTGTCTGTCTGTCTGTCTGTCTGTCTGTCTGTCTGTCTGCTCCACACTGCGATCTTATCTGCCATAGAATTGAGCACACGTTTGAATCATAAAGATTTCTTTTCAGCACCGCTGGTGTGTGTGTGTAGATTTGATGAAGGCTCCGACTCAGGAACTGCTGTGGTTACAACAGCTCCCCACATATCAGGGGCGTGCAGAAGAAAGAAAAGGCCTCGCTGGTTCAAGTCTTGGTCTGTTCTGGTCTGCGTTTGAGGGAGAAAAAAACCAAACACAAAGAGCTGATTCACCTCCAGATTGCTGCTGCTGGTGCTGCTGACGTTTCGTCTGGCTTCCCACTCTCCAGCGTGTTACTCTCATAAGGGCAGCTTGAAAACGCTCGCTGGTCTCAATGCCTTGGCCCCGAGGGCACATTATCTATTCACAAGACTCGTGTTGAGAATCCTTTGTGACTATAAAAAGACCTACAATAGGACTCTGTGTGCAGCAGTTGCGTGTTAATTGAGTCGACTAAAACTCAGACGGAAACTATATTAGAATGCACCTGAAAGACTTGTACCAAGTCATTGTGGTTCTTCTCTATCCTCAAATTATATTTTGGGAAAAGCTCAGCATCTCATAGGCTATTTCTATGAAATAAATAGAATGAATAGAAAAATCATATATGCATATACAATGTGGAACTAGCCTAAAACTAAAGCAACAATCCCAAAATGGACACTGATGTGTAGGCTTTACTCAGCAGTTTCCTAAATTCAAAGATATTGATTTAACTTGCCTGACAGACTGCACCCGATTTCAATACTCCCCATCCCCCGTCCAACCACTCCTAGCCCCTCGCGGTAAGCTAAAGCTAACGTCCAATGTGGCTACACACATTTTTCCAATCTTTGGCCAGATTCTGTCTCTGTTGTAGACCTAGGCAGAGATTTAGTGCAGTACAAAAGGGACATGTCCCTACCCCCTACCAATATCCAGGGAATAACATCATGATGTCCCCACCAATGTCCAAACCAAACCTACTGATTGTGGAGATCTATAACGACTCGATGGGTTTCCGTTGCACGTCAGACCGTTTAGACAGCCAACCGAATGTTGAAGGCCCCCTGCTGTTTTGCATTGCTCTCCATATGAGACCGTCTGTGTGGGGTTAGAGAGTGGCTGTGCAAAGTCGGGGGCTGGGGGTTTGGGAGGCCAAATGGACACCACTTGTCAAAACACGGTGCCACCAAAAACACCAATAACCGACCCCCAACACTCTAGAACACACAAACACACCCACGCGTGCGCGCGCGCACACACACACACACACACACACACACACACACACACACACACACACACACACACACACACACACACACACTGATGTGTGTAACACAGATGTTCCTATGGAGTTCAACGGCTAGACAAGACCCCCTCAACTCCCTGTGTGTGTGTGTGTGTGTGTGTGTGTGTGTGTGTGTGTGTGTGTGTGTGTGTGTGTGGGTGTGTGTGTGTGTGTGTGTGTGTGTGTGTGTGTGTGTGTGTGTGTGTGTGTGTGTGTAGTACTAGTAGCCGTCTGGTTCTGCAGTTTGTTATCTTTTCTGTCAGTAACTTGGAGTAACTAAATCTTTGTGGGTTTGGCAGGCTCCCAGTAACTCCTCCCAGGTGTGTTTGTGTTTCCGTGTGTTTGTGTTTTTTGTTGTTTTTGTTTGGCTTGAAGCAAAGAGGATAATATATAATGATTTGAATTTTCAGATATCCATCCTCTCTATACATTCTTATGTGTATAATACATATCGAAATAATCGATTTGGTCAAGTTCATCTAAATACGATACTACACATTCATGTGAGCAAATAATGGGGAAATCAACCAGTTAATTGTGCCTGAGGCCATCATGCTTGTGGTGGTACAGTTTGTCCCTCTGTCCACACTGTAGGGTTGGAAGCGCAGGGGTCACTCCTGTTACTTAGTGACCAGTCACAAACAGAATTATGAGGACGCTGTGAAGGGCTACTACTGCAAGGCCCCACTCCTCACCATAGAAAACAGGTTGGCTGACTCACTGACTGGCTGACTGACTGACTGACTGACTGACTGTTTCACTAACTGATTAACTGACTGACAGACTGACTGTCACTAATTGACAGACTGATTGACTGGTTGACTGTCTGACTGTTTCACTAATTGACAGACTGACTGACTGATTGACTAGCTGACTGACGGACTGACGGACTGACGGACTGACTGACTGACTGACTGATTGATTGATTGATTGATTGATTGATTGACTGACTGACTGACTGACTGACTGACTACACTGTTATATATTGAATTGTTAAGTTTTATCATTTTGACAATTTTGCATTACAGATGTTATACCATCTATATTATTTTAAAGCAGTATGCAGGATGTGCGATAAGTATTAAATAAATAATACATATTTTGCACAATTCATTTCACCATCAATGTTCATCCATGACTGTATTACATTGTAAAATGTTCTATTGTATTTGATCCCATTCTAGTGTATTGTATTGTGCTGTAGGATGTTATATTGCATTGCATTGCATTGTATTGCACTGTATGCTACCCTCTCCCCGGGCAGGTTTGAGCAGGCGTTTGTCAACAGTCTGCTGAGTGAGAGTGGCGCCAATGGCAGTGTGTATTACTGGACGGCCCTGCAGGACCTGAAGAGGACGGGAGAGTACAGCTGGCTGGGACACAACGGCTCCTCCCTGCCCCTGGCCTTCACCCACTGGAACAAGCACCAGCCAGGTACTGGGGGCGACAACGGGATGGCAGCGTCTGCTGTGTCTGTCAGTTAAAAGTCGCGCTGTACGTGGGGGGATATGTGTTTTGCTGCACACACGGATATGTCGTTTACTCATTTGTAAAAGAGGCCAGGAAGGAGGGAAGAACATTCGAAATCGATGATTTTACTAGCCTTTACAATCAAATGCTTATAAAGGGAAAGCTTTATATTCATAGTTTGGTTGAATGAATAGGATATGCATCACTGTTTTTGATACTGTATATAAGAGAGGTTCTCTTCTTTCTTATTCTTCCTCCTCTCTCCCTTTTCCGTCCGTTCTCTTCCCCCTCCTCCGTCCAGCCAGCGCTGGGGGCTGTGTTGCTATGACAGGTGGCCGGGCACTGGGTCACTGGGAGGTGAAAGACTGCAAGTCCCAGAAGGCCTTGTCCGTGTGTAAACAGAGCATCAGCAGTTACCGTGACGACGAGCAGCTGCCAGCGCCCCACGTGGACGCTTACGCCCCCTGTCCTCCGGGTTGGGAATCGCGCTCTGGCCTGGTCTACTGTTTTAAGGTAAAACAGCCTTCTCTCTAACCCTAACCCTAACCCTAACCCTAACGCTAACCCTAACCTCCACCCTGACAGTTATTTAGCTCATTCTCTTCACTAAGTCTCTACTCCACTTATTTTCCTATTCGACTTGTTGTTTTTCATGTTCTTCTATCATCCCCTATCTTTATCTAACTTCTTCCGGGGGCAGCAAAAAAACTTTTTTTTAAATTTTTTTTAGACAATCGCTGCCTCCAAATGTTTTTTCCTTTTCAAACTCATATAGAACCCCTGTCAGGGTAAATCCTTAAAATTATCGGACGCTGTTTTGAAAAGACAGCCTTCTCCCCCGAAGCCATTGTTACCAGTGTGTGGGCTCTGCTCTGCTCCAGGTGTTCCACAGCGAGAAAGTCCTGATGAAGCGGTCGTGGGCCGAGGCAGACTTCTTCTGCCAGGCCCTGGGCGCCCAGCTGGCCAGCTTTCACCACTATGAGGACCAGGCGTTCCTCAAAGAGGCTCTCCAGTCCATGTTTGAGGGGTTAGTAGTTGAACATCTGGATGTATCTTTATCAGCCTTTGGGGCAAAGAAAGAAAAGGGAAGAAAAGAAAAGTTGGATTTCAATTGAGTGTCGGCCATCTTTTTCAGAACAGAGGGCCGTTGGTTCTGGGTGGGTCTGAATAAGAGAGACCCAGAGTCCTATGGAGCCTGGCAGTGGTCCGATGGCACTCCGGTAGGAACACACACACACATACACACACACACACACACACACACACACACACACACACACACACACGCACACACAACACACAGACATGGTGTGTGGATGTGCATTTTAATGAAAAATCTTTATCATCAACTAGTTCATAATACTCCTAAAACTCATATATCAAATATGCGACACACACACACACACACACACACACACACAACACATACATTACATACTGCTGTGCGTATCCCAGGTTCATGTCCCAGCTATGTGTCTCCAGGTGGTCTCGTCCTTCATCGAGGACAAGAACGAAGATGAGGACCGCTTCAACTGTGCCGTGTACAGTGACCTGACCAACGCACTGCTGCCTCAGCCCTGTGACACCAAGCACGAGTGGGTCTGCAAAGTGCCCAGAGGTAGCCCCCCTGCCCCTCAACCCCCCCCCCCCCAACACCACCTCACACACGTCAAACTGGACAATGTATTGGAATTGCTCTGAAAATATATCTAGTTTTTATAACTAACAAAATAAAGGCAAATCTCTTTATTTTCAGGTGTTGAACTCAAAAAGCCATATTGGTACACTGACCGTAAGTTTGAAGTACGACTGTAAAAATGTGTGGATTGCATTGTAAGAAATGTATCATATATATGATAGGTAATATGATCAAAGTGTAAAAAATAGATGTATGAAATGACATAATATTTAATCATGATATAATTACTGTATCGATTTTGTACAGCCTGTTTGGGACAGCACAACAACGATACAATAACAGTAATCTCTTAATTTACATTGACCATGTGTGACCCCTAACAATGGATCGTTCTAGTGTTGCTGTCAGACTCAGGTTGTGCATCAGTCAGTGTACATTGAGCTTCGCTTGTGGTATGAAATGCTCATTTGCTGTACAAATGCAGATTATTATCATTATTACTATTATTATTATTGTTATAGTTCTGTGTGACCCTGCTCTCCAGACAGTGAGTCGTGGGTGTTCCACCACGGGGCGGAGTACCTGTTTGTGGCTCAGCCTCTCTTCCCCTGGCCGGCGGTCTCCCTGGCCTGTCAGATGATGGGCGGCCACCTACTGTCCCTCCACTCCCGGGAGGAGCTGCGCTTTGTCCGGGAACGCATGGCCAAGGTGGGTGGTGTCCGCACAACGACACACACACACACACACACACACACACACACACACACACACACACACACACACACACACACACACACACACACACACACACATATACATAGCCATGCACACGCACACAATTTTAGTGAACAAGCTTTGTACGGGAACCTCAGCACAAAAGACACATAGCCATGCACACACACACACACACACACACACACACACACACACACACACACACACACACACACACACACAACCATGCAAACAAATGAATACAAAGACGCACACACAGCGATACACGGGTGCATGCAAACAGACTCATTGGCATCCGTGGACGGTCCATTGATTTCTAGCCCTCCCTCTCTTCTGGCAAGTGCCTCCATGTTTGCACATACCCACTACCAGCATGCTCACACACACACACACACACACACACACGCCCTAATTTACACATCACGAGCAGACACATTCATGCATGAAGGCCCTGACACAGAGGGCAGAAGAAAAGGCCGGGGGCTTACAGCAGCAGGGCCTCTTCAGACTCCAAAGGGCTCTCTTATGGAGAGGCTTTTGAAGGATGAAGGGGGCAAGAACAGGGGATGAAAGAAAGAGAGGCACGGGCCGAGGAGATTGGCTCATATGGCCTCTCCTTGTGGGCTTAGAGGGGCCTGAAAAAAAAAACCCATCTCTCGCGACGGTGAGAAGAGGGGAAGAGGATTGCCGGGGAGAAGAGGGGAAGAGGATTGCCGGGGAGAAGGGCTCTAGATGTGTGAGCTAAACGTTTTGCCTTCTCTCTCTCTCCTCTGTGCAGCTCTCTCAAGGCTCGACTTGAAGAGTAAGCTTAAAGTTTAGCCCCCCCCCCCCCCCTCTCTCTCTCTCTCTCTCTCTCTCTCTCTCTCTCTCTCTCTCTCTCTCTCTCTCTCTCTTCTCTCTCTCTCTCTCTCTCTCTCTCTCTCTCGCTCTCTCTCTCTCTCTCTCTCTCTCTCTCTCTCTCGCTCTCTCCTCTGTTTAGCTCTCTCAAGGTTCAACTGACTGAGTGAGCTTAAAATGTTGCCTTCTTTCTCAAGGCTCTACCGGGACAGTGAGCTAAACGTTTTGTCTTCATGCTCTCTCTCCTCTGTGCAGCTATCTAAGGGCTCGACTGAAAGAATGAGCTTGCCATAACGTTTCTTCTCTCTCTCTCTCCTCTGTACAGCTCTCTAAGGGCTCGACTGACTGGTGGATTGGCCTGTCCTATGACTTGACCAGGGAAATGTTTAGGTGGGTGGTGTTATAGTTGTAGTCTAGTAGTATTATACTACTATAGTAGGATCCTCTGGTGTGGAGTACAACTTTCTCCTCCAAACCTGTTCTGATGAGTGTGGTTCTACTGGAGTCAAACTTGTTTCGAATTTTTTTGTGTTTTAGCAATGCACATTAGTTCACCTTAAATGTATTGGATTTTTTTCTTGTCGTAAATGCTACTTTAACATTGTTAAACTACAGTTGTAATGTGACCTATGGAAAATACATATAAAACTGAATCTCTCTGTGTGTGTGTGTGTGTGTGTGTGTGTGTGTGTGTGTGTGTGTGGGTGTGTGAAGCTGGAGTGATGGGTCGGAGCTGGACTATCAGAATTGGGAAGAAGGAAGCTCCCCAGGGGATTCTGCAAAGCAGAAGCTGTGTACTACCATGTCCTCCCTATCAGGTTACCACAAACACGCACACACACATACACATACACACAAATATATACCTGATGATGTATATACCTGTGCTGAATATACGGTGCGTCTATGTTATGATTACGTTTATATATATATATATATATATATATATATATATATATATATATATATATATATATATGTATATATATTTATATGCAGACTCAACACACACAAGCACATGAAGTCTTGCCCTGTTTCACATGTTGCTGGTTTGAAACAGGGAAGTGGTTGGCGGGTGCGTGTGGGGGCCGCCATGGTTACATGTGTAAACGGTGTACTGTGTCGGTGATGGAGGTTCCCAGAGAGCCACACTACATAGGCGGATGTCCAGAGAGGTGGCTCTACTTCGGACACAAGGTTGTCACATACTAACCCCCCCTCACACACACACACACACACACACACACACACACACACACACACAC
>CM030173.1:5753319-5805819 GCA_017639675.1 Aplochiton taeniatus | reverse complement strand
GAACACACTTCCTATACACACACACTCACTGACTAGTAAGAACACACTTCTTATACACACACTCTGTTCAGTAAGAAAATGATCAAACATGCATCAAAACAGTCATTTTAGTCCAAGATTTTTGCACACGTGTAAGCCCGATCCATTCTGAATGTAAAAGCTTAGAGGTTCAATAATTTCAGCAATATATTTGCTGATGTTTTATTTATACTCCTTGTTCCTGCCACTTTCCTTGAAACCCTCTTCATGTCCCTCTCCATGATACAGATAAAACATTTCAAGTAGAAAATACATCACACTGAATATTCGTAGAGTTTTTAATGCAAAAGGATTTGTATGTCAGAGAGTTGGACTCGGTCCACATGAGAAATATGAAATAAGTAAAGGAATGAAATTGTTGTCCTAGGCCTACAGTGTATGTGCTTGGATGGCTCTTGATCATTTTGCTCACAGCTTCACACAGCAACGGAAATCCAACTTGTCATCATGTTGACTTCTTTCTGTTCATTTGCATTTATCTTTTATTCTAGCAGAGTCCATGGGGTGGTTCGACGGGTCACCTGTGGAGTACACCAACTGGCACTATAAGCCCCCTGACGCCAGCATGCTCTCGGTAGACACCTGTGTGACCACCAGGGTGTCTGACGGAGTGTGGAGCCTAGCGCCGTGCACCGACCAGCTGGGCTTCGTCTGCACCACACACTCTGGTAGAGTCCGAAATGCTATTTACTGCTCATTGGGGATACATTATTAGTGCAAGCCAATCACACTTTTAGTTGGCATTTGATTTAATTCATCCCGTTCACAGAATGTTAGCTCTTCCATATATGTGTAGTTTTAATAAAATGGTATGTTTATGCTTACGTTTATGCATTTGATGTTCTTCTCTAGATATTATTACCGAAGTGGAGGTGGAGCCATTGAACGGTAAGCTATCACACTTCTGGTTTAGATAAGATAAGAACGTTTTGTGTTTTACATTAAAAAAGGTGTAACTTAAGTAAGCAAGGATCCTGAAATGGCGCTTCATGTTTAAACTCAAACCTGGACACGTCTACGTGCACTTCATCGTCCTTACCCTTAACCAATTTCGGAATCCCTTTATTCACGCAAATATTTTCCCTTTATTCCTTCCTCGCCCTTCAGGTTTGCACCATGGCGTCGTCCCAGCTGCGGTTCTAGTCGCCATATTGTTTTTTGCCGTGCTGGTTGGAGTGCTGTGGTTTGTGTACAAGAAGAACCACAGGCACTTCCACAGAATCCCCACTCTGGGAAATGCCTACTACCGGCAGACAGACTCTCAGGCTACGGACTCAGACGGAAATGTCCTCATACGAGACCTGGAAACTCACCCAGGAGAGTAGGACCCTTTCTCCCTCTCTCTCTCTCTCTCTCTCTCTCTCTCTCTCTCTCTCTCTCTCTCTCTCTCTCTCTCTCTCTCTCTCTCTCTCTCTCTCTCTCTCTCTCCATTTCTCACTCTTTTCTTTGCTGTCGTTCTCTTATTGTTTGTTTCAGAAAAGCCACATTTCAACACGGAGAGAGAGAGAGAACGTTTTGCCATTTCAGTAGCAGGCGAGGGTGACACGATATCTAACAGCCACTGTGCTAGTTTCTCAGGATCATATACCTGTAATGTCCGAACATCATGAATAGCAACCACAACTTCTTTTTTGAAACTGCCCATACAATTGAATTTCGTATTTTTTTTCAATCTGCCTTTTTAAGCTGGGGATTAATTTTTCTTTTTGTGACCTGTGTTCAATCTATTTTTGATATATGAAGGTTTTTATTTAAAGCTGTCGTGAAATCACCTGAGCCACCAAAACTGTGGAAACTCACAAACGTCTACAAATAATGGCACAGGCAAAACTATCCCAGTATTTTACCTTTCATAATAAGAACACTGAATTGTGTTACGTAGGTGTACTGTAGGTCTATTATGGAATCACAGTAAGGGACTTTCATAAATCTTTTTTAAAAAGGACCTAATATCTGTTTGAAGAACAGATCACTTGTGAAGGATTACGTAGCAGGGCCTGCATGGTTACCACTGTTGTAACTATCAGATTTAAGGTACTGAAGTGTAATGTTTGCATAGTCTTGTAAGACAAAATGTTCCAGTGGCATCTCTACACTAGAAAGATTTCGGGAGACTTCATGGTACAAATGAGTCATATCTAAACGTATCACAAAAGGCTATTTGGAAATAACTTCTTATCCTAGGAATAAAGCCAAGTTTGAGTGAGGAAGGGAAGGACAGATAGGATTTAAAATTTTGATTTGTGTTTTGTTGAAAGGGGACTTCTGGGACTGCTGAGGTACCAAATCGTATTAATATAAATTGTTGCATTATTATTTTATAGCACAATAGGTAACTTATACATAAACAGCGGGTTCCCAGCGCAAATGTCTAACAGAAGAGGTTGAACATATTTGCACACTCCTAAACTAATACATGGATAACGTATTATCATCAAACAATAATATTTGCACAAGGAAATGTTTTATTTTGAATTCTGCAGTTTTAAACATAACCTCTGGGTCAAGGAAAACCCATATTCATGTTCTGAGAAAATGCGTGTAAAAGTAGAAGATAGAGGCTCTAAATCTTTTATATTACATAAATGTGCATTTATTCACACATCTATGAGCATAGATTTTCAGAATGCACTGAACATTTTCATAAAATGTATAACTCGGGAAAGAGAAAAATGCCGGCATTTATTTATAGGATCATGATGAGATGATAAGAGTTAGGGGTTACACCTATGAAAAGAAACAACTAACTACCATCAACATGTATAAGGAGATACATGGATGATGATAAATCATAGTGTCTGGTTTTGACTGGCAATGCATTAGCCCAGTGAGCCCTGTGGACTGTCTATTTATGAGGTAGCTAGCCTACAGTTTTGCTCAGTATTACTTTTTGTTTTATAGTTTACAGTTGATCTTTACAAACATGTTCTATAGGCCTATGTTGAATTCTGGGGTGGCCTGAGACTTATGAGGCTATTTTAAGATTTAAATTCCTTCTCTTGATTACTGTTGTGTCAGATTTTTGAAAAGGGGCATATACTGTACGGTCTCTGACTTTTTCCAATTGATTTTTATAACCTCAATGTAAATAAAATGTAAAAATCTTAAATCATAAATTATTCAATTTTTTTTAGCCACTCTCAAATATGTTTGTGTATATATATATATATATATATATATATATATATATATATATATATATATATATGTATGTCATCTATTTACTCGTCTGTTAGTTTAACTGACTAGACAGCAAAAAAAAAAAAAAAATAACAACAAACAAACAAACAAACAAACACCAAAATAAATAAAATAAATAAACAAAATAACAAATACCATTCAAAACAAATTGACCCAGCACGCATTGTGATTTATCCATGACCGCCTTGCTTTACAATTACGGATGGGGAGTGTACGTTTGAACCCCAGGGAATATTGGAAAGGTTTTTTATTGTTATATATTTTTTTATAGTAATGGACAAAGTTATTTATCCATGCTATCTCGGGGACGTGAAACGTGCACGCCCGGTCAGAGAGCACTTGAGGCTACTGCTGACAGTTAAGAGCGGAGAACACACACAGCAGCAGACGAGAAGAGAAACTCGCGCTAGTAGTGGGCTTACCACTTTAGGCAGGGTTTGAATTTGGATATGCGTAGCTAGCTAGCTGAATTACCGGGGAAACCTGTTGTCTAATTTCGAAATATTATTTTTATTAAAAAAACATGTCTGGAAGATTAAAAGCAACACTTCACGTTTCTTTACTGCTCCTCCTATGGGATGGAAATATTCGCTTTGTAAGTTGTGCACTAACTGGAAGTTCTGGTAAGTAACATAGCATTAAATTAGCCTAGCCTTGACAATTACAGGCGTACTTTCCATTGTTTATTTGCTGTTTGTAACGCGCTTGCCTAGTTGCTACTCAGAAACGCAGGGAAGGGTTGGTCTATTTTTTGTTGGTTGGCTTATGTTAAAACAATAGTATGGCGAACCCTTTGCAGGCTATGCAGGGGTTTTCAAATGAAGATACCAGGAAACTAGATACTATAACTTCAAACTGCTTATTTTGTCTTCAAATACGTTGCTTAATATCATGTTCTGTCAATTGCCTACATAAATAAACGCCCATGTTGGCTAGCCTACCTACATGATATTCTGAAATTATGTTTGATACTGACAAATAGTCACATCTGAGTCTTTGCGCTCTATTTAGTCAACAACATAAAAAACTGACTTAGCCCCCTCCCTGCCTAAATTTCTAATTTCAGTCCCCATCCATTGGCCTCTAATATCTCACAATACCGATAGATGAACCAAGTGAACAAACATTATACCTGCCAATCCTGTATTAACAAAATGTTTTTAGTATTTTGCTTTAACTGTACACAGAGCATACAAAGTTCTGTAAATACTATGAATAGGATAGGAAGTTCCGCACATCACAACACAACCTCTTACATTTGGTACATTTTCCCCTGGCAGACATGGATACATTCAACATCCAGCATGCAGATACAGGGAGTTGCCTGGTGGTGGAGTCCCCAGCAGGTGTGGTGGGCTTGGGGCCCTGCAACGGCTCCAGTGGGGGCCAGTGGTGGAAGTGGGGGTCCAGCCACAGGCTCTTCCACATGGACAGCGCTCGCTGCCTGGGGTTGGAAGTGCGCTCCAAGGCCCTGGCCCTGTTTGACTGTGGCTCCAGTGGGAGAGAGAGTGTGTTGTGGTGGCGCTGCATGGAGGGGGCCGTCTACACCGTTTACCAGATGAGCCTGAACGTGAATGCTGGCAAGGTCAGCGCCAAGCGGGACACACCTGATGTCTGGAGCAGAGGCGGGTCGCAAGACAACATCTGCCGGCATCCGTACCAGAGTAAGTAATTCCCAGGGGCAGCACAAATACGCCTTGATGGTTATTTTGCGTCATTTTCCCAATACGTTTTAGCTGCAATCATTTTGTTGTACGTGTATATAGGTGTACAGTCCCTTTTTTACATTTTTGGGGGCGTTGTTTTAACTGTTACCATACATTTGTTTTATTTTCTTATAATAAACGCTCTACAGGCTTTCAGTGCAAGTTCTAACCGTGGGTTTTTACTCAAGGGGACTGTCCTGTTGGCTAGGAATGGATAAGATTCAGTAGAAATGTGATTATATTTAGAAATGGAACTATCGTGTCAATGATGTCATGAATGGTAATAATACAATATAAAAAAAGACATTGTCATTTTCAGTTGCTGTTTGGATTTTTTCATACATGACATTGCAACTAGAATATCATGTTGGTTTTACTAAATGTTTTTTAAAAAGGGAGCTGTGTCACACTCCTATTCTTGACAACCGTTCATTGTATGTTGACCGACTTCCTGCGTATCTTGCATGACCAGTGTGTCTGGATGCTTTGTTTTCACACCACCACTACCACGATTCCTTGGGCTGTTAATGGAATGCCAGTGTTGTTTAGTTGTTGTGCTACTGAAAATACCGTCCTGCAATATTAGACCTTTTGTAAAGGGAAATTATTATGAGTTTGTTATATGTAGGAATGTCCTACACATGACATCAAAGCAATACGTCTTAGGCATACATTGTCCTTGAGTGGTATTTTAGGGGACTTTGCCCAAGCCTACGTAAACCATATAACAATAAACCGTAGGCGTGACTCATCTATGTTAGCCTTGTTTCAGTTTTGTTTCCATATGAAAGTTAAGTTTCCCCGCTTTGTACCTATAACATGAGGGTTTCTCCATGTTTTGTCAAGACCCTCTGCATGAGTCCAGTCCAGCAGTTGGCAGTCAAACAGCTTCTCATTCTTAGACACACAATCTATACAGGTTTTCTATTCCTGAGCATTTTTACATCCTCTTGACTGGATGAGCAGCGAGATTTTACTGTGCACACCGTTCTTATTGCTGTCACCAGTCTGTGCCACACAAAATGTTGTGGTCTCAATTTATCTGGCAGTTTGGAGTCCAATACCCCCAACTTTCATTTTTCCTCTGTAGATAATTTAAATGGGGTCAAAAGCCATGTGCTTTTGTTTTATGGCACTGAAGGCCACACGAGTCCATTGTACATGTTCTGTCAAACGTTCAACTAACTCAAGCTTTTTGCCCTTGCCCATTAGTTGTCCACACCACCAATGGGAACTCTGCTGGTGCACCATGTGATTTCCCCTTCCTGTACAACGGCACCTGGCATCATGAGTGTCTCCCTGACAACGACTCACCTGGTTTGACCTGGTGTGCCACCAGCTCAGACTACCAGACGGGGGCCAAAACAGGAACCTGTCTCAAACCGGGTGGGTTAGATTTATAGAGAAACAAATGTTTAAAATGGAGGTTTCATAACAATCATATTTAATATGTATTATCGGTCAGCTCCATGTTGGATATCTGATTGTGTTCAGTTAGGAGTGAGTTATTTTCCAGGGTGCACCCATTCTCAAGCGGTAGACATTTGGTGTCAGGGTTATTGACTTTGTAAAGAGAAATGGGAACCGTCGTCCAGTATAAACAGAACTTGATGTGACTCACACACTCTATCTCTCTCTGACTCCAAACCCTTCCTCTTTGTTGTCACAGAGGAAGGCTGTAAGGCACTGTTCACACCCGCCTCGGTGAAGGACGCGCCCTGCTATGAGTTTGTGTCGGGTGCAGCCGTGACGTGGCAGGAGGCTCTAGACTCGTGTCGGAGCCAGGGAGCGGACCTGCTCAGTGTGTCCAGCACGGAGGAACTGACCTCGCTCTCCTGTAAGGCCAGACACAAAGACAGTCGCTCTCATCTTTTGGCTGGGGTTTAATGGAGTCTGTGGTCATACAAAACGGTGTGAAAGTTTATGGAAAGGCTCCAGGAGTGTTTCCCAGGGCGTTATCTCAGAAGAACACTCTGTTGCGTCAGAGTTAGAAGTGTTTTTTTCCCCCCTCCCCAGTCACTATTGACAAAACATTTTTTTTTTCTTAGCTTTAATTCTAGGTATGCAAACTTTGTAGAATAGTGGCACCAGGAAGTCTTTCTCTTTGTAACTCGCTCCATCTTGTTGACACCATGTTGCTACTGTTCCGGCTCTCACTCTATAAATGTCCTCAAACAGGCCTGACTTGCTGAAAGTCATGCCATTATCTAAACATTAGATTCTGCCGTATCACTCTACTGTAAAATGAAAGAGAAAGTAACACATCATCTGGACTGTCAACTCGTACAAATATGGTGATAACAATGGTTTCAATTGACTTTATGAAACCTAGTACATACTGTATGCTGTGTAATACTAGACCAAGTAGTTGTGCAGCTGAGTACAAATTCAGATGATTGATGTGTCCGTTTTTGCTCACTAAAAGCACTGGTTGCAGACCGGAGCAGCTTGAGTGCTCCTAACCAGATGGCAGTGGGTGTATAATAGGGGCTAGGCACCCCTCGCTCCTCTCCTCTCCTCTCTCCTCGCATCACCACAGATATTGTTTAGAATTGTACTGTAGGGTGCAGCAGTCGGCACAAGGCTGGTCTTTGAGCTAATCGGGTTACGTTTTGTGCAAGGCGCAAAGATGCACTGAGCACAGGCGCCCTCTGTTCAGACTTCCCTTTGCTGTGGTTTTCACCAAATAGAATGTTTTAAAAACGTCTTTTTTAAAGATAGGGTAGTGATATTGTAAACCTCCCTACAGTGGGTATAATTTAGCGCTGAAAGCGTGAAAATGTATATCAGTAACTAAAGTTACTTAAGTTTGGGTAGGTTATAAACAAAACAAAAACTGTTAGCAAAAGGGAATGGTGGGAATTTTGTTTCAATAATTCTGACCCATATTTCCCATATCATTATGTGTGACTGGATCTGTGATTTGTGTTTTAGCGTTGGATGGATTCGACAATATGCCGGAAAGGATGTGGATCGGTCTCCACCAGCTGGACACCTCTCAGGGTTGGCAGTGGTCGGACGGCTCCCCCTTCATCCACCTACGCTGGGAAACCGGTGAGAACAGCCCCAACTGCCACATAGAATCGTCTTGAATAGAAAGGACGTCGTGTGACAAAACTCTTATTGACTCTTTATTTCATGATGTGCAGGTGCAACGCCATTAAAGTGCCTACTTAACTTTCTTAACCGTTTCTATCGTACGTGAAAGACTATCTGACTTTTATAACCTCATATGGTCTGAGCTTAGTATGGGTTCGTATTATTGATGTCATAATGACATATATCCAATATCATCGTAATAATAATAATCGAAATTAAGTCTTTTATGTCATCGTCTAACTAGCTCTGTGTCCTCTTGTTTATTTTTTGTCTTTTTTTTTTTTTTTTACAGGAATGCCGTCTGCTTCCTTTCTTAAAGAGTCAGACTGTGGTGTTCTGAACTCCAAAAACAGCTATGAATCCGAAGCGTGTGATAAGCGATTGCCATACATCTGTAAAAAAGAAAACAGGACTTCTACTCAAGGTACGGGTGCACTCGCTTTCCCAGCAATATACGTTGTCTACACCAGCTCTCAAATCACTACACTGGCGCCCTGTGTGTCAGAGAATTGATACAAAAAAAAAAACTGCTCACCTACATGTTGCTAAATATTTCGAGACCAAAATACATTACTGACAAGTCAATACAATGTGAAACTTCTAAACCCTTCAGGACATCTGGAACAGGTCTCTTAACCGTTCCCAGAGTTAAACCCAAATAAGGTGAACCAACATTTAGCTATTATGCAACAGTTAGCTGGAATCAACTTCCAGAAGACCTGAGACTCGCTTGACAGTTTAAACCCGTATTAACTAGTTCTATGGCTGATAACTAGTTACTCTGAAAGTAGATACATTAATATGTCAGTGTAAAACGTTTAGCTACGACCTACTTATCTGACCTAAAAAGGACAACAACATTGTTTGAAATTCACGACACTCCTTTTCTGTTTTTTTTCCTTCTCCCTCAGAGTCTTCCGTGTATAAGACCACCGTGTGTGCCAAGGGCTGGGTTCCCTGGAGTGGCATGTGCTACATGCTGATTAAGGACAACCACATGGGGTTCTTCGACGCCCAGACCAACTGTAAGATGGTGGACGGGGCTCTGGTCAGCATACACTCTCTAGACACCATAGAGTTGATCAGCACCAGCTTTCATCATTCGGGTGAGAACTCCTCAAGTCAGCATCTCTTTGGGAACGGATTAGAACAGATGACTTTCTCTGATATGGCTTACTGATTTGAGGAAATCTGCATGCCTTCAGTATGTGTGAGGGTTTGTAACTGTAGTGATATAAACGGATTAAAAATGCTTCTTTTATTTGTTTACCTCCTACGTTTGGAAAGCTATTCACCGGATATTCATGCCTGTCACAGATATGAGTATAATCTGTTTATTTGGGTGTGTTGTGTCTGTTGTGGCCTGCCAGATGAGGTGCTGGATGTGTGGATTGGCCTGATTGGTCAAAGCGATCCGCCTGTGTTAAAATGGGTCGACAATGAGCCAATCACTTTCACGTATTGGGGACCAAACCAGCCCTCCAGGTTGAACAATACCCAGACCTGCGTTTACTACTCTGGACAGGTGTGTGTGTGTGAGTGTGAGTGTGAGTGTGAGTGTGAGTGTGAGTGTGAGTGTGAGTGTGAGTGTGAGTGTGAGTGTGAGTGTGAGTGTGAGTGTGAGTGTGAGTGTGAGTGTGAGTGTGAGTGTGAGTGTGAGTGTGAGTGTGAGTGTGAGTGTGAGTGTGAGTGTGAGTGTGAGTGTGAGTGTGAGTGTGAGTGTGAGTGTGTTCTGCCCGTGTACATCAGACTCAAACCTGTGTCTATTTCACACACACACACACACACAGTCTCATGGCTGGAAGACCGGAGCCTGTGGCATGCTGCTCCCTTCCATGTGCCAGAAGACGGCGGTGAGCGAGACTTCAGCGGAGGCCGGATGTCCTCCCCAGGGGGTGGGTATTGTCCCAACGCACACCCTCTTGCTGTCTTTCTTGGCCTACCCCCACGCCCCGCCCACCCCCTCTCATATTCGGCCCCCCCCCTGGTTCTTCGGTATCAGTCCATCGGCTCAGATTTGTCCTTTGCTTCCGGCCTTTGTCAGTGAATTTAAAGTTCCAATGCGAGCAACGTCGCACGTCGGCGCCACGCACCTGCACCCCCACACTGCTCGCCGCGCTCCGCTCCCGCCTGCCCTCCCCCTCCTCCGGGTTCACTTCCTCAACACCTTTCTGTCACGTCTTTCACCCAAGACCCAACCCACCTCGCCAACTTTCTCCGTCCTCACCCCTCCTGCTCTCATAGTTGAAGAAACCAATTTGTCTTTGCTCCATGATCATAATAACAATAATTTCAAAAGCATTTGTATTAAGCTTTGTTTTAAAGAGTGTGACGTAGTGCTTTAAAAACATTCAAACGACAAGAATTGACAGAATTTCCTTTGCTCCTGCTTTTAGGGTTGGAGGCGTCATGGTAACTCCTGCTACAAAGTTAACCCTACAGAAGTGCCCTTCAAAGACCACTGTGACATCACGATAAGAAACAAGTAAATATTGATGAGGATGACCCTTCATATTTACTGTAGATATGGACTTCTCTCTTTCTCTGTTAACAGCTTTGCGCTCTTATTTCAGTTTTTACAACCGTTCTGCCAATGGATTAACATAGACTATCAAACAAAGTTTAACAATTTTTCTGTTGGTCTTCCAAAACCACGAGGCGTATTTCAAAAATCTCAAAAGTTACATTTCACCAAAGGACATCCTTTTTTCTGAGTGGCGTTATTGGTTTGCGTCCAGGTTTGAGCAGGCCTTCATAAACAGTCTACTGGTGGAGCACGTTGGCCGGACGACCCAGTACTTCTGGACGGGTCTGCAGGACACCAAGAACACCGGGGAGTACCAGTGGCTGAGCCAGGACAACCACACCGACGGCCGGGTCACCTTTACCAACTGGGGCTGGTTCGAGCCGCGAGGTAGCCCATACCACTCGGTGCCCCCCCCCATCCCCCCATCCCACAAACACACAGTGTAAAACATTTGTTTTCAGTTATTTATTGATTAAGATTTTATTCTGTTGAGGGGTGCCGCCTTACGCTTGTAACAGGATTTGCCGTGGGGATGCCTGAGGAAATGTCTGTACTTTTTCTAGAAGTTGTAGCGTGCGGTACATTTGTTCATGATATATGCTTGTGTGTTTGTGTGTTTTTCTGTGCGTGCGTGCGTGCGTGTGTGTGTGCGCACCAGCCCAGGCTGGTAGCTGCGTGGTCATGTCCACGGCTAAGCCCCTGGGCCAGTGGGAGGTGAAGAACTGCACCCTGTTCAAAGCCGGCACCGTCTGTAAGAGAGACCTAATGAAGCCTCCGGCCCCAGACCCAGAGCCCGACCCCAATTTACCCTGCCCCAAGGGCTGGGCCTCGTCAACAGGCATCCGCTACTGCTACAAGGTAGGCACTTAACTGTCACCACCACCTCCACCTCTGAACATGTGGCTGTCAGGCCTTGTGCTGTAGAGTTAGCCCACCGACTGGGTAGGATTGCGTTATTGCAATTAAGACTGACCCAGCACTAGCAGTGAGTTTTTTGATTTGAAAGCATTAGAAACAAAATTGATGAATGCCTATCAAGGACAATTGTTTGATTAAAGAGTTGTGTCTGTTGTCTGCATGTTAGCATATGAATAAACGTGTGTGTGTGTGTGTGTGTGTGTGTGTGTGTGTGTGTGTGTGTGTGTGCTCCAGGTTTTTAATCAGGAGCGTGTGACCAGGAAGAGGTCTTGGGAGGAGGCCGAGAGGTTCTGCCAGTCCCTGGGCACCAATCTGGCCAGCTTCTCTAATGACGAGGAGATGAGGACCCTCCACTACATAACCAGGAACGGCGTCAGGTAAACAACAACACAAACAGGACTGTGATATATAACACAAACAGGACTGTGATACACACAAGCAGGGCCGGGATACACACAAACAGAACTTCGATATATAACACAAACAGGACTGTGATACACACACACACACACACACACACACACACACACACACACACGCACACGCACAAGCAGGACTGTGATAAACACACAAACTGCCTAATCTCAACTGTTTGTACGTACTTTTGTTTAAAGACATATTAAAATAGCATATATTATATTATATAATTATTCAATTCAAAACTGGTATAGCTAGTTCCCCAAACTGAACAATGACAACAGGTGTATGTTTTCTAATTCAAACATCCAGTACAGTTTCATAACCCCCAATAAACATAGAACAAACAGGTGCCATGCTCTCAGCCGATACAATGCCGTCTGCTCCATAAATGTCTGACCCCATTCAGTCCTTCCAGCTTCCAGCATCATAACTCTTGATGATATGAAACTGATGTTTTGATCCCAGGAATGACCGCTTGTTCTGGGTGGGGCTGAACCGGAGGAACCCAGCCGACCGCTCCTGGAAGTGGAGCAACGGCAGGCCAGTGAGTACAGGACACACACACACACACACACACACACACACACTTATACTCACACAAACATAAATATACACGCACACACATTTACACTCACACATAAACAAATACGCACACACACACACACACACACACACACACACACACACACACACACTTCCACATGCACGCACACGTGTAGCAAGCACGCTACTCGTAACCATCACTGTGTCTGTCCTCAAGGTCCTCTTTGATGAGTTTTGTTCCCAGAGCCAAATGTTTGTTTTTTTCCCCTCCCCTCTCACCAGGTGTCGATGGGGATCCTACAGCAGGATTTCCACGAGGACGATGAGTATGACCGGGACTGCACGGCCTTCAAGGTAGCCTGGGATTTAAGGTGGTCTGGGTTGATCTGCAGGGGCATCTAAGGTGGTCTGGGCAGATTTAGGGGGCATTTCAAGTAGACTTGGTATATCTGGGGCGGCTTAAAGGTGTTCTGGACTGGTCCGGGGGGCATTAAAGGTGGTCTATGTTGATCTGGGGGGCATTTAAGGTGGTCTATGTTGATCTGGGGGGCATTTAAGGTGGTCTATGTTGATCTGGGGGGCATTTAAGGTGGTCTATGTTGATCTGGGGGGCATTTAAGGTGGTCTAGGTTGATCCGGGGGGCATTTAAGGTGGTCTAGGTTGATCCGGAGGGCATTTAGGGTGATCTAGGGTGTTCTGGGGGGTATTTAAGGTAGCCTAGACCGATCTGGGGGGTATTTAAGGTGGTCTGGGCTGATCTGGGAGTATTTAAGGTAGACTGGGCTGCTCTAGTTTCGGCCTAATCGGCACAGCTGCATGAAGGTGGCTATACAGTAATGTTACAGCAGAAAAGACTCCCATATCGTTTGATGATATTAGTCTTACATTGTGTTAGGAAACATTTTCCTCCTTAAACATGTTGACCACACCAGAATTACATACGTAGCCCTACATACGTGAAAGCACTTCAGTATCACCTCACTCTTTGTATAACATGGGGTGGCTTCCTTCTTTGTGGGTGTGAGTGAAGAAAGAAGAAAAGCACACAAGCAAGTTCCGCACTTTCACACTTTCACTCCTGATTTACAACAATAAAATTACTGTAAATAACAAAACCATCAACCAACAAAACCATTACACCCTAACCAGTGTCTCAAGGCCAGTAACCAAAGGCCAACCCAGAAATCTCCCACACTTCATTGTAAGTGTTATTATTTGATTTATTTATAACCTCAAACAGGCCACGAGGTAAAACTCCCTCCCCCTGCTCTGGGCTTGGTTATCCCCCTTTCACATCAGCAGCAACGCCATGGCAACAGAGCCAATTGAACTCGGTCCACTTGAGCCCCCTCTCACCAAACTCTTTCAATCGTAGCGCGATGAAGGAAACTACAGTGAACTATTCAGTTGAAAGGAATGTACTCGTGGCCGAATGGCTTCGTAATCCCTTTCTGTCCCCCCCCCCCCCCCCCCTCCCACAGACGAAAACAAACTACTTCAAAGGTCTGTTTGACTTCCTGCTCCATCACATCCCTTCCAGGCCCTTCTACGCCAAGCCCTTCCACTGCGACGCTCAGCTGGAGTGGGTCTGCCAGATCCCCCGTGGTAAGATTATGCTGACCGTTGTTAGTAGATATTTAGTATTGCCAACACTTGTAATCACAGTTTTCTGTTTATGTTTGAACAACATACTGACAGATGAATGTATTTTGTAGAATATGTCAAGTCCTTATCCCATCTTTTCACATCTCATTATGCTCTAAGTATGCATCTTTTCACATCTCATTATGCTCTAAGTATGCATCGTTTCACATCTCATTATGCGCTAAGTATGCATCTTTTCTGTGTGGGTGTGCAAACTTGTGAGGAAATGGGCCTATGTTTAAGTAATTAACGCGACAGCTAGGACTGCTCATTGAGCCATTGTGGTCCCCTTGTGGTTTATTATGTTTGTCTTGTTGGCTGATTACCCAGGCATCCCGCTGTTTGTCTGTCTTAGATAACCACAACTAAATTCTGGGATTTTTGTGTAATTTTGAGAAAGCCTGTTAGTTAAAAAGGCAAACATTGTGTACTAAATAATTTTCTTTCATTAGGAAATGTTCCTAAGCATCCTGAATGGTACAATCCAGGTGAGCACAATTGTGTTTGTGTTGGTTGGCTGTGAATGTTTGCCGCAAGTGTCTTTGAGGCTGTAACCTCTTTGTGTTCAACAGATTTGAAGTTTTTCCATTTCACGAAAGAACTGTTAGAGCTAATATTAAAATGTTAAAGTTCTAGTTGCATCTGGTCTATAATATTAAACAGTTGAAGTTGTAGTAGCACCTGCTCTATAATATTAAACAGTTGACGTTCTAGTAGCACCTGCTCTATAATATTAAAACTTTGAAGTTCTAGCAGCACCTGCTCTATTGTTTCCTGTACGTGGATTAGCGTTGAGCCAGTCAGTATCTTGTTAATATTTCCATATTTCCATTGGTGGTGTGCTGTAGGGGGACACCATGAGTCCTCCATCTTTGCGGACGGACGGGAGTTCTGGTTCGTCACAGAACCAAGGCTGAACTATGAGGAAGCCACCCTGTATTGCTACGGCAACGGCAGCAAACTGGCCGCGCCGCAAAGCTTATCGTCCACCATGCAGATCCAAGAGCACCTGTTAACGGTAGGTTACAAACACGCCTCCATGTTTTGATATTGGTGCCAACCGTTATTGCTGCTTCTGATTGTAGGACTTCTGTTCTGTGCCATTCCAAAGATGAAAGCAGGACAAGTCGGTTACAGCACACTCAGTAGCTTGCAGAGAAAGAACGAAATGCTTAAATAATTGAACTCTTGGCTCGCTCTGCACAAAACCCCCCAAAAAGTTGTTCAAGAAAACCTGTTTGTCAGAGTGGTGCCCCTTGATTAATAACTGTATTTACTGCTGAGACTTGTGACTTTCTTTTTGAGCAGACGCCAGAAGCAAAGCTTAACTGGTGGGCAGATATGAGAATGCGAGAACGCTTCTTCCCTGTGATGTAAGTCTCACACTGATTATTTAGCTACACACGCACACACACACACACACACACACACACACACACACACACACACACACACACACACACACACGCTAATAGTACACAGACACCTGCTCGCAGCGAGTTTGAATTTCTCAAGTTACAAAATACAAATGCATACCATGTTCTCTTGTGTACAGAGGAGTTGAGTAACAAAAGGGTTTCTGTTGTGTCTTAGGTTCACCAAGATGCGATACGACACGCGCTTCCTGGGCAGGTGCACCTCCATCAACCCAGACTATCGTATAACTGGTAAAAAACAATCTTTTTGAATTATGTGTTTTATTTGTTTAGTAATTTTCCCCCAAATCAACTCTTTTTAACTAAAGACCAATACATTCTATCAGTTCAGGCTAATGTGTTCAACAGCAATTATGCCCCTAATTACACTGATACATTGCTAAGAAAAATACCTTGCTGTTAGAATTTGAATTGCGTTCCTGCATCCAGTGGGTTAAAGACTGCAATTGTGTGCCGTTGTGTTTTTAAACTACACACTCGCCTGGGCTCTCCACAGATTATGAATATAGATGTGGGCAGAAGCTGCCGTTTGTGTGCGAGAGACACAACGTCACGCTGGCGGAGAGAAACACTACCGTGCCACACCCGGCTGGACTGGCCTGTGGCAAAAAATCACTGGCCTTCAGAGAAAAGGTCTGACACGCCCCTCCATTCCTTATATGGTGCTCTAGGTTTTTGTCTCTGCCCCGCCCCTTTCCAGTCTGCTCTTAGAACTCTGGGATAGTCTCCTTCCCCCAAAACATAAAACCTGGCTGACCTCTTCTTTTCAATCTCTGCTAAAGACTCTGCTCCATAAACATAATAGTCATAATCATATTTAGGTGTGCTTTGTTTGCATGGACACTTTGTAATAGTGTTAAGGAAAGGGCTTTACAAACAAGAAAGTGACTATAGTTCTTATTCTATGTAGACGAATGTCTCATCTGCAACTTAATGGAAAATATCACACATGGAAATAGCATTCCCGTTCCCAAATTGATTGGTATTCCAAATATACGTGGATTATGGATTATTACACCTTGCTCTCCACCGATCTTGAGGTCTGGGCCTTGTTAATAAGTGTGATTGTAATTGCCCTTCATTGTCTTTTTGTAGTGCTACACTGTGATGAAGTACATCCCATTCGTGGACTCCGCACTTGCTGGAGATGTTTGCCAAACCGTGCGGGGAACACTGCTCACCATCTCTGACCAGGTGGAACAAGGTGGGGAACTTCACTGTTAAAGAGAACGATGTTTATGTTTGTTTATATCTATGGATATGGTTTTCATCATGCTATGTGTCGCTGTACTTTTTAATGATATTTAGATTTCCCCAAAGTTATGGCTGTATGAGAATAACATCAAAAAGTTCACAATGAATGCTTTCAATAAGGCAAAAGTTTGATTTATTGTAGCGTTACCCACAATAATGAGAGTCCATCTGACTTGTTTTTCAGACTTCATCACCACCCTGTTGCCTGCCCTGCCCGTGAAGACTTGGATTGGCCTGAAACTCAAGACCACTAACTCAGAATGGGTAGACCATAGCCCGGTCTCCTTCCTCAACTTTAACCCCCTGCTTCACGGCATGCTCAGGCCCATGCTTATCGATGTACGTTCTGTATTCAGAAAGGGAGATGATTGAGTTAAACAGCAAAACAATCGTTTGTCAGTGCGTATTTGTCTGAAATGTCGATACATGTGTTTTTGTGGATGAATGTAGAGGTTTCACCCGGAGACCACGGAGCTGTGTGTTTTTATCATCGCCGACCCCAGCTCGGCCATGATAGGGACCTGGGACTACACGTCCTGCTCCAACCAGCAATATGTGGGCATCTGCCAGCATTATGCAGGTAACGTACTCTGCACTCACCACCCAGTAACGCCTGAGGACGGACCAACACGGTCTAGATCCCCACGCCACGCGGTCTACCACCCCTGACTGAATCCATTTCTTCATAGTTGCGTGCAGAAAGCTGTGTCTTGTAAATAGGGCATCAATTTGGACAGAATTGGTGGTACTTTCCAGACAGGACCTGAACTCGAAGCCACAGACTGAGTCGTGGCTTCGGTTTACACGGCCTGCAAGAGGCTGTGCTCTTTGAAAGTGCCTATTGTGCCTTGCTTTCTTACCTGCCTCCTTTGAGCCACAGTAAAGCCTGGCACAGTCACTTTGCTGACTCGACTGGCTTCGTGTGTGTGTGTGTGTGTGTGTGTGTGTGTGTGTGTGTGTGTGTGTGTGTGTGTGTGTGTGTGTGTGTGTGTGTGTGTGTGTGTGTGTCTCTCTCTACAGACAAACCCCAGGAGCCTCAGGTGTTCGACCAGCCCATCCAGGTGACAAACCACACCTTTAAGCTGCTGCACCAGAACGTCTCGTGGTTCGAAGCCCTGGAGCTCTGCAGGAACAGCAGCATGGACCTGGCCAGCGTGGCCGACACACTCCAGCAGGCCACGCTCACCGTGCACGTGAGCCGTGCACGCGCGCCCATGTGGATCGGCCTCTTCAGCGAAGATGTGGGTGTGCCTCTCCGTTTGCCTCAATCACTGCTTTTTGATATGTTAGTGGTTCAATTCTCACGTCCGTGTTATGTTATATTGCGTAACGCGAGCGGGAATGCCTGGTTGTATGTTCCTCACTTTCTCACTGTGTTT
This sequence comes from Aplochiton taeniatus, assembly GCA_017639675.1. NCBI lineage: Eukaryota > Metazoa > Chordata > Actinopteri > Galaxiiformes > Galaxiidae > Aplochiton > Aplochiton taeniatus. The sequence goes on along the minus strand of CM030173.1, from coordinate 5,787,652 downwards.
GACGTACATTTTGGCCGCACTTCAATTAAAACAGGTCGTTAGTATTAGTATTAGTATGAGCCAGAGCAGTAAACCGTTTCATCATTATCAGGTATTTACAACATGCAGTTACAATGTCATGTAGTGTTCTTCCCTATCTGCTTTGAATCTTAATGGCTAAACCAATGAAAGACTCAAACAATCCAATGTTTTGGTCTAGAACATGTGTTATTCCGCTTTGTAGTTTCATTTGGAAAACTATTAACTACCATTAACTTCTCAGTTCTACAGTAAGCACATGCACAATCCAAGCATCTGAAATCCTTCATTTCACAGTATGGCTGGCCTGTCTGTCAGCTAAAGGCAAAGCTCCAAGCGTCTAGGACAGACTAGTCCTAAATTGCAGTGATTGATTCATTGGCTCATTTCCATCCCCACCCCCACCTGGTGCCCCTTTACACTGAGGTCCAGTACCATTTAGTGCCTCTCTTCCTGTCTTCTTGAGGCTGTTTGTTCCGGTCTCTGCAGGAGGGGATCCACTACCGCTGGACCGACCACAGCCACACCGTGTTCAGCCGCTGGGCCTCTGAGCAAGGCACCGGCTACTGTGTGTACCTGGACACCGACGGCTTCTGGAAGGCCACGGAGTGCGAGACGGTGCTGGAGGGCGCCATCTGTCACGTACCACACGGTCAGTGGAAACGAGGCCGAGGCAGTTTGATTTCTTTTTCATTTTGTTTGTTATTGTTTAACCAGGCAGGACAAGAAAAAAGAGAGGTTTCTTATTTGGATTGGATTAGAGTACAATCTTTTTTATGGAAAGGGTCGAGGCTAGCAATGTTTTTTTATTTTGCAAATAAGTAAATTGAGGATCAATTGAGGTCACTGTGCACTATAATTCTGTGTAAGTTTGTAGTGATATACATGTAATGTGTTTGAAGGGATAAAATAAACAAACCTGATAGACAGTGTCAGTCAAACCTTATATGTATATTATTTGTATTATTATTATTCAAGAGGAGACCAAGCCTGAAGACATTGTAGTAAAATGTCCCCACAAGATCAACGGGCCAACCTGGATTCCCTACAAGAACAACTGCTACACCTTCCAGCTTAGCTCTTCCAGGTGGAGTGAGTTTGAGAAGGGACAGATCCACGACACCTGCACAAAACTGGGTGAGGGGACCTAACCAAATTACTTACTGTCATTTTGATTGCCAAGCAAAGCGCTTGTAGACCTAATGTACAAAATGGCTCCAAAAGAATTTTCACCACTTAGAAATCCTCTGTATTATCATATCGTATATTATAACCTAGTGTCGGGAATAAGTGTGTTAGGCGCGTAGCTTAAAGCAGTCAGTATTGTAAAGGAAATCTTCAGTTTTATGCAGAAAACAACCCATTTAAGGAGGTGAGAATCTGTGCAATAATCAAAGTACAATTGTATTAATGACTACAGAGTGCTGGTCTGTATACAGAGAAATGACTACAGTGAGTTCACTCTAACAACATAGTAAGTTCTGATTTATTGACAAGGTGGAAACGAGTATATCGGTCTAAACTAAACATGTCATTCATTGGTCAAGGGAGTAACACGTGTTGCTTCCCAGTATTGGCAAGGACACGTATGCCAACTCGTATTGTGATGGCTACGAACAGACAACACTAATGTTCAGTGTCTCAGAGAGGCACATGTTATCTCTTTGATGCTCTGGCCTTCAGTCTGAACCTTACCTCACATCTGAACAACAGCTCAGACTTGAACATCCGCTAGGATGCCCAAATGTGGCCCCTACAGTACACAGTCTACTGATGTGTCTAGACTTGATGTTTGTGTGTGGTTTGAACAGATCCAACTGCAGACATCCTGACGATCAGAAATGCGGAAGAGAATGAGTTTGTGAAACAACAGCTCAAGCCCTTCAAAAGTCTGGTCCAGTTTGTCTGGCTGGGGCTGTTCAAGGATGAAAACGGTGAGTGGGAAAGCAGAGTTCTTTTTTTTCAATTCTTGCCCATCCTTTTCTTCATTTATTCTATAGGATCTTTAAAAATGACAGCTGAGGGGCACCCTGGTGGCTCATCAGGTTGAGCCGCAGACCATAAAGGAGAGTCCTTAATGCAGCGGCCCGGGTTCGATTCCGGCCCAGGCCCTATGCTGCATCCACTCCCCTCTCTCTCTCCTTCCTTTCCTGTCTATCCACTGTCCTGTCTGAAATAAAGCAAAAAGTTCTCCCCAAAAATATCTTTAAAAATGTCAACTGACGGCAGGATTTCCAACAAATGTCATTACCATGCGTTGATTGGCATTCATGTTGGTACTTACATATATCTTCATACATGTGACAAATGGTTTGTGGAAATAAAAGCGAAGTTCTGATCCTATTTCTATATGTACCACAAACATAGGATGAGCAATGTTTTCTTTGGTTGTCTTTGTTCCTTCCCCTTAGATAACAAGATGAAGTGGTATGATGGCACCAACGTCCATTATTCCAACTGGAGGGACGGTAGGCCACAGGTTGACCAGAAGTTTATGGCTGGCCTCAACCCTGACGGCACCTGGAACATCTTCACTGACCCAATACACTTCAGCCTCTTTGAGCAGAGGAGCATCGTAGCCTGTAAACTGGAGAAAGGTCGGTAATAATATTACATTTATATTTTTTCATTTCAAAACGCTTTTCTAGTAACTGAAAGATAAATGTAGCTACTATGTACACTGTTTATGCATCTTATTCATATATTAATTTATTGAAAGATATCACATTTCATATAAATTTATGGTACAAATATACAGTACTATCTTTATTTGATTAATCATGCCAATAGCTTGAATGAAATCATGCCATGTTTATGTTATGTTTAATTTGCACGTCGTCATTTTCACTCACCTTCTCATTTCAACCTTTAAGATTCTAAAGAGGAATACATCCATGACAATGGGGAGTTTGAGCGCTATGGCAACCTGACTTACCAGGTGGTAACCAAGAAGTTAAACTGGTTCCAGGCCCTGGAGGAGTGCGGCCGTCGAGGAGGACACCTGGCTAGCGTGCACGACGGCCAGCATGGCGTGCACATGAACCTCATCGCCAGGAGAGATGGCTTCCCGCTCTGGATCGGTCTGTCCAGTCAGGATGTAAGGAACCCCCTGGCTGAACACCGTCCCCATGTCCTCCAACCAGATTGGAACCAATGAGATGACGTGGACTACACACACACACACACACACACACACACACACACACACACACACACACACAATTACTTCTTAATAATCTTTTTATGTGACCAAAGTTTATAGTGTGTGCTTGGACTTCATCTGAAGATACGCACGTTTAGTAAAAATACTTTTTTTATATGACTGAATATGTTTGAGTGTGGACTTCTCTTGGAGTATGTACCAAGACATAACTAAATAATTTCTTGCTCAAAATTGTATTGGTCAAAAAGATTGTGTTTCTAACAATCCCTTTGAACTACGTTTTCTTAACCTCATCCTAATCATACACTACCATTTTAACTGCACACCAGCCGACCTCATGACCACCATTATTGAGTGGTTGCTCTGTACTTGTTTTTTCAAATGCCCTACATCTCCATTATAGATGAGTGTCCGCATGCAGCACAGGCAGCTTTCCATTTACCGTTTTTGTTTTAAAAGCTATTTCTGAGGGGAAGCTATCGATTTAGCCGCAGGTCTCAGAACGTCTGCCTCCTTTCCCCTTTAATGCTCTAGCTGTTGATCAGCGGAGGCTCATCTTTCATCATCTCCCTTCTTCGCAGGCCAATGCTTCGGTCTATGAGTGGTCGGACGGGACCGAGTACAACTATGTTCAGCAGCTCAGCGACGCGGACGGAGGGCCCGGTTCCAACCTCAAGGGCAGCTGTGTGTTTCTCACCCCCTCTGGAGGCTGGGTGAGGGAGAACTGCCACACCCAGTTGGAGGGAGCCATCTGCTACAATACAACCATCACCACCCCATTTCAGAGTAGGTCATGGAAATATATGACAAAAGGACAGAAGAAAGAAAGATTGCAGTAGTATATCATGGAAAAGTGAATTAAGGGCGTTTATATTTTGTATTTGGTATTCTAAGACTAAATCACAGTCTTCAGTGTAGCTTCTATTCTAACTCTACTTTTTTTTTTTTATCATCAAACCAGGAGCCAAAATGGAGGCGTCTCCAGAGACGAACCACTGTCCCCAGAGTAGTGGCCCTTCAGGCTGGGTGCAGTACGAGGATCACTGCTACGCCTTCGACATGAGCTTCTATAACCACTCTGTCTATAGCATGGCAGATGCCAAGGCCATCTGTCAGGGTCTAGGTAAGGCATACCCTCTCATTTGACAAACAATAGAACTAAAACCTAACCCACAGGTACACATAATACATTACATAATAACTCAATTATAGAGTTACAGGTTATACAAGATGGCTTAAAATCTTTTTGCTCTGCCTGAAGCTCATAATGACAGTCCAAAGGCTGAACTATACAGTAATCTGTAAATGACTGAGCACAAAAGTGCCCCTCGTTGAACTGAATTTTAATTTGTTAGCAACTCTCCATGGCCATGCATTAGCTGTAAGTGGACAACCTCCATTGATTTTATCTATTCATTTATTTATTTTTGTCCTTAAAATGTACATTATATTCTGTTTTATAGATGCTCGTCTGCTGACTATAAAGACGGCGGAGGAGAATACGTTTGTTGCCAAGTACACGTCGGAGAACCCCTACATCACCAGTAGAATATGGCTGGGCATGGAGATGGATCCTCAAGGTGATCTCCAGAGACAGTTAGAGCAGACCAAGTTAACTTCTTCTATGTGTGCACTGTAAACCAAGCCAGACGGCTGTAATTTCATATCAAAAATAGTTCAGCGATTAGACATCAGGATCACATTACGTATCGTATGTGGAGTCCGTTGGGAAGGGGGTTTTATCAAGAGTCACGTAGGAAGGGCAAGTCTGTACTCGCTGAGAGGCCTCTATAACTAACACCATCTCCTGTTTCCCTATCTGGTCGGCCCTTCTTCCATTTGGAAAAGGAGACACACAAGTGCAGTCACAGTTAGCTCAGCTTATATGGTAAATATGAAAGAAGTCCATCCGGGGACTCTAGCTGACATTTCTTCTTCTCTTCTCCTCGCCCTCCCTTTGTACGTCCCATTCCCTGCCTCCAAGGTAAGCCTATTAGCTGGCTGGACGGCTCCTCTGTGTCGTTCTCCAACTGGGAGAAGGAGGTCACGGTGGCTGGGGGGAAGACGGGCACCCCCTGTGCCGTCATGGTGTCGACAGAGAGGGGCACCTGGGACAACGTCAGCTGCTTCGACAGCCGCAGCCGAGTGGTCTGTAAAACGGAAGCGAGTGAGTACTACACATGGGTCTTCGTATTTCTTTCACTCTCCTTTATTTCTCACACGGGAGGAGAGGAGAGGAAATTGAGCGAGATGCCGTAAAAGGGCACGAGCCCAGACTCGAACCCTTGGCCGAGTGTAACAGGCCAGCAAACGAGCCCCAATTTAGCTTGAAATAACCGGCCAGTAGGTATCAGTTAAATCACGTTCGAGTGCGTGTATGTCTGAATCACGACGTGACATCTTCACCAGTGCATTCCCAGACGGACTAGTCGATATAGATGGAGCCTGAATGTTTCTCCCCCCCCCCCCCCCTGTGCTCTCTGTGCAACCATAGAGTCGGGAGGATCTCCGTTGGCTCTAGGTTTCTTCGTCATCGTGGTCTTGGCCCTGACGGGTGCCGTCGTCTTCATCGTCTACAAGAAGAGCAAGACCCGCTTCTTTTCCACCGTCCGCTACGAGAGGAACTTTGATGAAGCGGACAGCACCAGTATTTTAACAGACGCCGACTGAGACTCCACAGCACGTCCAATGGAACCCGCTATGTGCCTGGGCTGGCTGGTAATCCACTGCTTACTCACAGCACTGAAGAAAAGCAGCAGGCGCTACCTACTTCTTTTTTAACTTTTTTTTTTAAAGCCGACTTTTATTTATTTTTGTAGTTTTTTCATGCACTTGTCTGTAATTCTGTGAAAAAAAGGTGATTATTTTACGTCAGGTATTTAAATGAGTTTATTAAAAATGCTGCAATTGATGTTCTAACTTTGAGCTCAGTGCCTGAAGTCATCAACCAACTTTTAGAACAATAAGCAACATAAAACAATAGTGTAAATATAAATAACTCATCTTGAAAAGTACAACTGATACATTTATTGCCACTGCAGGGTAATAAGGTTTAGGGAAGGTTTTCAGAAGGACACTGAACTGCTTATGAGCTGCTTGTCAGGAGGTTATCTTCAGGAAAGCACAATTTTGTCCTGCATTCATATTTTATTATAGTTAGATTGTTTTGTTTGCAATGTTGCGAAAATGTAAAAATGGTGTAAATGTTATTTCAAATTTTTATGTTTAACATGATTTAAACTTACAGCCTTTTTTGAAGCCATGAACTGTAGATATGTTTTCTCTATGCACTCGCTCTATGCACTTTAAATTTGTGTTGGGACTTTTCTTTATTGCTTTTTAAATGGCTTGGGGTCTGCAAACTGCTCAAATGGCACGAATGGATGTCCTGAATGCTTTGTAAATAATAGATTGTATTTTTTGTTTAAGTAATTGTTCTGCTCCTATCCGAGAATGTAAAAACCAAAGATGCCACACTGTAGCTTTCAGTATTCCGAAGGTTGATACTTCAACATTCAACAGAATTTTTCTAGAGTAGTTTTAAGTGTAAAAGCAACTTTCTTTCTAACTCAATTGTATGAAGAAGATCTAAATCGTTTTATTTTATTTCTTGGGACCATGATATTCAGCTCCCATTAGATATGGTCCTGGATGTAGAGTACACCAATAAACAAAATTCCTAAATTATGTCTGGTTTATCTTTTCATTGAGTTTATTTTAGTTTTTCTCAATTGCTTTGGCACTATTCCCGAATGACAGTTGGAGTCGTCAAAACAATACGTGAAATTCTTCACAACATTTTGTCATTTGTGTACAACAGAAAGAGTATTTTTCATTCTTTGTTACATATAGGCAAATCACTATGTACAATGAGCTACAATTTGCGTTTCTTTTCAGTTGAATCATTTTCCTATCCAAAATGTTAGAATTCTTTCATTGTGCAAGTAATTCCATGCAGAATAGTTCATCTAATTGTCAAAATCAGGAGCGACAAGATATCCAGTGATTCCCAGTAGTGTACCTTTATTTTGTTACTGTAGTAGGAATTACTGCATATAATAGGCCTATATTGTTTTAGCACATGTACACAGTAAAAAACTGTTTTTTTGGTATTGATAGGCTACAGGTTTTTGTTCCGTGCACATTTTTTTTCTGTTTACTGTATAGTACTGTGCTGTGGGACCATTGCAGGAAAAATACAGTAAAATTACTTTTCCTCACATTACAGGCCTAAGTACTCCTCTGCTTTACAAAGTGGAATGTAAAATGATAGCAGTCAGTTAGCTTAAGAAAAGTAACCCGCCTGGTATACACCTATAGAGTAGGCATTCAGTGTCAGTGAAAACATGTAGGACAAGAAGAGTGTACTCCTAATTTCCAGTTTGAGTCTACTCTCATTCTGACAAAACATCTAAACATTTTGACCACCATGGTTCTACACAATGTCAAAGGAACATGTCATTTTGGTGGCAATGACTTATTCATTGAAAGAATAACTTCGTTTTGGGTGAGTTAGCCTTTTGCAGGTTAACCGGTGTTTTGCTGCACGTATGAGCTGCTTTGAGCACTGCTGAGAACTTAAAAAATGTTTTGAGAATTGTGCCAAAGCAAAAACTGTAAGAATGATCAATTTCAGAGAATAACTTGAGGTGAATTCATATTTGTGCCGACAGATCCCTTTAAAATGTAGACCATTGACCTGGTAAGCAGTAACAACTTAGGTCAGAAAAAGTGTGTAAATAGCTACTTTGAGTCCAAACATAGCATTCCTAAAACAAATCTTCCTCTTACATTTGAAGTCATAGCCACACGTTTATACATTCAAAACTTTATTGCAATAATTAAATCATGAAAATGAAAACAAGACTTTGATTAGGGCAAAGCAAAAAGCATCTTCACATTTAAACAAGACAGAAAAAAGGAGGACAAACATCATTGTCAATTCATCTTTGAAAAGTTGTCACATTGTATCAACATATTCATAGGGAGAAAAAAAAAACAGGAAAAGGATTTTCTGCCACTTTTGATAGTTTCTCCCAACCACATATTCATATCGTTTTTTTTTTTTAAAGCAGCACAGGTAAAGAAAATAAAACAAGCCTGTGTGGATCATCTCCCTTTTCTTCAATCACAGCACACTTCTATCTGCTTTTGTTCAGTTAACATTAAAGCACTCATGGTATGACAGGTCAAAAGATTTGCATGTTTTTGTTATAACTGAATAAAGCATTCGAAGGTGCACTCAAATCAGAAGGGGGAGGGCAGAATTATAACGGCGAAAAGAAAAAGACATACATTTCCCCATTTGTTCACTTTAAAGTCGGCACCTCTATGAAAACTACCTGTATAGGCAGGATATGTTCTTTCTGTATACTTGGCATCTTATTCATTTCGCCATTATTTGGCCAATCGCCATTGCACTCATTTAAACATCACTACCAGAGACAGCTACGGAGGTGCAGAACACACCTGTCTGCTGTCCCATTGCCCCACGTTCTCTCTCTCTCTCTCTCTCTCTCTCTCTCTCTCTCTCTCTCTCACTCTCTCACCAACCGTCCTGGTTTTTCAATATTCCTCTTCCAGATCATCGTCCAGGTCACAGAAGTCAATAGAGGGCCTGTTGTCCACCACCTCCTCATCTGAATCCCCATAGGAACCTACGACAGAGAAAACACATCATCCATCAGCCAGTTCAAAGAAACAAAAAACACAAAGACCCAAGTACACTGCCTGGGTATACTTAATAAACGATTTTCATACATAATGCATTTGCATTCTAATTAGTATTAAGTTTGTTGTTGTAAAATAGTGTACCAGTTTCTCATCCCTGGATCGTCTTACAAGTTGTCTTAAGATAATTATTCAGATTCATTGCTAATATTGGTGATTGAATGAATGAGACTTTCTTATGCCATGCTTTAATAATATTTAAATTTACATTATCGAAAGTAATTTTAGTACATAGAGACACATTTTTTTTTAAAACAGGTCTTAAAAATGCTCTAAAGGTCATGCCAAGTTTCAGGCACTGGAGAAAGAGGTTTCGTAAACATACTTTCAAGATTGTCCATGTGTTCATGAAGAGTTCTTGCCAGGTTGAAAAACTGAGAGAATGTGGGGAAAGTTTTTACAACATGGAACAATTGGAAATGTTTCTATGAACTTATTTCAAATATACACCAATTAATTCACATAAAAAAAGAAATTTTAAAAAGACAGAAAGAAAATGTGTGTATTCATTCAAATATTATGACATCAATAAACCACAGTAGTCAACATTTTTACTCAGCTATAAATACATTAAAACTTTATATTTTCAACCTAAAAAAGGTTTGCATCCATACAGCAGTACACATTACAGTTGGATACCAATTTGCATTGTTTTGAACCTCCCTGCTGTTAATTTAAATCTGATGAACAGAACACCCTGCATTTGAGGTTCCATTAACAGTCAAGGGCTTTCTCTAAAGAAACGAAAGGTCCCAATGGCTTTCGATTTCAACTATGATTTGCATCAACAAAATTCAGTCAGGCTGTTAGCGTGCTTGCTGACAAATCTATGTACGTGTGAGTGTGTTCTCACCCCAGCATCGTTGGCAGCTCCAAGCACGTCGGAAAATCTCTGCTCACACAGATGCAGCAGCACTACCAGGTACAGGCCACAACTGATGAACTCATACTCCGACTGGGGAGGAAGGGTGAGTGAACATGTTGCTTTGTGGCCCGGCATATTACAGAAATATTATTTCTATAAAATAAATGAATCTACAGCATTGTCATATCTCCGATCCACTCTACACAACAGATTTGCCAACTAAAAAGATATTTATAAACATTTCTTTAAAAAAAAAAAAAAAATTTAAATAGAGCAAAACCAGGTTTTGAAAAGCAGCTGCTCACCCGCTCATGTGTGCGGTACAACTCGTTCAGGTCAAAGTTCTCGATGTTCAGATGCAGCTTCTCCTTGCACAGCTCACACGTGGTAATAGAATCCAGGTTTGTGCCTGAACAAAACAAAAAAAAACGTCACAGAGGAAACCAGTAGCCGTTCAAAATCACGTCACCTCACTGGTCAATGACTCCAGCACATACACTACATTTGTTAACTCTGCTGGAATAGTATTCATCACAACGTAAAAAAGACAAAAACAATTCAATGACTCATTGTAAATTGCTAAATATTAAAAGTAACAAGTTAGCCTACCAGGTTGGGGGACATTTAGAAAGGTATGGTAAACCAATAAGCAGAGTGGGTCTATTTGTTACCGGAGCTGATTTTGGAGTGGAGCCACTTCTTTATGCAGTCCTGGTGGACGTACTGCAGACTGCCGGTACAGCGGCACGGCTCGATCAGAGGGTTGGACGTGCTCTCTTCCCCCATCTGGCAGATGCGACACAGGTCCCCTTCCTCTTCGTCAGAGTCCTCCAGCAGCAGGCTACACCAGGGAGGAAGAGGAGCAGAAGAGAAGGGGGGTTTTGTGTTGACGTTTATATCCGATCGACTATTACAAAGCTTTTAGTAAAAACCCAACCAGAATGTGGAGGCTCCAGAGGAAGAGAGTTTGATGAAGCTAATATGGGGATTGGATTCGTTAAAAAAAAGATTCAGTGACGCAAAGCGGATACAGCCAGTAGGCCTGGGTGTCGTGTGTCGAGTCCCCCCCGATCCTCTCACCTCTCCTGGATCTTGCGGAGTCGCTCGGGGTCTCTGGAGGGGGCGGGCTTGTCCTTCTCCTGCCCCTCTGGTTGGCTCCTGGCGCTGCCCGTCATGTCCACGGCGATCATCACGTTGTCGCGGACGCGGAACATGGGGCTGTTCATGACCCGGGCCAGCCGTTGGCTCCTGCTGGCCGCGCGCAGCTCTTCCTCCAGGGCAGCGCTGGCGCTCACAGCCCCCACCACCGCCGCCGCCGCCACCGCCGCTGCTGCTGCCTCCGCCCCCACACCGACCGCCCCCTCCTCTTCTTTGTCGTCGTCGTCGTCGTCGTCATCTTCCTCCTCCTCCTCCTCCTCGTCTCGTCTCCCGAGCGGATAGGGAGAGTTCGGCCCGTAACCCTCGCCCGAGCCGCTGGCTGCCGACCGGGCGCTCTCGTCCCGCCCCTCCCTGCGGCGGCGGGAGAAGAGCGGAGTGCAGCGGTTGCGGAGGGAGGCGGAGAGCCAGGAGGAGGTGCTGCTGGAGGAGGTGCTGCTGCCGTTGGGAGCCCCCCAGGCGTCCGGGCTGGCCTGGTGCTGGCTCTCCTGGACCGGGGACAGACCCGGGCGGCGACTGCGGAGGAAGGCAAACGCCTGGGCCGCCTCGGAGCCGCGGCCGTCGGCCTCCACGCCCCCGGGCGTCCTGCCGGCCTCCTCGACGTCCGCTGCACCCACCCCCGCGGCCGGGGGGCCCTCCTCGGTCGAGTCGAAGGAGCGGGCGCCGTTGGAGGAGGAGCCGCTGGACGAGTCCTGGCTGGAGCGCCGGGAGAAGAGGCGGGAGAGGAGGCGGCGCGTGGACCGCCGCCCGTCCGACTCGCCCCCCTCCGGGGCGGGCCGCGGCACGGGGGGCGCCTGGGGGGTGGAGGCGGCTGGGGACGGGCTGGGGTCCTGTCTGGCCAAGGCAGAGGTGTACCAGGAGGATGGCCGGGAGGAGGAGGAGGAGGTGGTGGGGGCGGTCGGGGACGACTCGAGACTTCCCGTGGGCTCCTGGGTGGAGCGGAAGGTGGAGGAGGCCGAGGACCGGTTGGTAGTCCTGGTGCCGGAGTCACGGGTCAAAGGAGAAGGCAGGTAGGAGGAAGAGATGTGGCGGCTGTAGGAGCTGTGGTCTCGGGTAGAGGAGGAGGAAGAGGAGGAGTAGAGGGTCTCTTTGGGACGAGCTCCCTGTGCATAGGTGGAGGTTACGCGGTCTGGCCGATCTGAAACATGGTAACAGAACAGGGAAGGCTGGTGAGATGGGGAAACGTAAACAGTGAGGTGTGTGTGTGTGTGGTTTCTGAAGGCCCTACACAGTGAGGAGGCCAGGCCGGTGCTCCTGAGGCTGCAGCTCTCTCCCAGTCCTGAGGAGAGGCTGCCTACGTCGCTCCTCTTCTCCAGCTCCCTGCGAGACCAGAGCGGCTCGGAAGAGGAAGAGGAGGACGAGGAGGAAGAGGAGGACCGCGACAGCGGCCGATACGACCTCCACGAGGAATCTAAACAGAAGGTGTCAGTTTGTTATTCACCTGTGTGTTAGAAAAGAGAAGTTCGAAAGGACACAGGGTTACTCCACTGGCCAAAGACGGCAAGACTTTAATATAGTAGATACATTAACATGCATGTTTAGGAAGCATGAATCAGGCGCTATATATATATATATATATATATATATATATATATATATATATATATATATATATACACTATATAGCGCCTGATTCATGCTTCCTAAACATGCATGTTAATGTATCTACTAGGGTGGGGGTGGGGGGGTCGCCATTGCTTAACCCGTAATATAAAGCCAAAGAATAGACAACCTATACTTCTCTCCCTAGCCAGTTAGCTAATCCCCAAGCACAAGTGCTCAGCTAGGCATGCATAACAACTCCTTATCTGTGTAGCTATGACCAGACGCTTCAGTTGAAATGTGCCTTTAGCATGAATCAGCCTTAACGAGCGGGTTAACATAAGTTATCAAACTAAAAATGTACGGTACAATATTAGTGCAACCTGAGCAATGGGCAAAAAAGCAAGATCATCAACTGTACACAGCTCGAAAAACAGTCAAAGTTAAAAAATTATTCAGAGCCCCATGTGTAACCTGGTCTTGTGGACGTTATTACTATTTTATGCTTGTAAGACTAAGAATGTAATGTGCTATTTTTTTTTTTATAATATGTTGACTGTGTGTATATGTCTGTTGGAAATGGATGTTTTTTCATTATTATTTCATGTTGATTTGTGCTGCCGAGTTCCCAGATCTCACTTGAAAAAGAGGTTTTTAAATCTCAAAGTGATATTCTCCTGGTTCCATAAAGTTTGAATAAATGAATAAAGACAGAGGTGTGGGGGGGGTACCTGTGCCACTGCTGCCCAGTCTACTACTGGAATAGGAGGAGCCGGTCAGGGTGGAGGAGGAGGGGGTGGAGGAGGAGCTTGTGTACGCCGATCGGTTGGTGTACGACATCTTTGCCCGTTTAGAATCCCCATCATCCGTGGTCTTGCCCGGCAGGCCCGAGAATGTCCCCAACCTCCTCTCGGAATCAGTCTGGAGAAAAGGGTCACGGGGGGGAGGGTTAGTGGAGAAAAGGGTCACGGGGGGGGGGGGGGGGGGGGGGGGGTTAGTGGAGAAAAGGAAACGGGAGTAGAATCGCAGAGGTCACGCAACACTGACGTTTCGTAAGATCTGTAGGATTTACGCTCATTATGTGGGCAGCCCTGTATTCAAGCAAACTCCTTTACAAAGTCTAAGGCACAATGGTGTTACTCTCTCTTATTAACACTCAAAACTCCAGCTCCCCTTGTAGGCACTGCCTGGGTCTAAGTGAGTAGGCTAGACTGTAGGGTTGGTACCAGTTTGCTCCGGCTGCTGGTAGAGGAGTCTGCCCAGGAGCGGTCGTAGGCCAAGGAGGAGGTGCTCAGTGGAGACGACAGCTTCCAGCTCGGGGTGGAGCGACTGTCAGAGCTGCTTCTGCCTCCGACGCTGTAGTCTCTGGATGAACTCAGGAACCGAGAGCTCTGAAGATAATCCAGGGGCAGATGAGGCACGGTAGGAGGGTTAGCGGCAGTGTTGTTGTTTGTTTGTATATCTATCTCTATACATAACTGAAAAATTACAATTCACATGATTAGTTGGGCACTGTTTGAACTCCTGACAAATCAAATCCTGTATTTGAAACGTTCAAACCGACGTGTCTTTTGCTTTATTCAACACAGCTGTTCCTAACGGGTCAGTGAATGTTAAATGAAGTCATGGGGTGAGGGAGTTGGAATGGGAGGAGAGTCCACATGACCAGCGCTTGTTTGTTACAAACTTCCATGGCACAGCCAAGAAGTTTCTGGTAAGAGCAGTTCCATAGTCCCAGTCCTAGCAGCAGCAGCAGAAGTAGTAGTAACTCTATCTAAGGACACAGGGCTCGATGTGGAGGGCTGAAATACACACTGTGCCTGCCTGCGGAATTCAGGCTGGCCTATTAAAAGCTCTGCTGAAGTAGTTGCCGAGGCTGCTCTTGGTGGGACGGAACAGACACAGTCGCTAAGCACCATCTCCTTAGGGATCCGGCTCTCTGGAACTCCCTGGAAAGGAGTTCACTCTAGAACTCCACAGAACTCTCTAGAAAAGAGAAGCTCACTGAGGGCTGTGACAGGCTTTAAGAGCCTTAAAGATTCAAGGAATGATCCGGTTTGCAGTGTATGACTTCAAACTATAATGGCAAGGAAAGTGTACAAGGCCAGCCTTCTGCTTTTGCAACTCTTATTATTTAATCAGTTTTCTTTGCCATGGACAGGCAGGTATTTTACCCTCCCATAGGACTCGCAAGGCTAAACTCAGTTTGTCTATCAAAGGTATCTTTAATCATTTGGAATTTATAATCTTCTAAACGTCATTGCTCACCGTTAAGCCTTCTGGAGGTGTTGTGGGCTCAAATTAACAAAACATTCGGGATGGAAGGTGCCCACTTGAAAACCACAATGATACATCTACTCTCAACCTGCATCCATTCCAGAATATTGTTTTTTTAAGTGCTCATCTTGGATTATGGTATAATGGATCTTAAAACACTGTATCCTGTATATTTGGAAACGTTTCCACATTAAAAGCCAAACGGTTAGATGTAAAATAACAGCCGGTGTTTGTTTGATTACCTGTTGGGTTAAGTCTGGCTTGAGTGCCGACGATGACCTCAGGCGGTCGCTACTGAGCACACTTCCTCTCCCATACAGCCTACTGGTGCCCAGGGAGGAAGAGGAGGAAGAGAAGGATGAAGGGGAGGAGTAGGAGGAAGTTGTGCTGGACAACGTGAAGGGCAGCCGGCGAGGCTTGGAATCCATCACTGTTAGGCTGTTGGAAGCCAAAAAAAGAAAATGACAAATGAAAACAGTAATTGAAGATGACAATGCATCAAACCAGCTATTGAGTAAGAGTATAAAATCATCTCACACACACACCTGTGTTTTTCCAACCCCACCCTGGTATGAAAACAAAATGGCTGGACAAGATGGAACAAGGTGTTTTTAATCTGCCAACTTAATAGGGAAATCTCTAGTCTGAACAGTCAAGGCTTGAGGGTAAGAGGGAGAAGTGTATGTGTGTGTGTGTGTGTGTTAATTGATGCAGCAGGCTTGATCATACACAAACAGTAAAACGCTAAAGGGCCAGGCTGCGTTACCCTGGCACTAAACCGCCTACACCTGTCCTTGGACTGTGAACCCAGTGACTCAATTGTGACATTTCCACTGAGACAAAATAGGGCAGCAGAAGGAGCAGACACTGTAGTGAGCACGCAAGGCCCTCCCTCGCCTGAGAGCAACGTGAAGATAATTCATATGCTGCATTCCTTAGTTTGACATGGATCACAGCACCACAAACTAGCAAGGCGACAGAAACCAGCTTGTTTTCCCCCGACAGCCCCTATCAAAGCTCTGGAGCGAAGTTTCAGGTGTGGTAGTTGAATGTTTTCGCTATTCAGGGCAAGCGTAAACTGTTGCAAACAATCATAGCTGACTAGGTGGACTGTCCTATAGCACAATAAAACAAGGGAAAGGCAGATTTGACTGACTATGCAACAGGCAAGACTTGGAAAGAAGTGTAGACAACAATATCCATGCATGTAGCTCAGCGGCCATTTGGTCCAAACATGTTCTTAACTGTATGTTGACAGTGTTACACTATCCTCGATCCTGTAGCAAGTAGGCTACACATACAAAAAAAAATGTAAAACAAGTTTCACGACTTGGTTAGTGCCACAGTCACAAACAAATAACCTTAAAAAAAAGGTAGGATTCCGGAAGAAAAATACTTCTGTGTTTAGCTTCACCTAGCACTATAGGACTGCCTTTAAGATCGTTCAAACAATGTTAACAAAAGCAATTCATAAATACACAAATGTACATAATTACCTGCTGGCATATTTGCAGGCAAAAATACTGGGAAAGCGGCAGGAATTTTTTGACGATCTAACACAAAGGCCTTCGCTCTAATTGCGAATTGTATTAAAATGCAAGGAAATGTGTGCTAATGTTTTCACCAATTATACATGCATGTGCAACAAAATAAATCACATTGACGCGAATATGTTCTCTCTCAGCGCTTGCGTTTGCTAACAAGTTGCAACCGAACATTACTACACTGCCGCCTGTTGTTATCGACTCTTATCGCTTTTTCCCTGTTGACAGCAATAAATACAATGTCACTGTTAATAATACCTATATCATTTTTTTAAACGTAGCTAAGATCGATGACCAACATGATTAAAAAAAACATTATATTTACTAATAATTATTTACGGTCGACAGTCTCACCTTTGATTTCAAGCTTCCTCGCATTCAACATTGATGATGGTGATGATGGCGTCTCTCTGTTGATATAATTAGAGAAGGTCATGTGATTACAAAGTAGCCAGACACCAAAAGGAAATACGTAACCGCTGTGCGCATGAATGACTTGCGTCTTAGCCAATAGCATAAACGTTCACAGACCCTCCTGTTATGGATTATATCAATGACTATTGTTGTTGAATATGAATCATAAGCTTATCTGCTTGATGTGTTGCTTAACCTACTCAGTGCAGAAAGAGAATACGAAGGATTGAGGCTAGAAAAGTTTTTATGGGATTTGACATCTGCCGGATTAGTATGGTTTATAAAATGTAAATCTATTTACTAAAAGTGTGCAAAGATGAATAATACTATAATGATTAAACTTACCTGCAGATAGAACGAAATGTAGTAAATATTATGACAAATCATATGTGCATTGCCAGTGTGAGAGCAAATGTGAAAATGAACCCTAAAGCCTGACCATTAAAAACCATTAAAACTGCAATGAATTTATGATTGTGTCCTACAATAAACTGGCTGCAAGTGCTACTCTGTTATATAGGTAAAGTATTACTTTAAAATATATGTCTGATTAATTTTCCCATATAGACCTAATAGTTTACAAGACTATTTAAGGAATGTGAAGATGATGATGCGAGTAATATGAGGATGATGATGAGTAGGAAGGAGATACGTTTTCATGGTGGCTTCAAATAACGATAGAGCACCCCACGTTAATGGTGCTAAACTATTGACATTACGTAGATGCAAATAAAACAGATGACAGCTGTGTGGCTGGTCCGAGAAGCGGTCACTAGGGGTCGCAGTACTTCACACTTTGAACCACACCTTGTTGGAAAACAGCTTGTGCCCATTTATTATTTACATGCCACAGCTTCTTGTTTGTTTTGACAGGGAGGTAATTAAAGCCAATGCCAACAGATTTAATTAGATTGATTTGAATAATTGTTATGAAAGGTATTTTGTATCCTGTAATCAAAGTAATTCAGGATTAGAGGGGCAGTTAGTCCTACTGGTAGTATTTCATTACTGTTCAGTTGCCTCTGATGTAATTTCTAAAATTATTAATTTATTTCAACACCCTAAATTAGTGGCATTCACTCAGACTGCACAAATCACATTTATTGTTGTCGTTTCACACTCTAGGCTACATTGGTTTTTACTATCAACCTGTATACATGTATATAAACAAACAACAATATAGTCATATGCATTTATTATTGTTAGTTCAGACATATTCATACACATTTTGATGTATATATATATATATATATATATATATATATATATATATATATATATATAGAGAGAGAGAGAGAGAGAGAGAGAGAGAGAGAGAGAGAGAGAGAGAGAGAGAGAGAGAGAGAGAGAGAGAGAGAGAGAGAGAGAGAGAGAGATAGATAGATAGATAGATAGATAGATAGATAGATAGATAGATAGATAGATAGATAGATAGATAGATAGATAGATAGATAGATAGATAGATATACATGATGCATGATGCAGGCACATTGCCAAACAATGTATAAGCCTGTCTGCATGAAACGTGTAATGTTAGAGGTCCGGAGAGGTCAGCTTGAAGTGGGGGAGGAAATACTGTTCTACAAGAGATGAATATGTAATGTCAAGGTCAACCAGATCTACTCCCAAAGCCCGACTCAAGGCAGCATGTGCCACATGCATCTGAAGCCAGCAAGCCATTATTAACCCCATGTATTAAACAGCACAGCTATCACATTCGGTGTAAATCCTCTCAAGGCTAATGGAAGGAAAGGTGAAGGAGAAAGACAAAAGAAAGGGAGGGGGGCTGAGAGAGAAAAAAGGGAAGACACAGAGAGACAGAGACAGAGAGAGGGAGAGAGAGAGAGAGGGAGAGAGAGAGAGAGAGAGAGAGACAGAGAGAGGAGTGAGTGGGCGCTGCAGATTAATTGCTGACAAAGAAGGACAAATGGCCTGGAGACAGATGAAGACGTGTGAGGCTCGTGGAGGCTGCACACGGCCATAACGTAGGTCTACTTGATGGCTACTGCCTCCGTGCTCTATCAATGCCTTCTCCAACCCCAGACCCCTTCCCCAGCCCTAACTCTACTGCTCCTCTTCCTGTGAGTAGAGGCCAAGCACTGTGACCCCCCCCCCCCCACCACCACACACACGCACACACACACACACACACTCACAGAAACCTACTCACACACAGACACACACACACACACACACACACACACACACACACACACACACACACACTCAGAAACCCACACATACACATTCTCTCTCTCCTCCCCCAGTGTTACTGATTGGATGACAATAGAGCATTCCTCAGAGCTGTTCCTCATTCATGTTGGCTGTGACAGGGGAGGAACAGGCCGTTTCCACTGAGGGGGTAGGCAACTGGCAGGCTCTCTTTCTTAGCTAAGCTCATGGGCCCGTGTAACCTGAAACTTTACGCCATCTCGTTCCCTTGCTCTAGCGGATGGGCTTTAGATAGACGGCAAGTTGTCTTTGGTTTGTAGTAGTGTAGAGTTGGACAGAACTTTTAGCACTGAGTTGCGTTACGGACACGTAAACAAAGACGGATGATGTTCGGAATTTTATTTTATTTTTTTAAAGCTTTGATCAACTCATCTTTTTCTTAAAAATAACCAGTAACCAAGACAATACTGACTCATGTATCTTATTTGGAACTGGTATATGGGTAGCCTTTAGTAACTGTTGATTGCTACTTGAGCATCAACTGCAATAGGTCATTAAGTTACATAAGCATACACTATTGGTGTGACAGTCTACCTCTACATTGTACAACTGTTTATAACACTCATAAACATATTTACAAGGGGGGCATTTTGAAAACATTTTTTGCATGTGGCAGGAGACTGTGAACCCCTTCAGACTCAGCATAGCTCCAAGAATGCCTGGACTTCTCTAGCGATGTGTAATCACAAAGGAATGCCCTGAGACATTTTCTGCTTTTGCTCCACGGCAAGACCCCTCTTTTCCCACGGCAGGGACGGCTCTCCACAATCTCTGGCCCTCTTTGGTTTGGCTTCTCCTGGAGACACATGAATACACCACAAAGGGTAATTTACTACAAGGACAGAGACTACAATACCCAGGCTGGTTAGTGTCCTCAAGACGACAAAGAGTCGACGCCTCAGCTGGTATAGGCCAAGCTCTGAAAGGATGAGGAAGAAAGAAGTCACATTAGTTCTTCTGTCATTTTGTGAATTCTTCGTGAGTCTGTTGTCTTTCAATTCTGTCTCTGAGAAAAACATGAAATTTGTTTTTTGGGGCATTAAAAACACTTGAGTAAGTGACACTATAATAATAATAATTATTATTGTTATTATGAATATCAATGAACTTTCAATTCGTTCAACTATCAATGAATAAACTTAAAACACGTGTAACATGTGTGTATTGATCTAATTTGATCAATATCTGTATCAGTATCTGAAACATACATGCAGCTTGGACTGTTACTAAGACTGCGAGCGAGCCATGTGTTAACACTTAACGTCAGATGTGAGAGAGGCACCGTCCAAGACATACGAGAGCTATTTGTGGAGAACAGATACATCCTCTTTCCTCCATGCTTGGTTTCACTATTTAAGAGAATACATACTTGCCAGAATACAACTGGAAGTAAAACATAGTGTAGCCCTGGAGTCAACTGAACCCTGTCCATTCTTTTTCAAATGGGACACTTCAAAAGAGAAACTACTACACTGTTCCTTGTTTGTTTCAGAGACACATTTTATTTAAAGCATTGACCATATTTAGTTTCTATAATAAGCACACCACATCGACACACTTTGGTATGTGACCTATGTGACAAAATATTATAATAGGAGCGTGTATGTAAAGAGAGAAAAAATGTTGTTGCTTTCCCACTCAACAATGTCAAGGGACCTTTGAGAACAACATTAAATGTTTCTCAGACCTCTAAGCAAGCAGGCCTCTCCTGGAGGAGTGTGCATGCATTTGTGTGTGTGTGTGTGTGTGTGTGTGTGTGTGTGTGTGTGTGTGTGTGTGTGTGTGTGTGTGTGTGTGTGTGCGTGCATGCGCGTGTGCGTGCGTGCGTGCGTGTGTGTGTGTGTGTGTGCGTGTGTATGTGCATGTGATTGTATCCTGCCTGGCCTCCTGGAACATTTGCTGGTCTTAATGTTCCCCAGACACTCCGTGACATCTGCCTCCCTCCCTGCACATGCTGCCTGCTGCTCTTTGTTCAGACATAGAGAGACAGGGAGAGAGAGAGAGAGAGAGAGAGAGAGAGAGAGAGAGAGAGAGAGAGAGAGAGAGAGAGAGAGAGAG
Source organism: Aplochiton taeniatus (assembly GCA_017639675.1). Classification (NCBI taxonomy): domain Eukaryota; kingdom Metazoa; phylum Chordata; class Actinopteri; order Galaxiiformes; family Galaxiidae; genus Aplochiton; species Aplochiton taeniatus. The sequence goes on along the minus strand of CM030173.1, from coordinate 5,766,654 downwards.
AGAGAGAGAGAGAGAGAGAGAGAGAGAGAGAGAGAGAGAGGGAAAGGGAGATAAAAAGAAAGAGAGACATGGCGAGAAAGTGTGGGAGAGAGAGAGGGAGAGAAAGAGAGGGAGAAGCACTGAGGGGAGAGGAGCAGCACATTGCATGCGGGCAGGCAGAGATGATGTCACCGTTGTGATCATTACTGGGCTGTGTGGCGCCCTATTTTTGACCAGGCGTCACACAGGGCAGCCACAAACGGCTTGTCTCTACGCTCGCTGCTCGGAGGAGAAGAGACCTGCCAGTATTAATTAGCACAGGGCCTTGTTTTCACAGGCCTTGAGACGGACTGACAAGGCGTACAGTTAGCGCACCCTGAGACTGAAGAGAAATGACAAAAGCCAGCCCAAAACGCCCGTTGAAAAGATATGTGGCGGGCAGCCGTGGATTCAACACAAAAACACCCCTTAATTGTGAAGACCATGGCGTTGTTTCATCAAAAGAACATCTATTACCTTATAGTACGTGACTAAACAAATCATAGCTGCTAAATTATCCACAGATTCTAGATTGTATTTAAATTGCTTTCGCACGATGCAGTTGGCACTAGACACTTATTACTTGACAAAGCTTACTTAACCGTACTTTAACCGCAGAAAAGAAGAAGAGAAACAGAGGGGGGAACAAGTCGACAGGATGGGTTCATGCAAATAATTAGCCTTCCCTACCTCTAACCCATTAATGGAACAACATGGCCATGTTCTCCTCATCTCTAATTCTTGGTGACATGTTCCACAAGTAACAAAAATCCAAGTCAAGAAGAATCCAAGAAAATTCATGGATTTTATGCCATAGAAATCCCCAACTCTTTTCCCACTGAGCTATAAAATGTGTATAACAAAAATAACAAAAAGAAATCGAATACAACATGATGCTTTATGAAGAGGCCAAGTAAAAAAAAAACTTAAAAAAAACTTCTTTGCAGATTGCTCAACGATCTGCTGGAGCGAAGAATAAGGAGGAAGTGCAGGGATGGATATTTTGGCAACACAATAACAAAACACAAGCTTTCAGATGTAGTGCTGAATTCAATTATCTTTACTGATGCTGTCCAAGGCACTAAAGCTTGAAAGTCAATCCCCACAAATTGATCTGATGCTGAGTACCTGCCTAATACCACATCAAATAATGGAAGAGGCTGCATGCCTGAAGGATGAAGAGAACTGGAAAAAGTCCTCCTTTGGCCAGTCTATTACACATAATCAATTCATACATACCCCGCTTACTCTCTTTCTGCCATCAATCTAGCTAATGCTGTTTTTGGTGGCTGATTCAACCTCTTTCATGTCTTGTGTCAGAGAAAGCCTGGCATTAGAATGTAGTCCAATTAGTATGCTGCTGTTTTTCTTGCCCTGCTCAGAGAGAGAGAGAGAGAGCGAGAGAGAGAAAGAGAGAGTGTGTGTGTGTGCGTGCGTGTGTGTGTGTGTGTGTGTGTGTGTGTGTGTGTGTGTGGGTGTGGGTGGGGGTGTGTGTCCAGGTTTCTGCATACATTTGTGACAGTAGGTGTGTCTGTAATGAATAAGAATCTCCATGAATCTAAAAATCATATAACAAGTGAGAGACTTTGGGAAACATTTTGGATCTGATAACCTTTTGTTGATATTCATAAAATAAACGCCATAATTCACTAAGATAGATGTGTTGTCTTAATTTTGTTCCATAAAGGTTGAACCAACCCTGCCTGCCACTGTATCAGAGAGGAGTACACTTAGCAAATAGAAAATCCACTGACATTTGTAGATGCTATGTGTATGTACATATTTGCCTTGTTTACTGGGTATTATTTGATGTAGGGATATTTGGCTTAGCTACGGCGGTGGTGACATTTGCTTGTGATCTCATCCTCCTCTAAGGAGAGTCGCATCATCGGAAGGCCGTGACTTCTTTCTCGACTTTCCTGGCACAAATGACTCCTCTTTCCCAGAAAAGGAACCTACTAATTTGTCCGCTCTCTCTCTCTCTCTCTCTCTCTCTCTCTCTCTCTCTCTCTCTCTCTCTCTCTCTCTCTCTCTCTCTCTCTCTCTCTCTCTCTCTCGCTTGCTCACTCTCTGTTTGTGTGGGTCTGTCTCCACTCATAGCACACACACAATCACCACACCATTGCACAAACATACCACTCTCACACACACACACATGCACACACACACACACACACACACACACCCATCTCCCTCTCTCTCTCACGCACACCCAAACACACACACCCTCACCATTCTTCCTCTCTCTCTCTCTCTCTCTCTCTCTCTCTCTCTCTCTCTCTCTCTCTCTCTCTCTCTCTCTCTCTCTCTCACAGACACAAACACAAACACACACACACACCAACACCTCCCACCATCCTGTGGTGTGTGCCTCTCATCAATTCGAATGAGTCACTCTGCTACACATCTATTGTGATGATTCCTCGTCCTGGGTATTACATCATGCCACAGAGGGTCCTGTTCAATCTAATCTGGCAGAAATCAACATTCTCCCCTTGCAACAGAAGACCCTCCAAGTTAGCGTCTGGCATTTGTTGCTCTGCATCCCAAATTGTATTTTGCGGCGTGTGTTCAGCGGCGTTGATTGAAAAGGGATTACTCCCCGACATGGTGGCATTCTCTAAAGTACGACAGACATGGTGATGGACAACCTAAAAGCATTTGTGGGGCTAGAAAAAGCACTTGATGTACCCAGGAATCTCATCTCCTCCAGCCCCTGGCCCACCCCCTCCGCACCCCACCACACCACACCTCCTAGAGATGGCCTTGTGCGTGGGGTCAAGGGTCAAGAGTTAAGACATACTTCACTGTCAAAAGAGATTCCCATGAGCCACTGGGGCTGGCTGTATGGTGTCATAGCGTGCGGGGGGGGGGGGGGGGGGGGGGGGGTGCACGGCGAGGCGAGCCATTACAGTTATTGCAAATCTCTTTCAGCCAGAGATGGTGGATCCTGATCAATAGCCGTGTTCATCTTGTGTAATGAAAGGATTTCTTGACAGTAAAAGAATGAGGCATTGCTTTAAGCACTCTTGCGATGCTTAGTCTAGTTAGGGAAAATTGGTCCCGCGTGCAACAACAATCAGATATTCTCTTCGATTAATTGACTTTGCAAAACCATTACTTTGCACTTGAAACCTTGTGCTAGGCTCCTATTGAAAGAATGCAATGAAGATGAGTCATGAATACACTATCTCTAGAGAATGGCTATCGGTTCCGTATATAAATCAAAACAATAGATTTGATACAATTAGGCCTGGCAGATTAATAAAAATATAGTATCTCACTCAGAACACCATAGTCTTAATTTCAGTTATCAAGTGTTTAGCCAGTGTGTTTTTTTTTTATGTCGAGGACTAATTCAATCACATTTAGATGCAACCTTAGGCCGTTTTAATTTCCAACACCATTTCAAGCTCTTACAGAAAACTGTGTTGTTCAAATTAAAGAGGCTGTGAGATGCTGGAAGCTTTTTTTGTATGTGTGTGTTAAATGGAATCACACAGAATGGATTGTGTGGGGAGAAAGAGGGGGAGGAGGAGCGGAGATGAATCTGTATTCTCTGAATGTGTCTGGGGGGAAAATCAATAAATGCAAGCACAGCTCCTCTCCTCTGACTGCTGTCCCTGTCTTGCCATGGTGGACTAATAGCAAAATAATAATTAAATCCAAATCACCACATTAATTTGTTTTCCATGCGTCTCAAGAGAGATCCTCCTCAGTTTTCTTTTTCTTTTGCGACCAGTTCTTTTAGTGGCTCGTTACACTTTCCAATCAAGATTGTTTAGGAAAAATAAAATCCCTCTTTAAGACGGACAGGCTGTGTGCCCCTCCCCTCCCCCCTCCCTCCCTGCCGCTCTTCCCTCTCCCCCCGTGGCGTGCTTGCTCGCGTTGCAGTCATTGTGCTGGCACTTATTATGTTACGAATGACCGAGGTACGGCAGGCATTCTCAGTGTGCATGCAAAGCGGGGGCCAGCCGTTCTAGGCTGCTGCTAGTGGCTTCTTCTAATGACGATGCTCAGAGTGCACTCCTCCGACCCCCCCCCCCCCACCCACCCACCCACACACACACCGCCCCCCATCCCCCCACCCCCCCACACCACCACACCATCAGCTCCGGCTTCTCTCCCCTATATCCGCCCCCATGCGCTCTCTTTAATGAAGATTCTCCGATGCAATTAAAAATCCCTGCGTCTTGCTGCTACTGTATGACAAACACAGCCACTGTCATTCCTCATGGCCTGTCATTGCCGCTGTATGGGGCGGGGGAGGAGAGGACGAATACACCAGGGTGCCACTGGTCACATCAGAGAGGTGGAGGGAGAGATAGAGAGCAAGAGAGAGAGAGAGAGAGAGAGAGAGAGAGAGAGGGGGGGGGGGGGGGGTAGGGGGGCTTGGTAAGTGTGGGTTTTTGAGTGCGTGTGTGTGTGTTTGTGTGTTGTATGTGTATGTGGGCGTGAAGAAGAAGAAGAAGAAGAAGAAGAAGAGTCCCCCTCCCCCATATCTCTCAACAGGTAATGGAAAGCGGGGGGAGAAAAAAAAATCAATGACCAGAGAGCGTGGAGGGAAAGCCTATAAAAATGTCCTGAACGCCACGCCACAAAACTGCAGGAGGAGGCTGGTCGCTGGCCGTCTTCAAACATTCAGGGCTCACTGTTTAATAGGGACGCAATCTCCACCTTTATGTAACTACTGTAATTCTACAGGTTTTCCTCTTACGATAGTCACTGGTGTAGGTATAGTTTACACAAATATGTGTTGGATCACTGCTGTCATCTTCTGTTTTTTATTATTGTGGAGAAAAAGAAACGAATATGACTGTACATTCATTTTAAAATGTGCAACATTTTGTTTACAGAGGTACAAATTAAAGGCAGTTGTTATTTCTATTAAAGATAAAAAAAGTAATGAGCACTGAAATACTTTCAACACCACACACAAGTTAGGTCAATAAATGTGTTATCAAAACAATGACCGAACAAACGCAAACCAATAGAGATTAACACCATAATAACAACTTCAGCAAAAAGCCTCAGTTTGTAAACACTTTTTAATGAGTAAAGAAACCAGCAAAGAAAATGTTGAGTCTAAACACAATTAGACAGGCCTACTTCACACTTCAGACATGTATTATGCATTAATTAGAACACTGCAATAAAACAACAACAATTGCCAAGGATGCTAATTGTGCTCTGTTGATTTACAAGGCGTTTATAAACGACAAACAGCCGCAGCAGTTTGCTAATCCTTTATAACGCCCGTTTCAACGGAGGGCGACTAGGACTCTCTGAACGTGACATGTCGAGACATACCAGTTGGCAGTGCTCTGCTATCTAAACTCCCACTGGATGCAACTCGAGGGTGGGGCATGAGAGCAGTTGCCCCCCCCCCCTCCCCCCCATTTCTGAAAAAAAAAAAAACACCCCGCCCCCTTGTTGTTTTCTAGTTGAATGAAATAATCTTCACCCCATCTAAAATCCAGTCTGGGTCATAGGGCCTTGTCTCTTCTTCAGCCTGTTGCTTTTTGTGTGAAGAGAGGAGGTAAAACATGCAATTAAGCACCCAGATGGCTGTCTTTGCCAAGCAACATATTGATCTGATCCTTAATATGGTTCTGTCTGCTCTATGCACGTTTAAAAAAAAAAAAAATGTTGGTCTTCTTTTAATTCTTGTGCTTTTTGGTTGGTTTGACAAAATTCCTTTTAATTGACAACTGAGGACCAACTCCGCTCAGTCTAGGCCTGAAGTGTGGTGGAACTTCATGTTTTATGAAAATGGGCTCTTTGATCACATACAGCATAATGCTGTAAGTCATCTCTTGATTACAAAATTACACCATATAATCATGAGATGTATAAAAACTTAAGATTAGATAGCCATACACCTCCATATTAACACAAACATATGTTAGAGGGGATTTTAACTTTTAAAGTCAATTCACTATTCTAGCTAAAAATAGAAATATATATATAACTAAAAGCATGTATATAACTATATATGTATTAATATTCTAAATGGAAAATGGGCCTGGACATCAATTTATTATTAATGTATAATACGTTTATTATCTAAGCATTAATTAATCATATAATTATGCCAAAGGAAAAGAGTTGTAAATAATACATTATGCTAAACTTTTTACTGATTCACTATTAGCAGACTAAAGGCGTATCAGTGAAGGATACATCTATTCTTGTCTTAGCAAGCTCACCAGCTTGTTTGTTTATGTGTTCACTAACGTTGTAAACACTCCACTACATTATTCTTTGTTTACCTATCATTAGGCTACATTGTTATTAATTTATTTTAACCGCAAAATGTAAGTTTTCTTTGTGTGGCAGCTTGTAACCTGACGTCACTTTGGTTCCTTGAAGTGGAGCTGAATAAACCTTGAGAAGAGTCTCCTTCAATCTGCTGTTAGTAACTAACACACACACTCACACCGCGACTCAATTACTGCCCAATTCCCCCTTCTTTATCATCTGTTACCGGCCTATTTCATAACGAAATCGAACAGGAAAGGAGACGAGAAGGTTGCAAGAAGTGTTACTTTAACTAATATCCAGTTGGAAATAAGTAAAGTGTCGAAACTAAAGGTAAGTATCCGTTTATTTCACGGTGGGAGTAAAGACGCAGACGTTCTGTTATATCACAGAACAAGCGATGTGTTGCTGGCTTGATTTCTTTCGCAAGCGATAGTTTCATTTTTTACGTATCCCCTAAATGAATGATTGATATAAACTTATTTTTAAGACACGATGTTGTTCAACACATATGGGGTTGGCGGAAAGTAGTTTAATTTGTGGAAGGGATAAAAGTTTTCTTATATAAAACGAAGAGTTAAGTGTTTGTCTTTCGAGCTGTAGTGACCTGATAGTCGGAATCGTCTTTGTGTCCTCTCTTGTGCGGTTTAATTGAGCTGTCCTATTTGACAAAATTACCTGTTTTATCAAAGGTTATAGATATTATACTTTGAATGGAGTTAATTAATACTTTGAGGTTTAGGTTTCATCCAATATTTATTTTATTCGAAAATGTTTGGAAGCGATGTTGTGATCGTCATGAGGGTTGAGTCTGTTGGGCTACCTTTGGTCTTGCTGTCCGTTTACAGTCAGGGCAAAATCCATCCAGTTAATAGTTCCTCAATTCAAAAATAAAATAATTAGGAAGCACAAATAAAAACAGCCCTTTTGACTTTATAATGCATGGTATTGGATATTTGAAAACCTTCTCTTATTTAGGGGAGTTTTTACCGAGTGTTTGAGGCTCCGTTAAAGCGGCTACTATTGCAATCGCTTCCTCAAACGAGAAGCAGCTGCCGCCTGGACGAGTTGTTGAAATTTATCCCTTTGTGTATATTACAATATCCTCCATTTTTCTGCCCTTCCAAACAACAAGCCTTTCGCCATCTTGGTTGATTTAAATTCCCAGAGCACCCATCTCTCCCTTGAAGGACTCGTATCCATGTTTTTGTACAGAGAAAGTTTAGGCTTGGAAAGAAAATGTTATTATCAATGACGATGACGTCATGTGAAGTTTTAGAGAGATTTTAGCTGGATTGGCCGCGGTTACTTTAGATTATTTGCTGTTACCAAGAAGGGACGTAGAAGTGTTACACTGTTGCAGAAGCATGTCCAAAGTCAGAGGTGTAAAATCAGACATGTATGAAAAGGTACATTTTCTAAGTGACGTACGTGCCATGATTAAGGTGATGATGGAGTGACAGGTGGAAATGAAATGTTGCAAAAATAGTTTTGGGCTCGTTTGGTGGGTTTGTAAAGGGTTTGTTGAGAAAAATAGACGGTTAGGTGTTTTGTTAAAATCTGTTCATTAACGTACCTCATTAGGATATATTATAATTAAATTGTGTTTTTGCAGTACTTTAAATATAGATTCCTTCACTATTATCAGCATAGATCTAATTCATTTTATTAGCAATTAATTCTATACTTAATTTTAATTATTAGACTAAACAACTGAATCCTCTTTTGAGTCAGATTAAGCGGGTTTATCATTTTTTTTTAGATTTGTATGTGTAGTGCTGGTAGTCTACATGGTTTGCACATGCCTTTAATTCATTAAGCCAGGCTTATTGATTTATGTTTGATGTCACTGATGTCATTGCCTCTGTCTTGATATACTGTTGTTGAAATAGAAGGCCGTTAAAAAGGTAACCCAATCTTCTCTTTAGGTTTATCATTCTCTTCTAAATTCACATGCAACACTATACGCACGCATGGTCGCGCCCGCGCGCGCGCACACACACACACACACACACACACACACACACACACGCGCACACAAGATAAGGTTTTTCAAACCTTTCTCTCTCAATCTCACTTGCTCTCTCTCTCTCTCTCTCTCTCTCTCTCTCTCTCTCTCTCTCTCTCTCTCTCTCTCTCTCTCTCTCTCTCTCTCTCTCTCTCTCTCTCTCTCTCTCTCTCTTACATACAATGATACACAGTGCCTGGTATATAATTCAGGATTAAGGTAGATCTTATCAACCGGTGAAGTACAGCCAGCGTTCTGGGTTTTCCACCGGCATTTTGATCTACCGTCAAGTTTCACACATTCGAACAGAAGGAAACAAAAATAGAATCCTCTGTTGTCAAAAATCAAATGAGATAATATTATCAAAACCAATGTCTCTGGTATTTATCAGCCTTTATTGGTTTGGTTTTGTGGGGAAATGCATTATCTCAACTGCTGGACCATATCTCAAATAGGCAGTTTGTTAGAAAGAACAATATTATGAAAAAAAGACCCTAAACCAACAAATGCTTTGAGATGGAAAATCTAATCATTTCACCTCCCACCTCTTTTGTTTGCCTATTTATTGCTGCAAAGCTAAAGTGCAGAGGAGCAGATGTTTAGCCAAACATGAAGGCGCTATGTCTCTTTCCTTGTGGGAATGGTTCTCCCGCCTCTCCCTGCTGATGCATCGACATGACAGCTGCTTGATTTCATGGAGCTGCTAAGAAGCCATTAGTGCTATCAGTGAATTGAAACGGAACAGTCTCTCCCAGTTTTCCACCGCTTTACAAATGTCTATTGTTAGCTTTTCTCTCTCTCTCTTTCTCTCTCTGTGTGTGCGTGTGTTGCCTCTGAACACACAGCACATTGAGAAGCTCTAATATACTTGTGCTGTGTGTGTTTCCCCCTAATGTGAGCGTGAGGGGCGAAAGAAGGAGAGCGAGAGATAAAGACAGGGGGGAGAGAGAGAGATAAAGACAGGGGGGAGAGAGAGAGAGGGAACAAATCTGTCAGGGCTTGTTTGTGATGTTGGTTTGAAATGAAAGCACACTGTGCTACCTCAAGCACACTCAAATCAGGGATGTCTCTCCTTGCCTGGTCAAGAGAAAAGAAAAAAACAAAAACTACCACCACGGGTAGAGCGATTTATTTTTTCTTTTGCCCTCCCCCTCTCTAACACACAGACAGACACAAACACTTTACTCTCACTCTCTCTCTCTCTTCCTCGTCAAAATGTTGTTTTTAGGAAGATAAAAAAAAGACTTCTACATGACTTGAACTTTCGGGGACTGCAGATAGGCACAGCTAAGCCCCGCGTGTGGACCAAAGTTGTACCAAACGGTTGCCATTGACTAAGCTGATTAGGGGAAATGATGGCCCCCCTACCCTGGGTGCTGAAACTGACAGAACTTGGACAGCTTTTTAAGAGACAATCCCTTTGTGCACAGAAGGCTGTGCTCGCCCTAACCCGTCACTATTGAAACCAGGACCGTCAATGGACACTTATTAGTTGGTTCGACGTTTGAGATGAAAGGAGTATGATCTTGTCGGGTGTTATTTGTGATGTAAAAGGGAAATCAGTGGCATGTGAGACGCATGCGAAAGTGTCTTTGTGTACTTCCTTGACAAAGCAGCTGACAGGTGTCAACAGTGATTGTGATGTTGCTGCTTTTCGAGAACCGTTTAGCATTTATGACTTTAACACCCAATAGTTCCGCTCTCGTGATAGTTTTGTGACATTGACTTCCCTGTCTGGCTGGTATTTAAACAGAGATTTATAAGCTTCTATAAACGGCTACAGAGTAATAATGACCATATGAACAGAGAGGAAATTTGGCGCGGCCACAAAGCAAACTGTGAATTACAAAGAGGAAGGGGATATGTGATATTTGTTAACAGAAAATGACTGAGCCACAACTTTAATGGGGATTCAATTTTGACTGACTCCTTTACTGTTTCTTTTTCCCTATCCGTTCTCTCAAACAAATATGCGCACGTAAGAATATAAGAACACATACACACACACGGCTCACACACACACACACACACACACACACACACACACACACATGGCTCACACACACACGGCTCACACACACACATGCACGGCTCACACCAAGGACTAAACATGCATTAGGCTTGTAGAATTGATGGCTTTTCAAGGAGAGGTATTTCTTTTTCAACAAAAGCCCTGAAAGCTTTTTGGCATTGTGCTGCCATTGCTACTCATTTAAAAGGTGGTTGTACCTGAGTGTTGCGTTGACGTACACAACGCAAGTCTTAAGAACTCCTCTCTCTCTCTCTCATGGCTAATGTGTGGTTATATTTGCAGCGAGGGCACTCATTGACATCAGCGTTTACTTGGCCTTGCCAGATAGGTTAATGTCCTCTCTGTGTGAGCGTGTGTTTAGTGGTTGGATGATCTACCTCTCCTTACTTTGCCTCACGGTTTTGATCACACCGTCATCTCTTGAGTTGGTCTGATTGACAGGAGACAGTCATTAGATAGTTATTCCGCTGCGTAAGTGTTCACCAAAATCCCCAAGCCATAAGACACGCCACATTTGTATGAAAATGGCATGCTAGGTTACTATCGTGGAAGTCAAAGTGCCTTTGAGGTGATTGGTCACAGGATTAAGTCCACACGTTTTCCTATAATTCATCTGCCTTCTGCCTGTGGTAACCAAAAAACAACTACTTAAAAAACGATGTGCCACTAACATAAACAATAGAGGGGAAAACAAAAACAAAAAACACAGACACGCTTTTTTGTCCAATTTTTTTCTTCTTTTATTGTCATGCTAATCAGGGCAACCATCTTTGGATTGTTAAAATGCCCCAGTCTGGAGGCTCGCAGGAACAACAGGCAGTGGGAATTAGTGCTGAAGTGCAACCGGGTCACCTCGTGTTCACTTGTTACGAGACGGAGCAGACAGGACGGCCATTTCTGGGAGGGGGGAGGTGATTAGCCGCTTATTTGCTGTCTGTCCCTTGGGCTTCTATTTATCATTCGATGTGAGAATTTCCTTGATGAAAGTCAAGGTTGTTTTTTTGTGTGTGTGTGTGTGTGGGGGGGGGGGGGTATTTTTTTTTCCCGGCGAGCTTGTCTGTTGGGATGGCTCTTTTTCTTTTCCTTTTTTTCCCCCCTTCCTCCTTCATCTCTTCCCCCCCCCCCCCCACTGGCAAGGTGAAAAGGTTTTTATTTGTCCTCTAAAGAGGCGTCTTGTTCTGGAAAGTCTAGCTGATGTACTTTAATGAAGTCGCGAAAGGGGAGGAAAGTAGTCCGCTCTGGTATTTGTTTCTTCGCGCTGGCCATGAAGGGGAGAAACTAACATACTGAACTGGAGCGTAAAGCTCACATAGTCAGTCATTGTAGTGCCTTTGGTTTTGTCACCTATGTCAACATTCGTTCACATGTATCAAGTCGCAAATGCTTGTGGCCTGATGTTGGCCGGGCAGAGCTTGTTGGACGTCCAAATATGGCAAATGCTATATCTCTAGCCTCATTGAAGCCAAGGGTGACTGAAAGGCGGCCATTGGCGCTTCACCAGAGGCCCTTCTCCCACTGCAGCAGTGACCTATACCCCACCATGCCGGCCTAGATTATTCCTGTTCACTCTGCACAGATCCAGCTCCAACAACAGCAGTCGGACACACTCGCACGCACGCACGCACACATACACACACACACACACACACACACACACACACACACACACTCTACATACACACACGTAAACTTGTAGCCAGATACCTTTGATTCCCAGGCAAGCAGGGAGGACACAGACAGTCTAGCAAACCCACACGTGCGCACACTCACGCACACACACACACACACACACACACACACACACACACACACACACACATTCTCCCACAAGCTTCACACAAAAGCATAGGGCCATGAGATTGTGCCTCAACAGCCTCTTTTTTATTGATCTTCTTCAACATTTAAAATCTGGTCACCGCTGCCACAAAGGCTTTTCATTTTAGCTGCGCTGGCAAAGACCGCTGCAGCCCGAGCCAGAAGTTTGAAAATGTAATCCTGACTGAGCACCATCAGAAATGACAGCATTGGAAAAGGGAGAAAACGGCTGTGAATGTTTTATCATATGCCATAAACGAGCAGAGCCACTGGTATTTTAGACGGTTAGGTTCCTATAATCATACCTGTTAGGATGGCATTGTCAAAAAAACAAAGCCTGGGGTCTAAAAAAGATGGTGAAGATGGTAGAAAATAGCGTTGGGGCCTAATTGAACCGCCTTCCCATCCATCATCTTTGTGCGCTGACGGGAAGTGGTCAATTTAAATAGATTACAGTTGGATCCCAGTTGTAGCCTGGCTGCTTAGCGACAGGGCTTGACCATGTAACAGAGCCACGGCCCAAGGCGCTAGCTAGCTATCCCTCGGAGCGATTAGCCGTCTACCGGACATTGCACGAGCCGCTGTATATAGCTGCTGGAGGGGCTTAAAAAAAACACGAAAACAAAGACGCGATCACGTAGTCCCTTAGACTACAGTAGGTTTTAATCCACGAGAGCGGGCAGGGTGAACTCACGACGAAATAGATTGCCTATCTAACACCCCTCCATTGGAACAGATGTCCAACATTTTGCGCTGTGTCGGGGCCTGTGTGTGTTCGCTGGTTGTACGAGCGGAGAGGATCAGGGTGTGTTTGCCCCTCACTCACTCCGCAAGCTCATCCGTCAAAGAGTTTGACGAACTGCGCCCCACCATTTTCTCGGTGGCCCTTCAGTTTGGGACACGCAAAGTGACAAGCCAGGGGTTCAGACCGCAGATTTTTGAAACGCATGTTGTAGGATCTTGGATTTGAGTTGGACAAAGGCAAAAGTCCACAGACAGGCCTTGACATGATATGTTTTTTGTTTTACTGTAGTCCCTAGTTGTGTATAGTCATGAACAGGTTTGGGAGGAATCGGCAGTTCTCTAATTGACTAAGTACTAATTCACTAAGTTTAATCTTTGTGCCAGAATGGCTGCCCCTCCTGCCTTTAAATTTTCTCTCCCCGTTGTTGTTTTCTTTCTTATCCAACCGTGAAAGACT
>CM030173.1:5740819-5748319 GCA_017639675.1 Aplochiton taeniatus | reverse complement strand
GCTAGTCAATCAGTCTAGGTATGAGAGATTCGAGTGTTCCCACAGCAAAGACTGTATGTCTCAATGGTGCTATTGGGGGATGTAGTCTTTTAGACGGGGCTAGAGGGGCTTTGTCTTCTGTAGCAGTTCTGGGGATGACATGAAAGGACATTTTCTTCTTTGAGAAACAAATAGACAATCGGTCATAAAACATGTTTTCTTTTAGTACAAAGTCAAGCTATAAATATATATTTGAAAATGATTTCCTATCCATGTCAGTCCAGCCAATCCAATCCAATTACATCCTTTTTCATTGAAATATTCCCAGTTTAATGCATTAAAATAAATGAAAAGGATGCCATGTTAATGAATGAATTGCCGCTGTGGTGTGGCTGTTTGTAGCGGATGGAAACAGAATAGATCTGTTTTTCCTCCAGTCTTTGCTACGTTGTTGTTGTTGTTGACCAGATGGGCATGTTGACAGTCAACAAGACCTTGTTAGAGACCTGGCAATACATGCACTATAACACTCCTCCTAGCCCGGAACAACTAGACTGCTAGACGATGACTAAGGCTCTTGTTTGTGTGTGTGTCTGTGTAGAGAGTTTCTCAATCTCAACGTGTGTGTATACATGTGTTTCTCAATCTCAATGTGTGTGTGTGCGTGCGTGCGTGCGTGCGTGTGTGTGCGGATGAAACCACATGATGATAGCGCGGCTCCTGGTTGTTGTCTTTTCGTTTTTCAGTGTGTGTGTGTGGGTTTGCACGGGTGTGTGTGTGTGTGTGCGCGTGTTTCTGTGGGTATACAAGCAGTGCTACACCATTAGCGGTGTGTAGTGGGGAGGTGAGACAGTGTGGCATGACAGTTTGACGAATCAGTCGGGAGCCCCCTCACCTTTTCAGTCAGCTGGGCTGAGAATGGCGTCTCGGAGGTCCTCATCGCACGAGAGAGTCGACGCGTGAGAACTTGACCGAGGCTTGGTTCCCTCTCCTTGGCAAGAACGGTCTTGTGTTTGGGGAAAATATGCTCCCTCACACCACAAGCCCTAATGCCTGCTGTCTGGTATTATTTTAACTAACAGGTTTAGCAGGAAAACATGGGAGAGAGAGAGAGGGAGAGGGAGAGGGGGAGAGAGAGAGAGAGAGGCTAACAACAGACACTTGTAAAGCGGTACTGGGACAAAAACTGGGAGAGACTGTTCCGAAAGAGAGAGAGGGTGTGAAAGACAAGCTGGTTGTTGCTATGTATTTGTGTGTACACTTTGTATGTGTTGGTGTATGTTTTTTTTATCTAGGTGTGTGTGTATGTTTGTGTGTGTATGGGCGTGTGTGTGTGTGTGTCTGTGTGAGTGTGTGTGTGTGTGCACCTAGTTTCTCTTTGGTGTGAGTGTGCTTCGTGCCAGCTCATAGTGCAGCTGCTTTCAAAGCCCACGCTATTTGTTTGATGTGTCAGTTGGCCATAGAAGCCATGGTGCCACTTTAAAAAAAAAAAAATCCCTGTCTTGTTTGAATCAAATATATGTCCCACAGGCAGTGGAATTACATGTTTAGGTCGTTAAAAAAGGGGTTATTAATGTTAATGTTAACGGTATTGACGGACTGGGATTGCCTAATCAAACTTTCCGACTTTGCTTTTCTTGCAGGTTTTACAGCAGTGATGTCAAGAAGCTAAAGACATTTCTTACAGTGAGTAAACGTGTTTGAAACTGTAAAATAACTGTATGTATAATAATCGCCTTCCTCTGCCAGCGTTGTTAGCGGCTGTTGTCACAACTGCCTTCATTTGACAAGCTTTGAACTGTTTTTCATTTTTTTCACACTTATCTTTTGGTGGTCTAATTTGCGCAGCAAAAGAAAGACTTGTCGACTCCTTCGGTTTCAGGCCTAATTTGATTTTCATTCTTTCAATGCAAGGGGATGGTTTGTGTGTGTGTGTGTGTGTGTGTAAATCCTAATTAAATTCAACAAGAGCCCCTTGAAAAGCAGTTGTTTTGATTACATTACAAATTCAGGGCTCTATTCGCTGAATCGTACAATTAATTAGATTTTTCCGTTTCTAATCAGAAAATTTGTCTGAAACGAACATGCCTAATAAACATCATTTGAGTTTGCTATCGTTTTGCGGGAGCTTACGCCGAATGTAAATACTTATTAGGCGTTGTTGCAGTGACTGTTCCTCTTCGCTGTGTGTATGCCCGGCTCAACTGGCTGTTCTTTTTGTGGCTGCTGCTGTTGTCAGTTCCCGGCTCCCTGTGAGGTCACTGTCTGTCTATGTGCTAAGTGGAGGAGCTACGGCTGCGGCCTAAAGTCTCTCTCTCTCTCTCTCGCTCTCCCACACACACGCACGCACACAGAATCATACACACACACACACACACACAGCCGCACACACACACTGCCGCACACAGAATCACACACACACGCGCACACACACACACACACACACACACACACACACACACACACACAGAATCACAAAATCACACACACACACAAACACACACACACACACACACACACACACACACCCACAGAATCACAAAATCACACACACACACACACACACACACATCATCATACACTGTCACACATAGCTGCACAGACAGAATCACTTACGCACACACACACACACGCACAGCCGCACACAGAATCATACACACTCACACACAGCTGCACACAGAATCACACACAGAATCACTTACGCACACAAACACACACACAACCACACACACGTTATGGTGGCAGTTGGTTCTTGGGACACAGACAGTGACTTGCATTTTTCCCTTCTCTTTGGCTCTAATTTGATTCCAAATCAACGTGTTCTATCTCTTTGGTGTGGCTGTCTCTGAGCACACCGCTGTCCCTGGTGAATATTCTGTTGGGTCTATACTCATTTAGATTTTAATTCGGAATTTTTTCCTCGGATTCTCCCCTCACAGTCCTTTGCGTGTGGCGAAGGTAAATTGTACCGACAATGTCATGAAGTTTTAACTCTTCCGGACAGTGTATTGGTCTGCAGGTCACTGCTTCAGTGACTTTCTGCTATCAGCGTTAATCATTGATGAAGGGGGAGTATTTCTCTCTGCGGTTCGTGTAGTCGGGAGTTGTGTTGGCGAGAGCAGGTGTAGCAGGGATGGATGGATGGCACGGGCCTCGCCTCCCATCGAGACCGGAGGATCGTCATTAGCTGCTCATGTCCGTCCACAGAGAACGGCGGGGGGGGGGGATATCGGCAAAGGCGGACGACGGCCCGGAAAAAAAAACGAGCCGCAGCGTAATTAGCTGACATTTGTTTCCTCTCGCAAAGACGGGGGGGGGGGGGGAGAAGAAGAAGGGGAGGGAAAAAAAGGAGGACACAGAGCTGCTGGAACACCCAAAGGGAAACGTCTCGGAGAGGAAAGAAAACAAAAGAAAAAGACCAGGATTAAGAGAGAGAGAGAGAGAGAGAGAGAGAGAGAGAGAGAGAGAGAGAGAGAGAGAGAGAGAGAGACAGAGCATGATGTTTATGAAACACACTGCACAGAATCTTTCTGGCAGCGTGTACAGCCCCTCTGCTTGACCATAGAGTATCTCTGTCCGTGGTTTGTCTGCAGTGTGACCAGAGAACTAATGGCATGGCAGGACTGGCCCTTTCCCCTCTCGACTGTATGTGGAGTAGGTGGGCTACCTTCCTGTAATACCACAGGCAAAGTCTAACGTCGGCCTCCCAGAAACATTCGAGTCATTAAGGCAAGGCCACTAGGAAGGCCCCCTGCCAGTACCAGAGCGTGTCTTTGAACCAGAGAGGGAGAGAGAGAGACAGACAGAGAGAGGGATGGAGGGAGAGCGAGCGAGAGAGAGAGAGATAGAGAGAGAGAGAGAGAGACAGAGAGAGAGAGAGAGAGAGAGAGAGAGAGAGAGAGAGAGAGAGACAGAGGAGAAAGGGAAATATGAACACGGGGGCCTGAAATAAGTTTGTTGTCTTACGTGATTCATCCAGAGGGTTTTTATTTCCTTTGAAACACTTCAGTTTGTGTTCTGTTTGTGTAAAACTGACGAACAGCATCGGTGCAGTCCTTCATTGGATTAAAAGGCTCCCCTGCTTTCATACTGCTTCCAGGAACTCTCTTGGATCTGTGTGTCTGTGTGTACATGTGGGTTCCGGTATGTGTATATACATTATATGTGTGTGTGTGTGTGTGTGTGTGTGTGTGTGTGTGTGTGTGTGTCTGTGTGTGTCTGTGTGTGTCTGTGTGTTTGACTGCTTGTGTGTTACTGAGTGTGTAGAATAGGAGGAGAGCTGTAATGCATGCAGGCTATCTGTACTTAAGCCAAGGTGCTGTGTGAAGGAGCCATAATGCTTACACAGCCCCATCTGCTTCATCCAGCTTGAAATGCAATGCCTTTTAATGACAAATACTGAGGCGCTGCCTCCCTGCCTGCCTGCCTGATGGGAGGTGTGGGGAGAGAGGACGGAAACAGAGAGTGTGCGTTTCGGTGTGTGTGTGTGTGTGTGTGTGTGTGTGTGAAAGCGGGAGAGGGGGAAGGAGAGAGAGAAAGAGAGAGAGAGAGGAAGAGAGAGAGAGAGAGAAAAACATCTCGAAGGTCAGGAGCAGCGGGCAGCCGTAGGGGAGAGACACGTGAGGCTGAGATTGTCTTGCGTCAGCCCCACAGCAGTCCTGTGTGTGTGGGTGTGTGTGTGTGTGTGTGTGTGGGTGTGGGTGTGGGTGTGGGTGTGGGTGTGTGTGTTGGGTCCTGTGGGGCTAGCATTTCCATTCCTCTCCCACTGTTTTGCAGCAGGATAGCCAGGCAGTGTTTCTATTCTGAGTGTCTCATCCCGCTAAAAAGACTGATAAAGGATGGATTAGATAGATGTATGAATGAATGATTACATAGATGGATGGATAGATAGATGGATGGATGGATGGATGGATAGATGGAGGGATGGAGAGATAGATAGATAGATAGATAGATAGATAGATAGATAGATAGATAGATAGATAGATAGATAGATAGACAGACAGACAGACAGACAGACAGACAGACAGACAGACAGACAGACAGACAGACAGACAGACAGACAGACAGACAGACAGACAGACAGACAGACAGACAGACAGACAGACAGACAGACAGACAGACAGGCAGACAGACAGGCAGGCACGTCATTTAGGTACATAGCTATAATAGGCTGTAATACAAGCTATTGCAGGCAAGTTATTTTATTGGCTGTATATGCTTTTAATATTGTCAAATATGGTCACAGTGTAATTGAGTGCTAGGGCTTGCAATAGCTCCTGCTGTGCAGGTAAAAAAAATCTAGGAATTGAATGGAAGCACTCACTCAGCGCCTCCCATATAATTTTTTACAAGGCGCTTGTCACAGCAGAGAGGGAAATTACATCTTGTAGCCTGAGGGGGAAAAGAATATGGGAGCAGGGGCTGTTCGTTCGAAAAAACCCGGAGGGCCGTTTCATCAATCCGAACCCAGCGCTGTCATATCCCAGGTCCTCCTTTCAGCCTCAGCCTTTCTTTCTTTCTTTCTTTCTTTCTTTCTTTCTTTCTTTCTTTCTTTCTTTCTTTCTTTCTTTCTTTCTTTCTTTCTTTCTTTCTTTCTTTCTTTCTTTCTTTCTTTCTTTCTTTCTTCCTTTCTTTCGCTCTCCCCTTCTCTCCCTCTCTCTCTTTTTTTTTCCTGCCTGGTCCCTCGCTCTCTTTTCTTCTCCCTGGCCTTTTCGGAGTTGAGAAGAGTTGCAGATATCACAGCCTAATGGCCATTTAGTGGGGCAGTGCTAAGCAGTTGCCTTGAGGCTGGAGAGGTTCGAAACGCTGCCAGGAGGAGTCCATTCCTGAGGATAGGGGAGAGGATTTCTCCGAGTGTAATCTAGGTACGGAGAAAACCTCTGCCTGTCGGGCGGTCTCCCTCTCGCCTTTTTCCTCTCTGTCTCTGGAATTCCCTTTCATCTCTTTTGTCCCACTTTTGTCTCTCTCCCTGCTTGCCTCTTTCCATCTATCTTTGACTTACCTGCCCCCGTCTCTCTCTCTCTCTCTCTCTCTCTCTCTCTCTCTCTCTCTCTCTCTCTCTCTCTCTCTCTCTCAGTCCGTCAGTCCTTAAGTCACGTCCCTGTAGAGGACCCCACTACGTCATGGACAGGCTGCTCTTTTACCCCCCTGGCTGTCACGCGGGGTATCGGAGTGCCCGCCCTGCCCTGCTCAGCCTGCCTGCCTGCCTGATTACCCACTTACTGGAGAGGGGGTCAGTTTGAATGGTGGGGCCAGACAAAACAGGGCCAAAAGCACAATCTGTGAGCTCCTTCAACGGAGGCTGAGCGGGGACTGCTGTGGGTCACTGTGCTTTGTGTGTGTGTGTGTGTATGTCTGGAGGTGTCCGTCTATGTGTTTGTGTGCATCCGTAGGTACGTTCGGTGTGTGTATGCTACCGTCGTTGTATGCCAGTGCGTCTCTGATCGTGTGAGTGTGCTTGTGGGTGTGGGTGTGTGTGTGTGCGAGAGCTGCCCTTGCTTTGTGTGAAGATGAAATGAATCTGGTAGGGGTGAGGTGCGTGTGTGTGGGCGCGGGGGTGCTCTGGGTAGATAGTGCCCCCAAAGAGGAGCCCACTAAGTGGATCCTAGTGACCCACTGTGGGGGCCCTCTGTAGGCCCGGGTCTATGGGCTTACCCCCATGTCTCCTCTGCTGGACTCAGCACTCAGACAGACCACTCTGTTTTATTAGACAGATCTGCTGGCCAAGCCCTACTTTCATCTGTCTCTCCGTTGTTACCTTCTCTCTGTCGCTCTTTTTTCCTTTTCTTTCTTTGTTCCCTTTCTCTTTCCCTCTGTCTCTCTCATTCTCTCTGTCACTATCCATCTATCTATCTATCTATCTATCTATCTATCTATCTATCTATCTATCTATCTATCTATCTATCTATCTATCTATCTATCTATCTATCTATCTATCTATCTATCTATCTATCTATCTATCTATCTATCTATCTATCTATCTATCTATCTATCTATCTATCTATCTATCTATCTATCTATCTATCTATCTATCTATCGATCTACCGATCTATCTAAACTGTCTTTATATCTATAACATCCAGTCGCATACCATACTTTAATGTTACCTATTTGGTATAATTGTGATCTCTGCATCGTCCAGGTGGATGCTGGGGATTGTAGTTTCACACTGGGTACGTGTGTTCCGGGAGCCTGTTGGCCAGGGTAGGTCCGTAACCTGGATAGAGTTGTAGTCCATCGGAGCCATTAGCTGTGCCAGGGGGCCCCCCAGCTCACATCTGCTCCCAGGGAGAGCTCATTACTGTATTTGTGCAGTCGCGCTCCCCCCTATGAAAGACAGCAGCCTCGGGGAAACCATTAGGGCTCCATTTGGAGTTCTGAGACACAGGGAGAGAGGCTCCATCCAGCTGCCCAAGGCCATTGTAGATAAATAAGTGGATGAATACCGAGAATGAGATTAATCATTAGACCTAACCAGCTTTTACCGTAGCTAATGCCGGAGTGTCTATGTGTGCTGCTCCA
>CM030173.1:5723319-5735819 GCA_017639675.1 Aplochiton taeniatus | reverse complement strand
ACAAACAAACACAAATGAAGTGTAGTCGTTCAATTAGACAGGGACATCTGCCCATTTATCAACACAACATTTCCAATCATATTGTTTCTACAAAAACATGAAAGAAGGAAGGACTAAAATATTCTCAAGCAGAAACTGAGCTTACTTTCAGGACTGCTTTTTTGCTCTTTTCCCCCCGTGTTTGAACTGCAATGTCC
This sequence comes from Aplochiton taeniatus, assembly GCA_017639675.1. Classification (NCBI taxonomy): domain Eukaryota; kingdom Metazoa; phylum Chordata; class Actinopteri; order Galaxiiformes; family Galaxiidae; genus Aplochiton; species Aplochiton taeniatus. The sequence goes on along the minus strand of CM030173.1, from coordinate 5,735,622 downwards.
CCTGAACAGTTGCTTAAAGCCCACAGAAGCTGGTTACATGGCAACAAGAAAAAAACGGACGAATAACCAGTAACAACAACAACAACGGGAGACGTGGCAACGAGGAGAATGAAAGGGAGATGTTCTCTTTTGTGTCGCCTTGCTGCTATCAGTATCACGACAGCGTTTTTCTTTCTGCTGTCGTGTGCAGCTGTTTGCTCTCCAGTGTTCTGTGCTGTGTCGCTAGCCGGAGTCGCCACAGAGCTGGGCGGTGTGTGTGTGTGTGTTCGTGTGTGTGTGTAGCCTCTCATCACTAAGATCCTCTTACTGGTTTATACCCAACATCTGTCTCTGGCAGGTGTGTGGAACCAAGAGGTGCCTGTCTGACCGCTCTGATCCTAATAGAGTTATCACAGAGGAGTGGGCTTGGTGTGTGTGTGTAAGTGTGTCTCTGTGTGTGTGTGTGTGTGTGTGTGTGTGTGTGTGTGTGTGTGTGATTGTACATATGCCGTGTGTGCATTTGTGTGTGTTTGTGTTGTGCAGTGTTGTGTGTACAAGCGCGTCTTGACAACAGAGCGATGCCATCCTTCCTCCCCCAGATGAGTCATATTTGAGCCCCCTGATATCCGAGCCAGTGTTTTATGTGTGTGAGCGGGCCCAGAGACGGGGTCCATGCCCTTTGGGACAGTGAGTGGGCTAGACGCGGGTATCAACAGAACCCAGAGGCTTTAGTTTCAGCCTCAGACGAAACCGAGGAACTCGGTCTTCAAGCACAGCACAGCGCACGCACGCACGCACGCACGCACGCACGCACGCACAGACACACATACACACAAGAATAATTTATAGTTGGAAAACACACAATCATAAGCACACGTAAAGTAGTTCTACAAAGGTTCAATTGCTTACACACACACACACCAATGAACAGGAACAAAAACCTATAGACGCAAGGACGACAGACTAGAGGCAAAAGGCACACACACACACACACACACACACACACACACGTGTTGGACTACCAGCAGTTGTCTGGAAACACTTTGTCCAAGCTTTTTTATTTATCTCCTCTTCACAGCTCCTCCTTAGCTTCCCATATCAGGTGACAGGGCCACTGAGGCTGGCTCTGGGATTGGCTCAACTATGAGGAAGTGCTGGTATCCTAAGGAGGGGCCAGCTGGATACAGTTTCACATCAAAAGCTACAATAACACTGCAACTGTGGGGCTCAAAACACAGACAGAGAGAGCTGCTGGGCCTATGTGCTAGTGTGTGTGTGTGTGGGCGTGTGGGTATGTGTGTGTGAATTTGCGTGTGCACGTTGTTATGCGAGTGTGTTTCTGCAGTCGGCTCTGTCTGTCTACATGTTTTTGTAGGTGTGTGTAGGTTATGGTGAGTGTGTGTCACTGTGTGTGTGTGTGTGTGTCTATTCGTGTGAATGCGTGTGTATGTGTGTGTGTGTGTGTGTCCGACACCACACTGGGACAGTCAGTGCCCCGCGGTGTCAGCCTATCATTTGACTTGTCACCTGCACAATGTCCCGAACGCTGAGCCAATAATGGCCTATCAAATATTTTGACTTTGAATCTGAAATCACACAGGGGGCAGAGAGTGCCGCGCGGAAACCTAAATGGCCAGGCCCTTTTGGCTCAGTACCACCCTGCTGGTGTGACACGGCCTGTTTTAAAGGCACAGTAAGGGTCCTTTACTCATGGCCTCCAGGCGTCAGTGGCCTGGATAAGCTATGCAGCCCTCAGACGTGGTGAAACCAGATAGGAGGTCCGAACATCAGAGACCATCCGTCCCGATTCATTTCTATCCCTTCTTCACTTGGATTTATATAACATTGATATGTGGGCAATTGGATTGAGGAAGATCTGTAGGGGGAAAAAAGGCATAAAGACCTAGCAGGTTTATCAAATCGCAAAATGGATTTCCTGGCCCCCCCCCTTTTTTTATGGGAACGATATTTTATGAGATAAGCAGACATTTCCACTGATCGTTTTTCGTTAGACACTGATAGAATTGAGATGAGAAAATGATTTGCCCATTACACTGATAGAGAGACTATTTATTTTTTAATTTAGCCTACTACGAACGTCCGGGCCGCGAGATTCTGGACCCCCTCCCCAGAACAAAAGATGACCTGCCCCGTTTCCCGTTCCCTTCAAGGAACATATCTAGCACGTTAGCATGAGTCAGTGAAGCTCAAAGTGAAGCAGATTAATGCCAGTCGGTTTTACATTCCCCCTTGCTAATTGGTTAGCATGGCAGAGGATGCCAGGCTATATTTAACTGCCATTTCCTCCTTGGGTCGTCTTTAGAGGTTGAACACACACACACACACACAGCCAATGTCATTGCTAGTTGGGCGGGTGGAGACGCCTCCCTTTTGCTATTGCAAACCTATACAAAATACTGAATCGGATGTGTTATTGGCTCTTTGGGATGCCGTTTTTTTATGTTACGCGGATGTAAATCAGGGTTAGATGTTAGAAAACTTTCATTCTTTGTTACGGTACAAAGATGTCTCCGGGGTATTCCTTCCCAGCTCATCGCAAATGCTAATGTCTCACATTAATGAAATCGGCTTAGTTTTTAGGATCGGGGAGTTTATAGCCCACACTGAAGGATTTGGCCTTAAATCATCCACCCACATATTTCAAGTAGAATCCGACTTGTTTCGGATGGTTGTATTCCTTGAGGGATAACGCTTAAAAGGTATATTCTCCGAAGCGTATGAGTTGGAAAAGTTTTTAGTGCACAAGTACGCTATTAAGTAATATCATTCTCCCTATCTGTGTTGCAAGTGTACCTAGCCTGAACGACATGAAATAATATTTTTTCCATAGCGAAATGTATTTCTCTTTAGCCTTGCGGCACTATCTGGCTCAGAGAGTTCTAATGTATACAACGTGGGGCTAGCGTGCTAACAGGGCCGTGCAAAAGCGTCAGCTGTTAATCATTGCTCAATAGCGAGCCCGTCAGCCACAACAACATGCCAACAAATTAATCACGGCTATAGATCAGGTATTTTTTTTATGGACAGGGCATTTTAACAACAGTGTTTTTAATCATTAGGCCTCTCACTGAAAACACATCATATCTGCAACCTTGGATTGAAAGAATGATCTAAATAATGAGTGGGCTTGTAGCCAATATGATGTAAAATGAAGTATACAGGCTCCTAAGGTGTTTATAGTTGGCACTCATTTCCTCCTTGTGGAAATATAAAATCAGACTGCTTACATTTCCAAGGTCTATAGATATTTAAAATAGGATTTGCTTTAAATGTGTCCCTAAAGATCATGTCATTAATCCACATTGATAATCATTGTGGAAGCATTTAGATAAGAGCAATTTTTCTCTACCTTTGGTGTTAGTTTTTCCCCAGCTCCTCAGTAGGATTGTAAATAATGTAGGCATTTGCAATCAACAACTTCAATGTGGCATTTTAGGATGGTACAATTATTAAAAGTTCTGGGTGCATTAACAGGGAGTGAGACAAGAACGTTCTAAGTAATTAAAAGGCAATTTTCGAAAATTGATTAGATTATGCTAATGAAGGGAGATCATATCTTAGAAACAGCGAGGGCGCACCGAGAAGAGAAGGGGGGAAATGGAAAGACAGAGAGAGAGAGAGGGAGGGAGGGAGTGACAGTCCAGCCGCCATTACAAGCTGCTGATTTCTGCAGAGTGCTTCATAAAATGTCAGAGCGCTTCTCCCTGAGCAAGACACTGAGAAATGGCAGCATGTGATGCGCTGGCACCTCACCTGCTAATGCAATGTGTGTGTGTGCGCGTGTGTGTGTGTGTGTGTGTGTGTGCGTGCGCACGCACGCGCGTGTTTGTGTTAATCCATGCATGCGTGAATGTCTTTGTGGGTATGCGGTGCACCTGCGTATGTGTGTGTGTGTGTGTTTTGGTGCATATGAAAGTGTGTATGTGTGTGTGTGTGTGTGTATGTGTGCGTGCATAATAGAGACAGTGTGTGCCCATGCTGGCCTCCCTCCCATGTAGCAGTGAAGCAGAACATAGTGGCTGACTGCCTGCTGCTTTTCCCCTCTGTCAATACAAAACAGTAGACTAACCTTTTCCAGCCCCTCCGTTTTCACATGGAACACTTCATTTTCTCAAGAATCAGGATAGATGAATAACTTGCATGTTTGATCATATCATATTTCATAGGTTGTAAAATGTCCCGGATAAAATTAATATTGGCTATTCTGTTATGTGTTCGGTTATGTCAGTGAATGTGACCTGTATATTATGTGGTACTGACAGTATTCCGCATTACCTATATTTCTCTTATGTTACCTGGCGCTAAACGTTTGAACTTTTATCTTTTGAAATGAAATGATAATGACACATAATGCCAACTAAAGCAAGTCCCCTGGGATGACAGAGACATGCAGGGAAAGAGAGAGAGAGCACAGAGAGGGAAAATAAAGAAAAAGTGAAATGAAAAGGTGAGGAGTGAGGGGGCTGGGAGAGAGGGTGAGAGAGTGGGAGAGAGAGAGAGAGAGGGAGAGAGAGAGAGAGAGAGAGAGAGAGAGAGAGAGAGAGAGAGAGAGAGAGAGAGAGAGAGAGAGAGAGAGGATATACAGGAAACAAGCTTCAGCCCAAAGACGCCTGGAGGGCTTCATTTAGCCACGACAACAGCTACATGAGCTCATTACACACACACACACACACACTCGCTGCTTTTTCCTGCTTACTCACACACACACACATACTCAGGCTTGTACACACACACACACACACACACACACACACACACATACTCAGGCTTGTACACACACACACACACACACACACACACACACACATACTCAGTCTTGTACACACACACACAGTACACACACACAAATACACGTGCTCGCAGGGTCCTGGCCTAACTGCAAATATAAGAGAGCAGAAAGAAACACAAACATTTAATGGGATATCTTTATCCTAGCAGCAGCAGCACAGCAGAAGCAGCATCCGTCTATTCCTGTGCTGGGCGGTGTGTTCACAGCTAGCCGGCTAGGCCATTGGGGATTGACAACTGGCCATCCTAGCCCACTGCTCGGTGTGGCATGGAGTGTACCAGACAACAGAGATGTGGGGTATACTGGGCTTTACCAGTCTACTTTACACTTTAGGGCTGGCGTATTATAACGAAATAAATGCCACTTGATGGTCTGCTCGTTGCTGATAGTCGTTGGGAATTAACGCCGTCTAAAACAATTGACAACAATTAAAACAGGACAGTTTCTGACAAATTAGATTACCATTTGGAGAAATGTGACACCTATTCTCATGAAACGATGACTAACACAAAACAAAATTTTTATTCCATAGTTTGTTATAAAGTAACACTCTTAAGTACTTAAGTGGCAAAATTGGAGCTTAAATAATAACTCTCAGTAAAAAAACGGTATTATTTGGATACACTGGACAATGGACCCTCTATGGGGGGAAAAAAGGTCCTCCGAAACGGATATTTGACATTTTGCAATGACTCTCCTCCGGTGTAACTTGTTGAAGCCTGAATTATGTTCAGGGTGTTTGTAGTCGGCCTTGGCCCCGGTAAGCCCCCTGTTTAGCCTGCTGTGAAAAGCCCTGGCTAATACTCGGCTCTGAGGACTCACAGCCCCATCTTAGTCAGCTCTTGCTTTAAAGCAGTTATTTAGCTTTCCGATTGAAACTTTTTTTTTTTTAAATGCAATGTTTACATCCTACCCAAATGAGATATTATTTAAAAGAGGAATTTGGTTTCTTCTTCTTTTTACGTTGGTTGTACATTTATATTTACCTGTAAATAAGAATCTATGAAAGAAAACATTGGAAGGTTTTTCTGAGCTATTTCTGAATTGGTCATGTATTTAGCTAACAGAAATACATGCAGGTCAGTGAAGCTGGTGGACATGTTTCCGTGAACAAGATGGGCGGCCGTCTCTGTATTCCATTGTTCTGTTGCTGCCCGTTTAACGTGCGCTTCACATGGATGTCATCTCCATTATGCATATCCATTATCTTGAGTATCACAGTCTCTTTCCATCTTCCCTGTTCCACCCTGCGACGACTGGTCCACGATTGTGACAGATCATACAACAATACACCATGATCTCTTACGTTGTATTGCAATGTAGGGATTTGCTGGCAAAACACTTGCAAGTGGAGAATTACGTAACGCGGTACCTGCAATAACCACACATTTTAACCAACACGCACACACACACGCACGCACGCACACACACACTCTTTAGAGGTCTAGTAGATTTCACATAAACAAATAAATAATGTTGGGGAGTTTTATTTTTATATATATTTTTTTGTAACAATTGCCCTCTCACGGTAGCGTTGCGCTCCCTCTCAAAACGTTTTAAAATGGCCCTTTGGGGGCTCCACTCAGTTCAGCAATGACAATAACATCCCTTTTGAAGTTGAAGTAAACCTAAAACAACCCATCATTTTGAAACAAAAATGTGGAATAGGCCTGCCCCTAATAGGATTGTAGCCCAGATGGATCTCATTCTTAACAGTCAGTGTGAGTGTAATTTAACTTGAGACCCTTTTTGTTGGAATTCTGTATTGCCTTAGCTTACCTAACTTGAGCTAGCTGGGGAAACATAACACACAAATGCCAAAGAGGGCTAAGATACTGACCGTTGGAATGTTCTGACTACTTACACACTCTCCCTCCCTCTCTGTCCAACTATTCTACTCACATTTTGAATTGTCTGGGCTTCTTGGTCTCAGTTTCTTTGATCCTTTGCATGGGAAATCCACACTATACCACCTTGTTCATCGTGGCATTAAGTTATGAAGGCCTCCTCCACAGCCAGAAGTAGGAAGTATCCGAAGGGCTGTTTTAGCAGATCCAATGATGCAGTGTTAGGACCAATCACAGTGGGGGAGAACATCATGTATACAGCCCAAATGTAATTACCCCTAACAAGCAGTGGCTTGCCATTGGTCTTGTAGGTGTGTGTGTCTGTGTGTGTGTGTGTGTGTGTGTGTGTGTGTGTGTGTGTGTGTGTGTGTGTGTGTGTGTGTGTGCGTGCGTGCGTGCGTGCGTGCGTGCGTGCGTGCGTGCGTGCGTGCGTGTGTGAGAGGGCCTTTGCGTGTGTTTTTGAATTAATATGTTTGGGTGGCAACACTTCTGGATGTGTCTGTTTATTTTACATAAAGCACTACAAAAATCTGCTTGGGTGAGTGTGTGCATTTTACTGTTTCTAGACCCTGCATTGCCAAAAATCTGTGTTTGTGTGTATTTGTGTGTGTGTGTGTGTGTGTGTGTGTGTGTGTGTGTGAGAGTTTGTGCGTGTTTGTGTGTGTGTGTGTGTTTATACTGCAAACAGCTGTGGAGTCATAATGGACTCCTTCTGCCTTCCAGTCAGTGGGTGAGCGGACGGAGCGGGTTGTTCTCTACACGGACTCCACCAGTAATGAGGATAGAGGTACGGCCCTCTGTCTGACAGAGGCTAGTGGCTGAGAGAGCGGGCTGGCTGGCTGGCTGACTGGCTGGCTGGCTGGCTGGCTGGCTGGCTGGTTGGCTGGCTGGCTGGCTGGCTGGCTGATTGCCTGGCTGCTCTGTTTTGATGTCCCCTGACCGGTTACCATGCTGAGTGTAATTAGGTCTGCACGGAGGTGGATGGGGTGGAGGAGATGCTTTCTTTTCAAGCGAATTCAATAGTTACATCTCTAGCTGATAGATTGGCTTTCGCACCGTTGTCTATCGGCTCATATTTCCAAATAATTTACTGATCATGAAATGTGTTCTTTTGACCACGCTCTACACCTGGGAATGCATTTGTAACACACCCTCTCACACACACACACACACTCGCAGACGAAAGCTCACTCGCGCTATTTACACATACACACACAAACTCTTAAGAGAAACGAATACAGACATGCACACACACACGCACACGCACACACACGCACGCGAACACAACAAACAGCTATCTACACAAACAAAAGACATTCCAGGACAGAAGTTCATCATATGAGGGTCTACGTAAGGGGGGAGGAGAAGATGGCACCAGGATAGCACCGTGTCGGGGCTGTGGAGCCGGGTAACACAATTCTGTCACCCACAGCGTTTTGACTTCAAACTCAAAGTGACACGCCTGTCCTGGTGCTCCCTTCCGACTCATCACCGTGTCCTGAAATCACGTTACCCTCGCAGCGAAACCCCACGGAGGCACATCTCCGCTTGGGGGTGGGTGGGAGGGCGGTGGGGGGTGGAGGAAGGGTGGTGTAGGCTTTTTTTTACAGTGTGTTTGAAGGAAAAAAAGAAGGCAAATATAGTCGTTTGACAAGACCCGAATGCTCCTATCCCTGAGCTGATACCCAGACTCGAGTCTTTTGGTCAGCCGGCTCGAATATCCCCCTACTCCTCTGTCCAGGGCCAGGCTGCTTGATGGGGAGGGGGGAGAGAGAAGGGAGACGGAGGTGCCTTCTCTGAAATCCCTGGCTCTGCCATCTGTCACCGGGCAGAAGACAGGAGCAGGGGGAGGAGACTGTGTCCGAGCCGACACCAGATTGGTGTCACGTAAATAGGCTTCCCAGTGGAACACAACAGGGCCTTTGTGTCTCTTTGTTTGCCTTTGCTGGTTTCAGTTTACAACAAAAAAAAACACACACACACACACACACACAAACAAAACAAAAATGTTAGTTGAAATCAGTCGATGCTTTCTTTCTCAATAGTTTTGGTTTTACAACATGGATCAACACAATAGGTATTGGGTACTTATGTCTTATGGGTTAATAAATAGATTTATGTATATCGTTTTTACATTTAGGGATGGCTGATTCCACCCTGGGTCATATTTTGTGACAGACTCATTGAATAATTGAATAGCACAGATGACGCTATGTATTAGTGTCAGTTCTGGACTAGTGTCTACATGTTGCTGTGGCCACTTCACTTCTCCTAGCTGCCCCTGTACCTTTAAAGCAGAGAGCCCGGCTTTGGTATGCAGCCGTTTGACCCTGGACAAAGGTCGCCCCTTCTCTTTGGCCGAGACGCCTGGTTATGTCATTTCCTGGCCAGCGGGGGCATGAGCGTGTAGCTGGGTGGGAGGGGAGAGAGGGAGGGAGGGAGGGAGGGAGGGAGGAGTTGCTGGATCATGGCAGTTTATGTCGGGATCTAAACAGGAGGATATGGCCCGATTAGAGGAGTTTAGTGTAAACAAACAGGCTTGGAACGCACGCACCCTGCCCCCCCCCCCCCCACACACACACACACACACGCACGCACTCACACACACACGCACACACTTATATCTACGCTAAAATGAATGATTACAGAACAATACAGAGAATAGCTCGCAAGCTGTTTGGCCCTAATCTTAGACAAACATGGTTTGGGCACACACACACACACACACACACACACACACACACACACACACACACACACAAACAGAGCTCTCTGTGTCTCGTCACCTCCGAGCCTTTTAGTAATTGTGTGGAGCAGGGAGCGCAGGACACTGACGATGACACGCACAGAGACGACAGGGGAGTCCGTCCGCTTGTCACCTGGACAGCGCCGAGCCCCAATGGAGTCCAGGTCTCCGTCTGGCTCCAACATGTCCGCTCGTCTTCCTATCGGCCACGGCCAGACGGCCGGTGCAGCCAGTGATTACCGCACTGACCAGATGAGATGCGGCGGCGGAAGATGACACTGGTCTCGCTGTCGTCCACTGGCCGTGCTGTGCTTTTTTTCATACAGCTAGCGTATTGGATCCAGGTACAAATAACCGTATCCACTGTACACTGACAAAAGGAGAGGATCCAGGTACAAATAACCTTATCCACTGTACACTGACAAAAGGAGAGGATCCAGGTACAAATAACCTTATCCACTGTACACTGACAAAAGGAGAGGATCCAGGTACAAATAACCTTATCCACTGTACACTGACAAAAGGAGAGGATCCAGGTACAAATAACCTTATCCACTGTACACTGACAAAAGGAGAGGATCCAGGTACAAATAACCTTATCCACTGTACACTGACAAAAGGAAAGGATCCAGGTACAAATAACCTTATCCACTGTACACTGAAAAAAGGAAAGGAGGGAATACGAATGTTGTTTTGAATCCAGAGCTGTGGTATGATTTGAGATGTTTTGAAATTCAGTGTTGGCTTAAAAAAACATTGAGTGTTGGCGGCTTCTTGGTAATGAATCGTTTCTGACGGGAGCTGGTCTGAATTACAAAAGCCACAGGAACGCCTGCATACATCGGAGGTAGACTTTTTTTGGGCGCACTCTGGAAATGTTGCAACGTTAAAAAACCTTGAGACTGTGGAGGCCTTCTTAATTAGCGTTCCTGACGTTAGCTGGTCAGAATGGAAGCCAAGCTGGAAGTGGGAAAAACATGGAGGTTTTTCGTTTGATCTACTAATAGAGAGATCAGAGGGCTGGAGAGCAGGCCTCCAGAACACGGAGTATCAGACAGACACAGATATACAGACACAGACAGATATACAGAGAGACAGACAGACACAGACAGACAGACAGACAGACAGACAGACAGACAGACAGACAGACAGACAGACAGACAGACAGACAGACAGACAGACAGACAGACAGACAGACTAATTCAGAGGAGAGGAGAAGAAGGGAAGTAGAAAAAGAGAGAGAGAGGAGATGAAGGGAAGTTGAACGGTAGACAGAGTGGGGCTGACGGACGGAGCCAGAGGAAGAGACCATTAGCAGAAGTGGGACTGTGACAGAGCTGTTTTTAATGTCAGACAGAGGGAAAGAAAGAAGGACCAATATTAGAGGAGCAGACAGTGAATGTGTGAGTGTGTGTGTGGTGTGTGTGTGTGTGTGTGTGTGTGTGTGAGTGTGAGTGTGTGTGTCTTTGAATGGGGTCAGGGCCACGGGGGGAGTAATGTGTGTCGCCTCTCCCCTCTCCTCCTCCTCCTCCTCCTCTCTCCTTCCATTAAGGTTAGAGGAGGAGAAGAGACATTGTGTCCACACTCTGATTACCACTGATCCATGCTGATGACTCTGTTGGCGGATTATCTCTGTTAGTATCGGCCATCTGTTACTGCCTCGGATTGTGTGTTTGTGTGTGTGTGTGTGTGTGTTGGGGGGTGGGTAAGAGAAGGGGCAACGGTGAGACACACTCTGGGGCAGGGCAGGCTGAGCCCTTCTCTGAACACTTTTCAAACATACACACACACACACACACACACACAGTATACTAACAGGCTTAACACACAAACAAGCACAGCACACACACACACATTTGTGCAGATAAATCGGCAGCGCATTCGTAAGCAGGTGCGGTGTTTGTGACACATGCCGCCTATGCAAGCATTGCCACTAGGCAAACACACAGCACACTGGCCCACATGATTCAATCCCACACCAATACCAACCAACCCGTTATCACCCCCCCCCCCCCCCCCCCCCCCACACACACACACACACACAGCATTTCTCTGGTGGAGGGGGGTCGTGTGAGATGGCGTTGATGTCTGTTTATAGCTCTGCCTGTCGCCATGACCACCTCCTCCAGGGGCATCTCCTTCCTGCTAGCTACTATTAGCGGCTCGCCGGGGCAGCTGGGTGTGAGGCGTTTGCTGCGGACGTGTGTGTGTGTGTGTGTGTGTGAATGCCACGTTGGAACACATCTTATAAATCATAGCGCTGGCATTAGCATAAACTATGTCCTCTCTCTCTTTCTCTCTCTCTATCCCTCTCTCTCTCTCTCTCTCTCTCTCTCTCTCTCTCTCTCTATCTCTCATGTGCCGGCTATGGGGCCTGCGGTTTTTCCGCCGCTCGCTCCGGCTCGCCCTGATTGGCTGGCGTTATTCAAGTCAAATTGATTCAGCCGTTCATGGAGATTACAGCGTCCGTCTTATTCTGCCACTGTGGTGCGCAGTTAATTACCTATAAAATCAAGCTAATTCCGATGCTAAATCCATTTTAATTTCTCATAATTAAGCCAGGATTGGATCCTTAAATACCTTGGCGCTCCATTATGGTTGCAATCATTGTTTTTGGGTGGTACATTCCCGAGCTCAATCACATTATTGTTATTAGATTTAATTGCGCTAAGTGATCAGTTTGCGCTTGTCGGACGGTGGGAGCCGCGCTGGCTTATTTTAGATCTTTTTGTTGTTGTTGGTGTTTTCTTTCGCCGTCTCTCTCGCTCTCCCGTCTCGGTAAAGAGGTCCTAGGAGGCAGTGTGTGGAGATGAGAGGAGATGAGGGGGGAAGGTAACGCTGATCTCATCCTCCGCAAAGAACGAATTGTTTTCTGGTTGTTGCGGGGCTTTTTTTTTTTTTTTTTTCGCGCTTCCTCTGCC
>CM030173.1:5673319-5718319 GCA_017639675.1 Aplochiton taeniatus | reverse complement strand
GGTGCAGTTTGTCAGAGTGGAGGAAGGGGAGAGAGAAAGCGTGTGCGAGTGTGAAAGATAGCGGCAGGGAGAGGGAGAGAAAGATGGAAAGGAGAGAGAGATAGAGAGAGAGAGAGGGGGAGAGAGAGAGAGAGAAAGAGAAAGAGAGAGAGAGAGAGAGAGAGAGGGAGAGAGAGGGAGAAAGGCTACCAGGTAATCCTGTATATCTCTTTGCTCTCTGCCTCTCTCTTCAAAATTTCTGATTTAATTATTCTCCGACTGGAAGCCTGCATTAATATTGAAAAGGTATTTGCAGATGTCACTCTGTGTTGCTCGGGGAGTGGGAGAGCGAAACACAGAGAGAGAGAGAGGGAAAGAGAAAGAGAAAGAGGGGGGAGAGAGAGAGAGAGAGAGAGAGAGAGAGAGAGAGAGAGAGAGAGAGAGAGAGAGAGAGAGAGAGAGAGAGAGAGAGAGAGAGAGGGAAAGAGAAAGAGAAAGAGGGGGGAGAGAGGGGAGCCGCGGGCGGAAGTGGATGCTGTTGCTGGCCTTTCAGCGGGCTGCATCCCCAGTCATTTATCTCAGTATCCGCTAGCTGACTTTGGCACGGCGAGCCCCTCCATATTCAGCGGATTCTAATGAGATTCACGAGGTAGATTGCGGCGCCTCTCAGCAGAGAGGAGGCCTTGAAGGCTGCACAAAAGGGGCCCGTCACTCCCCGCACTCTGCTTTGTCTGTCCGCGTGTGAGCCTCGCGCTTTTGTCTTTTACACGGCAACTTTCTCTTCAGTCGGGATAAACAAAGATTTTTTTTACCCGCACCAAAAGCACCCGTGACAGAACAGAAATCCGACTCACGAGGAAAATCTACGTGGGAATGGTATCTTCAGGATTTGAATACATTTTGTTTTGAAGTACCCCCACCCTCTCTTACAGCTAATCAGAATCAAGTACACAGCAAGGTTGTCATATGTTGCGACCAACTAAACCCTGTATTTCTATCATCAAACATGACAACCTACTGTACCCTGTATGTCTGTCACCAAACAAATGGGGTGATGGAGAGGATGAAGAGCATTTGATCGGAGTGTGTCTTGTCTGTTAGACCAGGGACTGGGTGCCGCGCTGTGTTTACCGACGCACGCGCCCAGTGTGCGGCGGTTTTACAAGCTCAGTGTGTAACACTTTACTTTCCTTCCGTCATCACTTTTTTATATGCCTGTGTATTACCTGGCATGCCTGCCTAGGCTTCAAGCCGACTCGCTCTCTCTTTCCCTTTCTCTCTCTCTCTCTCTCTCTCTCTCTCCTCCAGAATAGAAATTTAATTTGCATGAAATATGCCGGCTCCAAATTGCATCTGACTCTGCGAGGAGGTAATACGTTGCAGTCGCCCCTGCCAGAAATGATTGTGCTCCGGAATACGCTAGACGATGATGATGTTGATGAAGTATTCTTCTGTGCTGAAATTGAATGCAAGAAAAAAAGAAGGGGAAAAAAAAGAAAGAAAAGCTAAAGGAAAAGAGGCCAGTTCGTACAGTATAAATCGTCTGGAGCTCTCTGACTTCACATACTGTAGGTGTCGAATGGCCCTTTTTCACCTGCGTGCCACTAAAGCCCTTCTATATACATTGTTCTTTCAGTCCGATTATTTCTGTTCAACTCCTGTCCGGCTCCTGTAGCAGTGTTACAATAATCATTCTGACACAGCGCAGCCCAGTTCAGTCAGTGGCTCAAAAGGCGTAGGTGAAAAACGGCTTGCAGACTTGAGATTTTGTTCCGATAACTTGTTCTTTGGCCAATCAGATACTGTACGTCCGGCATTAATTAAACCAATAATGTGATGAATCCTTCATTTCCCTCGTTCAGATATATAATAGTTGAGTCCTGACCCTCCTCAGAAGAATCGTAAGCACCGGTGTCAGAGTTGCGTTCTGCATTGGCAGAAGATTGATGTTAGTCTTATCAAAGCTCCAATGCTGGGGTGGCTTTTCTCTTTAAACAGTCTCTGGGCCATTTCTGACTGTACCTAGCCACCGGTCGGACTTCCCAAAGCCGAGAAAAGAAAATGTCATTGGTCCTCTCTCTCACATACCAGACTGTGGTACGGGGCATTACCCACACCTAATTTCATCAATAGACCGAGCTGAGTGAAAAGCCATCTCGAGGTGTCTGTTCTTTTGTTGATTTATTCATGAGCACCAGTTAGGCATAATATTCATTACGCAACGTGACATTTCAGAAAGCCTGACAGTAGACATTTTAAGATAAGGTTTGAACACACTCAAATCGTTACTTACCCACGCTCTTGCATATTAAATCAAATTCGGACACGATTTTTAAGGCTCAGTTATTATTGTATTTAATTTTTTTCATTTCCACCATTATGCCTCGTTGGTTTCTCTCATGGAGTTGGCTGTCTTTCCTCAGGTCTCCTGCTGGGGGCAGCGACGGGCAACGAGCAACCCTTCATCGGCTCCACCTTGTCAAGTGCCTTCCCCCTGGTCAGCCATCCAGCCTTCGGAGCCCTCTACACCACGGCGGGCCGCCCGGAGTTCGGGGGCCTGGGGTCGCTGGGCTCCCTGGGCATGTCCGCCGCTCTGGCCGCCCATCCCCAGCTAGGAGCACTCTCAGGTAGGCCTGGGGATGGGTGGGACTGGGCGGGGGTCGAGTTAGGCCTCTGGAGCTTCAGCTAAGTTGCCAGTGCCTGGTGTCTTCAAACGGCATTGCCGTTGGCTCAAAGCTGATCCGTGGTTATGATAATAATCTGGACCAGTGCTCTCTTCATGTATAGGCCAGTGGTGTGATATTTATCACAAACAGCTCATGGATTTAAGGTGGACGAGACCTTATCTCAGTCTACTGCATTACAACGCCCCCCTCTCCCCTCCGATCTCCTCCAGAATGGTGGCGAGCCGCCGAGGCTCACAGCCGCGGCGCGGCCGCCTTCCTGCCTCCCTTCCTGGGCCTGCCCCCGCTCTTCAGCCCCCACATCCAGGCAAACCACACGGCCAGCAGCCCCCTCCAGACCAGAACCCCCAGCAAGAACGGACGCGGACCCTCCAAAGGTACTGCGGCGCTTCTCTTAAAAACAGAAACAAGCCCCAAACACACACACACACACACACACACACACACACACACACACACACACACATACAAAGAAAATAATAAGCATTGTGTTTTACTAGCGTTGTATTGACTTATGACGATAGTGCGTGCTGACAGTTGTACAGCTTTCCTTTGGGCGTGTTTCTTTGTGAAGCGGTTGGTAGAATATGATGTAACCAAATGATGTGTCTAAACAACCGCACCCCCCTCCCCTCAGAGAGTCACCTTTCCCTGTAACCCCCAGAGGAGCTGCCTTTATGCTTTTATTGATCCCTCATTGTTATATAAGTTTGAGAGGAAGTGCCTTGTTTGTTCTGCTCTCAATCCCTTTAATCAACCGTAACACCTGCTTGTATTGAAGTCAAGGTTTTTCACTGGAGGAACATCCAGGCAGGTGTTTGTGAGTGAGTGTTTGTGTGTGTGTGTGTGTGTGTGCGTGATTGGGAGTTACTATATATATGCAACCTGTGCCTGTATGTGTAAGTTGTGGTGTGTGACTGTTTGTATGTGTGTGTGCGTATGCGTTATGTGGGTGTGTGATGGTGAGTTCATATTTATGCAACTCGCATGTGTGTGTGTGTGTGTGTGTGTGTGTGTGTGTGTGTGTGTGTGTGTGTGTGTGTGAGTTGAAAATTCCAAATCCTTAAGAGGGAGAGCTATGGTATTATGAGCATTACATTTTACCCTCCAGGCTCTTGTCGGGATATGAAAATGAATTATCATTTGTGTAAGCAGGTGGTAAAACTTTTCACCGGGAATAAGTGAACGCTGACTCTATCTTGTCCTCTTTATGGATCTGCCTCTTTCCATATCTTTTATTGATTGATGATTGGTGATTGATGAGATTCCTCCCGTTGAGAAGCCTTTAATGACTTTTAGTCTCCCAGCTGGTAAATTTGTCCACCCCCCCTCACTCTCTCTCTCCCTGTCTCTCTCTCTCTCTCTCTCTCTCTCTCTCTCTCTCTCTCTCTCTCTCTCCCTGTCTCTCCCTGTCTCTCCCTCTCTCTCTCTCTCTCTCTCTCTCTCTCTCTCTCTCTCTCTCTCTGTTAATCTCCTTTATATTTGGACTCTAAGCGCTGTCTTTTAATTTGAACTGTATCTTTTAATTTATCTCCTTATTATGTAAACCACTCATGTCGGGCCTTTGCCATGTGCGGCCGGCATGTTCGGGGAGATACACGCATAAATCGGGATAATTTCTTGCACAACACGGCGCTTTTGTTTTTAGGCCTGGTCCAGTTGCGGGCACTTCCTTTTCCGAGCCTATTGCGGCTGCAACCAGCCAGGGGAGCAGATAAGGCCCGCGGGGAACGTGGGATTGAATCCCCTTGCTTTTGTTTCCAGGCATTAACGGGGCGCTCAATGGAAGCGGGCTCTCCTCCCCCACCGCGCACGGGGGCTACTCGGTGAGCCCCTCCCCGACCTTGGGGCCCCCCAAGCTGGCCAGAAGCTCGCCGCCCAACCTGGCCAAAAGCAAGAGCCAGCGGAGCCAGAGCAGCCCCCTCCACAGTTCAGCAGCCCTGCTGCCAGGGAAACAGACCCCCAAACCTAAAGACAAGGTCAGATCTGTTTAGGTATATGTATATATATATATATATATATATATATATATATATATATATATATATATATATACACACACTCACGAACACACACACCCACATATACACATAAATAAATATATGTATATAGGTATATATATGTAATAGTATACACACGCACACACACGCACACATGATGAGGAGATTATAAACACTGGTGGTATATATTTAAATAGTATGCCCTGCGTTGTTATCAAGCTATAAACCGTTTGAACTAGGTTGCGTTTTCACCACACGGACACAATGAAATGATTGGAATGTTGTTTATTATTTGGATTACGAATGTGGGGGGTGGCTCTCTCCCCAAACAGAAGCCGCGCATAAAGGCGGGTGATGGGCCCGGGGTCCTCAACAGTGAATCGGGCACGTCCTCGGACAGCTCCAGCGACGGCGGGCTCAGCAGCGACTTGGAGGACCTGGGGGAGGACGACGACGACGACGACGACGACGATGACAGCGATGACGAGGACAAACAGAGCGAGAGAGAGAGAGAGGGAGAGAGAGAGAGAGAGAGAGAGGGAGAGAAAAAGATGAAGGTAGAGTTCCCCAGTTACCCCCGGATGATGACAAACAGTACTGTGCAACAGTTTTGGGCAGGTGATGTTGTTTTGAAAGCAAAGGGTGGTCACGCGAAACATTCAACAATTTTTCGTTCGCTTTGCGTTTTGTTAATTGATGGAAACAAAACGATTCTACCTTTGAAAGCATTCTTACTTTACTGCACCCCCAACCCACCTGCCTAAAACTTTTGCACAGTGCAGATACCAGCAGATACTAACCAATTGAAGCATTTAAGTACGGCAGGGTATATTAATATAATATATGTGCCAAAAGATGTATAAATAAACAATGATGTTAACAGATTAACAAGAAAGGGCAGCTTTTCTGACAGGTGTCCTGTGCCTTTTTCTCTCCCCCAGGTTATAACCTCAGGCCCTGGCAAGCTAGACAGACGTCCTGGTGTGGGGGAAAAGAACGACCACAGCATCCTCTCCTCCGACCCCCCGATCCTGGTGCCCTCTCTCCCCCACTCCCCGCCCCCTCCGGTCCTGTCCCGTGCCCAGGCCTCCCCCTTACCCCTCCAGGCCTCCCGGTCCAGAGCGGAGGGCCTCCAGCAGCACCTCAGTGTCATCCAGTCCACGGGCCTGGCGGCCAGCTCCAAGCCCCTGGCCCTCCTCACCCATCCGCGCCGGGAGCACTCCCCCTCTGCCTCCCCCATCTCCCTCACCACCTCCCCCAAGGCCCCCAGCAGCCGAGCCTCCCCCAACCCGCCCAAGCTGCTGCCCTCCTCCTCCCCCCAGCATCTCCCCCTCTCCCTCTGCTCCTCCCCCAAACCACTGTCCGTGCCCTCCCCGCCCCGCTCCGCCCTCCCCCTCTCCTCCTCCCCCAAACCGTTCTCTGTGCTCGCCTCGCCGATGGCCGGCCCTGGGAAGCCCTCTCCGAAGCCAGCGGGGGGCGGGAGCGCCAAAGCTCAGAAGAAGAAGCTGCTGGAAGCGTCCCTCACTCAGATCAATGAGTTCCGACTCAAGCAGGTGAGTCAGGATGTTTCTCAGGAGCGGGAGATGTGCTTTGGCAGTTAATATTCTAACCACAAGGGGACCCCAGGGTTGGGAATGTGTTATAAACCAACCCCCCCACCCCACCCCCACCAACCTCTCACACAAGCCCCCCCCCCACACACACACACACAAACAGACACAAACATGATATTTATCCAGCTTTGTCAATATTTGGTCACAGAGATATCTAGGGCAATTCCACCAATGGAGGCCCACTAGCTTTGAAAATCACAACATGCTTAACACCAATATCAAACTGATTACTGGGGATTAAAAACGTGGTTAATTAAAATAAAAATCGTTCATGTATTTAGCCAGCTATTCTTATTCAGAAGCGGCGTGTGTGCTTGTCTTTACTGTTTATCGTTTTATGACAGCCTAACCGAAGCTTTGTCTTGTGCGTGTGTGTGAGTGTGTGTGTGTGTGTGTGTGTGTGTGTGTGTGTGTATGTGTGTGCGTGCGTGCGTGCGTGCGTGTGTGCGTGTTCTGAGTAGTGAAGTGACGCTTTAGGAGAGCCACAGAGCTCGGTAGGATCTACCGAGGCTCTCCCACTGTGAGCATTAGCGTGTGAATGGAAAGGTCATAGCTTTGGGCATCATTACCTCCCCAAAGCAGACAGTGTGGACTTTATTTATTTATATCTATGCCTTTAGTACGGGGCACTCTCCTTTAAAAGCCGCTTTACAGAGAGAAAATATCCACGTAGGTTATTATTTTATTTGTAGGTGTTTTCCTCCCTCAGAGGGGAGTATACAGTATTCTGTAATTTACAACAGCAATTCGAAGGAGATGTTTTTTTCCCTCTCCATTTTACCAGTAGTGATGTTTTTCTAAAGAAGCCTAAACCCTTCGAACTCCCCCCCAGTGATAGCACCACGGTTCCTGTATTACATGGTCTGTGAAACTGATTTGTTTCACTTCATCTCACATTTAGTGGAATGTGCACGTCGGCTGTCCGCTAAACACGGGCTGAGCCCAACGCGTCGACGGATAACGGAAAAATCTAAATAAAAATGTATAATAAACGTTGTATAAAACACAGATGCATGAAGTTGGAGCGCTTTTTGGAGAAACGCAAAGAAGTAATTAAGCGGGTTTTTTTTCTGGGGGGGGTGGGGGGGGGGGGGTGGGGGGGGTGGGGGGGGGGCTGGGATGGTGCGAGCGCCTTTTCTCCGGCTTTGCCAAACACAATACAGCTGGTTATTGGCTTGTTCTGTCTTCTTTGTTTCCAGGCAGTGGGCTCCGACACTGTTATCTGTAGAACTGCGAGCCATTGTGGTCCGTCACCTGCTCAAACAATCAACTGTGATGCAAATTGACAGCTAGTGCAATTACACTCCCTCCCTTTCTCTTCTCTTCCCCGAACTCATTCTTCTTTCTCTCTCTCGCTCACTTTTTCTTTTTTTTTTTAACTCTCTGCTTTTTTTCCCCCCGTTCTCTTGTGTGCCATGCGCCTCCCTTCATTTTTACCCTCCCTCCATTTCTTCTTCACCATCCTTTCTCTCCCTCTCTGTCTTGTCCCCCACCCCTCTCGCTCTCTTTTTTTTTTCTTTTTTCATCCTTTCCTTTGTCTCTCTCCCTCTCTCTGTTCCTCCAGTCTCTCCTGTCCCAGGGGCAGCCGTTCCAGCCTGAGCCACCCCCCAAACGACAGGGAGCGGCTAAGACCTCCAAGAGGAAGTCCGCCACCTCCTCGTCCTCCGCGCCTCTCCCGCCGGCGCCCCCCCTCCCCCAGAACAACCACCACTCCAACCTCTTCCTCTCCAACGCGCTCCTGGGACTGGCCCCCACCTCTGGTCCGGCCCCTGGCCTCGACCCCGGCCAGCACCACCACCCCAACGGAGTCATCCAAAGCACCGCCACCACTCAGGACGCGCCTCTCGCTCTCATCACCAAACCTCGCAAGGAGCCTTCCGCGCAGGCCAAGCCCCCCCAGCCGGAG
Organism: Aplochiton taeniatus; assembly: GCA_017639675.1. NCBI lineage: Eukaryota > Metazoa > Chordata > Actinopteri > Galaxiiformes > Galaxiidae > Aplochiton > Aplochiton taeniatus. The sequence continues at coordinate 5,710,137 of CM030173.1, read as the reverse complement.
CCCGACGCCGGGGCCATGCCGGTCAACCTCAGCAAGGGGAGCAGCCGGACACCCACAGGGGCCCCACAGGCAGCGCGGACCCCCACTACCTCACTCCACGCCACGGGCCGCGGAGCCAGAAAGACCAAGAGCCCCAAGGCCAAGGGCCAGGTACAGACCTATGGACAGACTCAAGCCCAAGCCCCAGGTCAGGGTCTGGGGCTGGGCCTGGGATTGGGCCTGGGGCTGGGGCTGGCGCCGGTACAGACTGACCCCTTGGCTGCATGGAAGGGATTCTCCCAAAACCACTTGGTCCAGTCGCTAGTGGACCTGTTCCGCGGAGGGGAGCAAGGTGTCGCTATTCCGGGACTCGGGATTCCTGGGGTTGGCATTCCCGGTGTGGGAATTCCAGGCATCGGTCTTCCTGCAGCAGGTCTCCCTCTCGGCAAAGACTCGGATGACTCTGGGGATGATGATGACGATGACGATGATGACCTTGAAGACGAGGAAGATGAAGAGGACACTGATGACAGTTTGTCAGGTGAGCTAATTTACACCTCCAACATTTAACATACACATCTTTATAAAAAGAAAACTCTTTAGTAGTATCTGAGTAGTATTATCACAATACTATTGTTGTGTATATATATTTTTATATATATATATATATATATATATATATATATATATATATATATATATATATATATATATATATATATATATATATATATATATATATATATATACTGTATATATAGATGTTAATATCTCCATTGCACTCCTTCGTAGCTTTTAAATCCCCAGCTAAGCTCCCCCACCATTGAAACACAGCATGCCTTGCCTGTGGTAGTTTCACTGTCTAGCTCTGTCCAACACCTGCTGGCTTCCCCCTTTTATTTGAACAGAATCGGACAGCAACTCCGACAGCGACTTGTCTGGAAGCAAAGTGAAGGACCTCAAGCTGCCTCCGTTATCCGGCGGATCCTCCTCCTCCTCCTCCAAGAAGGACAAGGAGAGGAACGCCCTCGGGCTAACCAAAGGTCCCAACCACGCCCACCTCCACCTCAGCACCTCCACCAATCACACGGCCACCAGCTGCTCGCCGCTCAACCTGCAGGTCATCAAGAGCCCCGCCCTCGTGTCCAGCTCCAGTGCCTTGGCCTATCACAGCTCTCCTTCCTCTTCCTCTTACAGTCTGGCCACGCCCCCAGGTACGAATCCATATAAAGGGGGGAGGACGTGCAGCTCTGAGATCAGACACGGGGTGCACTCAGTTGTCTCTCATCTGCTTGGAAACCCCTGTCAAGAAACTCTCTCTTTTTTACTAGTGGATAATATGAGGGTATATTTTACCCCAATGACAACTGAAGGAAGCATGTCAAAGTTGCACTGCACAGAAAAACACGTATGAAATCGTTCACGGGAGGAGTAACCTTTTTAAGTATTCGGAACAGGGAAAAAAAGGCTGGTCTCGAATAGCAAAGTATTCCGTCATGCCCAGATGACTGGGGAAGCAGAGAGCAGAGCATGTTTTTCTTTTTTTCTTTTTCTTTTGTAGTCAGGCAGGAGGGAGACGCCCGTGTGGTTGTGCTGCTGGCTTAACCGGAGCTCCGGGGTCCTGTAGGGGCATGTCCCTGGGTTTAAGGAGCCTGACAACTTGCTTAGCACGCGGATGGGAGGTTGATTTCCGCCCCTTCCCTCAGCACTCTGAGATTACTCGTCCCGGGACACACACACAATGACGCGTAGGGTTGGCTAGGAATGTTCCAGGAGCCATTCCAATCTTTCCCCTCCATGGTTCCGTCATTTCCCCTCACCCTGATTGTGCTGTTGAGAAATAGTCTTTTATTCGCTTTCATTGCCGTGTATTGCCAGAAGCAAGTTTATGTAAGTCTGTTTTGTAGTTTGACGCTGTGTGTATGTGTGTATGTGTATGTGTATGTTTGTGTGTGTGTGTGTGTGTGTGTTCCTTCTGTTTATATGCACCTCTGTCACCCCCTCCAGGCTCAGGGAAGAGGAAGAGGGTGATGGACGAGAAGGAGTTGATGATTCCTCTAGGGTTGGGGTATGTATGGATACGGCACAAGTGACTGGGAGCTACGAAGGCTCCCTGTGTCCTCAAAGGCAAACGCACGCACGCACGCGCGCACACACACACACACACACACACACACACACACACACACACACACACACACACACACACACACACACACACACACAGATAGACACACGGATGCTTAGCAGACACAGGTGTACACAAACAGACACACACTAACTCAGACATATGCGGATACTACAATAGAACCAAGTGATGCACACACACACACAAACACAATGCAGACACAAGTGCACAAAAAAGATATGCGCTCAATAACACATAGACATGCAAACTCTATAGCTAAACCACACACACACACACACACACACACACACACACACACACACACACACACACACACAGACAGTAACTTTGTTATTTCTACGTTTATCAAGCTGGCAGAGGGAGACCCGTATCAAAACGGTAGCGGGCCGTCCTCAGGGCGAGGTGGCTTACTACGCCCCGTGTGGGAAGAAGCTGAGGCAGTACCCCGACGTCATGAAGGTACCCCCCCTCCCACCCCCCTACCCCCTCTCTAGGCTCCCCCCCTGTAGACTAGACTCCCATCTTAGTAGATACTGGGGGAGGGAAAAACACACTTACCTGACCCTGCCCTGTTGCCCTGCAACGAGGCCTAGTAATGGTTAACATACAGATAGATTTGGCAGGGTGTGGCACTGTAAAGATCAGATATTCAAACTGTTCCTAAAATGTTCATTCATTTGTGTGTAGATATTGCTGCTAGTGGCAGCACTGTGGGCTCCACACTGCATGTTTATGTATGCATCGGGGCTTTACAGCGTCCTATAGTCCCTGCCATATCTGTCAGAAAGAACTCCCGTGGCGTTGTCACATCACAGCACCAATCTGAACTGGACTGTGCTGGCCTGGTTCTTCCTCCACAGTAGGTACTAGTGTGTGAACAGGAGCAACCAGAACCAGCACGGTGCAGCTCTGCTGTCTGTGGGAAGAAACAAAAAGCCCTGTTTGTTTCTTTCCCTGTGCAACAGCCTATCCCTCCCCTCCCCCCCGTTTGTTGTTAGAAACCCCACAGATGTTAGGATGAAGGGTGCACGGCTCTTGTCCGATGAAGACGACCACAGCAGTAGTCTCCTCCATCAAAAAGGCTGCAGTCCTGCTGCTGGTAGTCCTTCCTGCCTTTGGCTGTCTTTCACAAGAGGAACCATGTCAAAAGTGAATAAAAAAAAAAAGAACTCCTCAGCCACTCTGTGGTGTGAGCGGGCAGGGAAAGGAGAAAAAAAAAAATAAAGATCCCGACAGGACTGTTAGACTTCCTGAGACTGTGCACCCTTCAAGGTCAGACCGTTCCCACTCTCCAAAGTGCTCCCTCTCCTTCTCTCTCTCTCTCTCTCTCTCTCTCTCTCTCTCTCTCTCTCTCTCTCTCTCTCTCTCTCTCTCTCTCTCTCTCTCTCTCTCTCTCTCTCTCTCTTATGACTGTTAGCTGAACTGCAACTGTCTGTCCTTCTGGTTTTAGTCTGGAGCTCCCGTTCCCTCCTCTCTGGTCGTCCACCCCCTCTAGGCTTGGCTCTTTTTATCCCCCTTCAATGTCACACCTGTCCTCCTTTTTTCTTTTTTTTTTCTTTTTTTTTTCCTCTGCCTGAATATTTGACCAACGCGCTATTATTTTCTTCTTCTGTAGTATCTCTCCCGAAATGGAGTAAGGGGCATCACACGCGATAATTTTAGCTTCAGTGCAAAGATAAGACTTGGTGACTTCTATGAAGCCAGAGAAGGACCCCAGGTGACTGTCTTTCATCTCTCTCTCTCCCTACTCCCCCCTTTTTTTATACTCCCTTTATTTCATCTTTTCATCTAGCAGAGTCAGGGAGAGCTGAATACAGCGGTAACAGTCAGGGCCATGGCGAGGGAACAAGCTGTACCTGATATAGCGACTAAGCTTCCAGGAGTCTGTGTTGGCTAGTCCCCTAACCGTGCATGGAGAGAAACATAATAATGAGTTGACATTGCTTCCACAGGTCACCAGCCATGCATGTCATGTTATGTATCTGTGCCGCAGAAAGATCAACTTTATGCTTATATTTATATATATTATATATATACATAACTAGTCTGACACTGGAGAACATAGGGAAAACTAAGACAGCAGCTAAAACACATTCCATCCTCCTTAACAAACATTCCACGCTTCTTTTAAATGCCTCCTAATATGTGTCTCTTAAAACCTACATGGCTAGAAATGTATATACGCGTAGGTGTTCACTGTACACAAATGATTTGAGGGCCATATTGATTTGAACAAACTTTGAATACTGTACTAGAATACTCTAGAAGACAGAAGAACAGTATAAAAGTGTTACCCCAGTGCCACCGAAGTATAAGTATTTGGCTCTGAGTTAATCGTGATTCATTAGCCAGTCTGATTGATTGGATGCTGTTTGAAATGCTCTCCAGGCACTGGGGAGCTGAGCCGTTTGAATTGTTGTTTAGGCTCTCACCATATCATTCCTTCTTCAGGGCTTGCAGTGGAGCCTGTTGCAGGAGGAGGATGTCATTCCTCGGATCCTGGCCATGGAAGGCCGACGTAGCCGCAATCCCAACTCCGCCGAGGGCGGGAAGGGCTCCCGGCGGCGGAAGGGTCGCCCCCCCAACGTGGCCGATGGCGTCGCCCCGGACGTTAGCAGCGCCACCGAGGCCAAGCTGCTACGCAAACTGGAGGCTCAGGGTGAGGCCCTCAATTAGCTAGAAGCAGAACTACTTCGCTAGCATGTACGAGCTAAACTGCTCCCAACCACAACCAAGGTGAACACATCCACCTGACATGGGATTATATTGTGTTTATTTCCTTTTTTTTTTGTTATAGGTCTTTTTTTAAATTCATAATCCAGTCCTGGAATTGTGGGCTGGTTTATTCACAGCTGAATGAAATATTTGAATTGCCGGTACGTTGCTGATTTTGAACGCGTGGCGGTTGAATCTCACACAAAACGGTTTCTTGTCTTCCCTGAGCAGAGATCGCCAGACAGGCAGCTCAGATGAAGATGATGAGGAAGCTCGAGAAACAGGCGATTGCCCGTGCTGCCAAGGAGGCCCGTAAACAGCAAGGTACGCCACCCTGTCCTCTGACCATCAAAATGAGCGGTGTGCAAAACAATAATCGACCTGATGGTACTTTACTTTTTAATACATTATAGTACATTTTATAATACATGCTGTTTATAATACATACAGATTTATAACATTATGTATTCATTTATTGCTGATGTACGCGAATTTTCAACGGTTTCTCCTTCAGTGAATTGGTCGTGTGCCATGTATTTAACTTAATATATGCTTGCCTTTCTCTGGGACAAAGGGGAGCCAGTGCTTTTGGAAAGGAAGCAGGAGGATGTAAACAGACTTTGTTGTCTTTTTTTAGCCATCATGGCAGCGGAGGAGAGGAGGAAGCAGAAAGAGCAGATCAAGATTCTCAAACAGCAGGTGGGCTTCCTTTGCATGTGTGATGTCATTTCCTTTTCTGCTGGTTTTCATAAAGTCAAACCGCAGACTGTCCTTCCCCAGTTCAGGGCCTGGTTGGAGTTGTTGTTTCCCCTGCAGGATAAGCCGACCGGTTATTCCTGGAACTGTGTATTTCTATCCAGCAGCACTATCATTAAAGATACTTGTAACGCCACCAGACGGCTGTTTTTGTTTCACCTGCGGTGTTATACGCGTTGATGGGATTGTTCTGCTTGGTTTGCAACAGTGTGTGACTGGATGACTGGAGTGTTAAAACGCTACGTTCTTTTCCCCCCTTATTCCCACACAGGAGAAGATCAAGCGTATCCAGCAGATCCGGATGGAGAAGGAGCTCAGGGCGCAGCACATTCTGGAGGTAGAGAGACTCTGACCCTCCACTCGAAAAGCAGAGCGTTCTTAAAAAGTCTCAGCCCCTCAGCCTTTTCAGTGTTTTAATCTGTCTAAAGCCCATTACTGAACAGTAGCGCTGCATTGGAGGGAGATGTGTCTTCTTAGGCATAATTCCACATGGAACTAATGCTAAATTGGTCTTGGTTGACGGCCGTTGAATATTAAAATGGCTGCCGCTGCCCCTTCCCGTATTTAAATTGGGTAGATTTTTTTCTTCTTCATCACACAACAGTAACAGTTTAGCATAAGTGGGTCGAAGGAAAAAAAGGTGCTGTTTTTCTTCAACACACGCGCACGCGCGCACACACACACACACACACACACACACACGCACACACACAAATACACAATTACACTGCAGGAGCTTCAAAGTATTTTAGCAGGTCTAAATCAAATCTAAGTTGACACGGTTGGCAAGCCAGTCTTTAACAGGAGGTTTCAACATTTTGCAATTACGTGTTTAAGGGGTACATTATTCATTTTTCCATGTTTTACAAATTTGACTGACACACAGAGACAGGCTGTTTTCTCTTTGACTAGAGAAAGCACAGACACAAACAAATCAGAGCTGTGAAGCAAGGCGAGCAGATTGACATGTGTCTGTGTGTTTGTCTGTTTGGCAGGAGGATCTTTTTTTTTCTTACATACTGACCTACATTTTTATTCACAGGCTAAGAGGAGAAAGAAGGAGGAGGCTGCCAACGCAAAAATCTTGGAGGCAGAGAAACGGATAAAGGTGCGCTCCCGTTGATCACAGAATCCTTCATGAGCTGAGCCGTCGACCCAGCATTTGACACGGCCCCTTTATACGCCATCTCTTAGAAACATTGATTGTTGCACCGAAAACCACGCATCACCATGTAAAGCCCTTTCCAGATGAGGTGTATTTGACAATGAGATTTGAGGGGCTGTGGCTCGCTATGAAATGGTCCAAAATCTCATCATGTCGTAGTGATTTTTCCTGATGGCCCCTGTATGAAAGCCTATTGATTTCCCCATCTCCTCTGCCCTGTCTTCCCTTTAAGGAGAAAGAGATGAGAAGGCAGCAGGCAGTCATTCTGAAACACCAGGTAGGCTTCCCACTGCAGGCCTCAGCCTCTTCACTGTGATAGATATTGTACTAAGACCACATACTTCAGCCCAGACATCCCTCTGAATGACAGTTCATAGGGCGTGTTTACAGAAAGAGGAGAGAATGATGTGGGCACAGTCTGCTTGTGTGTGTGTTTGTGTGTGTGTGTGTGTGTGTGTTTGTCTGTGCGTCAGTTTTGTGTTCCTGTGTTCCTGTGTGTGTGTGTGTGTGTGTGTGTGTGTGTGTGTGTGTGTGTGTGTGTGTGTGTGTGTGTGTGTGTGTGTGTGTGTGCTAGGCTCTCAAAGTGGTTAGTCGCTAAGTCTTCTCCATCCAGCCACTCAATATATATATTTTTCTTTTTATAAATTCCAATTGGTAGTGGCTCGGCTGTTCTAAGCGACTTCATTGTTGTAACTGACAGTACATATAAACATGCTGTGACTTCTGTTCCATAATACTTTGCCAACTCTTTCTGCCAGGAGTTGGAGAGGCATAGACTAGATATGGTATGGGTATGTTTATTTTCGTACATCTAACACCTGCATCGTGTAACTGGTTGTGATATGGTTGTCATAGCAATGCATTAAGTGTAGCACTGGCTGCTGTCATACTACATTCTTCTGCATGGCTTTCCAGCAAAACCAACAAAAATAAAAATAAAAAGAGAAGGAAAAAGATCAAATGAAAAAAACTCTGCGGCTCAGTATGCTGCCTCCATCCGCTATCCCTGAGGGGAAAACTGACCCTGTCACAGTGGCCAAGCAGCTTCTGCCCCCCCCCCCCCCCTACCTCCACCCCGCCCCCAAACCTCTCTCCCCTCCCTCCCCGTCTCAGAATGCACTGCTAAGACCTCTAGCCCGCTAGTCCTCGCTCTTGCTGTCTGAAAGTGCTCGTCGAGGAGTTACTTTCCGACCACCACATTCATCATCTAACTGTGAGATTGGAGTGGCTTGTGTGACCATGAGTGCTTCGTGATTCGGCCAGGGCATTGAGCTCGTGTCTGTCTTTGCGTCCGTTCGTCTGTCCGTGAAAGCACAATGCTCTCTGCTATTCAGCCGACCCCCCCCCCCCACACACAAACCCTCACACATCCAGCCGCACTCTCAGTTGTACAGTCTAACGTAAAGAAAAAACAAGTTCTATGTAGAATCGTTTTTAAATCCATAGTGGTGACCATAAACCAACAGAAACAAGGCGGGTCAAATTGGAAGCACAAGGCCTCCATTGTGGAACCTCTTTTCACTGTCCAGTCCTAGGTCACGTTGTATTGAAAGGTTTTTATTTGATTTAGTGTCTTTGCTAATGCCTGAAGGGGCAGGGGTTTATTGCTTTGAACATTGATTGGATTGATTATGTTTGTGTGGACATGGGGAAACATCTGAAGTAATTGAAAGGATTTCAATAGTAATTTGACTAAAACAGGTCTTGGTGGTTAGAACAGTAGGCCTTTAAAGGTCCCTGTGTGGTTCTGTGGTGATGAAAACGATTCTATACAGCACTGGTTGGGGCTCTGGCTGCCTTGCTCCTAGCCTTTATCACTCACGTGGCCCAGCTAAGAGTCTAAAGACCCTAATATCCCTTTTATATGCTGTGTACACATCTCTGAGCTGAATCTCAAATCAACCTTTACCTCCCTCATCCGTGGGGGTGAGTCAGATGGCTCCTGTGAAAAAAGATATGTGGCCCTTGATTCGTTTTTGAGGAGATAGTGTGGCCCCTCGAGACCACTCCACTGGCCAGTGTGTCCTGGGTTCAAGTCAAACATTTGCCCTCCCCTACTCCCCTCGCTAAACATGATAAAAGTTCCATCTTAAAACACATATCTTTTTTTTTGGTACCCCATACTGATCTATTCAATTTCCACTAGCCGGGAATGCGTAGCCCCCAGAAGTCAGTTTGGGATTCAGCCCAGACATGTTTCTTTATCATATTGACCGTGATCACCCATCCACCCCTCCCCTCCCTCCCCCACTACTCTCCCCACCCCCCTATAACTCCCACCCCCACCCAGAGTGACAGTTTGTCAGTCACTCTGTAATATGGAGCTGCTGCTTAGGAAGGTCAATTAATGCAATTTGATGACCTCTGTATAGAAGAAACCTATATCGTATCAGTTTGAGCAAAGACAACATTTGGGGTCTAAGGAATGCAGATGGGATCACAATTGAACCCAAACAACCGTTGCTGTCCTTTACGACCCATGGGGCTGTTGCAGAAAATAGTGTTACTGCTCTCTGTGAAGTCATATTATTACTGTTATTATTTTACGAAAACAGTTGACCTCATCAACAGGAACTGCTTATCACAAACGTCCCTTTCCCTGTAGGCCCCTCCTCTCTTGAGGAAAAAAAAATATTACTAATGTAAGAATTCTTTACATTTTTTATCAGGAAGGCATGTTCAAGCAAATGTGTGATTGCGACTTGACTTTTTCCCCCTCTCAATTCTATAAGGGAGGGCCCTAGGGCTGTGTAGATGTGCCCCGGGCCTAGCTTTAGTGTCTGTTTGACAGTGTCGGGGTCGGTCTATACTGGTGTGGAACCAGCTCCTTCCGTGTTACTGGTCTCATCCCTAATCCACAGACCGCCCAGCCGCCCAAAACGCAACTATCATTCTCAAAAGATAAATTCCCAGCATAAAAAGTATATTCCCCGCATAAAAAAAGTTTTTATTCTGTTTCTAACACGGATCTTTAACACAAACGCACACACAAAAGATACCAGTGACAAGTATTTTGTTGCTTTTTTGTTGTTGTGTCGGCTTCACGTTAGAGGCACCACGGCTAATTCTAGCTTTGAGCGTCAGCTTCTCTTTTTAAAACCTGTCATCACATCCAACTGTACACTGCATCTCTGTGTCGCCTCTCTGGTTGTCATTGTACATCTGTGTCTTAATCTAAGCTTTTATCATGTGCGTGAAAATGTGTACATCCAAAAAAGCCCTCATGATGTAAGCGATAGGTGTTTTTTGTTTGGTTTTCCTACACACTCCTGACTGTACTGCACTGTTTCTCACACTGTGGAAGTAGGACACTGCTATGTGGAGCTAGAGGGAGGCGTATAAGCGTTCATGCGAGTGTGTGTGTTTATTTCTGCTTCAATAGGAGAGAGAGAGAAGACGGCAACATGTCATGCTGCTGAAGGCAGTGGAATCACGCAAGAAAGCAGAGGTTGGTCTAACACACTGGGCTTATTGTACACACATGCACGTGTGCGCGCACACACACACACACACACACACACACACACACACCACACACACACACACACACACACACACACACACACACACACACACACACACACACATTCCCTGGCCCTTATCGCTTTGCTCTGATGCATTTATTTACTCTCTTTCTTTCTCTTTATTCTCTTCTCCTTTCTTTTCTCCCACTCTGCTTTCCCCTCTATTCATTTTTCTTTTACTCCACACTAACGGAGTCCCAAAAAAATCTGGCCCTGGAGCACTTTTCTTTGAGAGCGCCACGGCGCCAATGATGAATTCTAATGCTACTCAGCAAAGCCCCACAATCAGCACGATTGTCTGTTTGACACACACACACACACACACACACACACACACACACACACACACACACACACACACAAACATACTCGCCTCCTTACACACACACACAAACACACACACACACACAAACATACTCGTCTCCTTACACACACACACACACACACACACACACACACACACACACACACACAAAATTACACACACACCATCTATTCGGGCTGTTAACTCGCCCCTATTCTTGGACCCTCCAGGAGCGAGAGCGCTTGCGGCAGGAGAAAAGGGACGAGAAGCGTCTGAACAGGGAGCGCAAGCTGGAGCTACGGCGGATGGAGCTGGAGATAGCCAGGGAGCTGAAGAAACCCAACGAGGACATGTGCATGTCCGACCACAAGGTAGCCATGACTACTGTCCTCACTGTACGTGTTAAACCACTGGTCCGACCACAAGGTAGCCATGACTACTGTCCTCACTGTACGTGTTAAACCACTGGTCCGACCACAAGGTAGCCATGACTACTGTCCTCACCGTACGTGGTAAACCACTGGTCCGACCACAAGGTAGCCATGACTACTGTCCTCACTGTACGTGTTAAACCACTGGTCCGACCACAAGGTAGCCATGACTACTGTCCTCACTGTACGTGTTAAACCACTGGTCCGACCACAAGGTAGCCATGACTACTGTCCTCACTGTACGTGTTAAACCACTGGTCCGACCACAAGGTAGCCATGACTACTGTCCTCACTGTACGTGTTAAACCACTGGTCCGACCACAAGGTAGCCATGACTACTGTCCTCACTGTACGTGTTAAACCACTGGTCCGACCACAAGGTAGCCATGACTACTGTCCTCACTGTACGTGTTAAACCACTGGTCCGACCACAAGGTAGCCATGACTACTGTCCTCACTGTACGTGTTAAACCACTGGTCCGACCACAAGGTAGCCATGACTACTGTCCTCACTGTACATGGTTAACTACTGGTCCGACCACAAGGTAGCCATGACTACTGTCCTCACCGTACATGTTAAACCACTGGTCCGACCACAAGGTAGCCATGACTACTGTCCTCACTGTACGTGTTAAACCACTGGTCCGACCACAAGGTAGCCATGACTACTGTCCTCACTGTACGTGTTAAACCACTGGTCCGACCACAAGGTAGCCATGACTACTGTCCTCACTGTACATGGTAAACCACTGGTCCGACCACAAGGTAGCCATGACTACTGTCCTCACTGTACGTGTTAAACCACTGGTCCGACCACAAGGTAGCCATGACTACTGTCCTCACTGTACATGTTAAACCACTGGTCCGACCACAAGGTAGCCATGACTACTGTCCTCACTGTACATGGTAAACTACTGGTCCGACCAGAAGGTAGCCATGGCCATTGTCCTCACTGTACATGGTTAACTACTGGTCCGACCACAAGGTAGCCATGACTACTGTCCTCACTGTACATGGTAAACTACTGGTCCGACCACAAGGTAGCCATGGCTACTGTCCTTACTGTACATGGTAAACTACTTGTCTGACCACAAGGCAGCCATGACTACTGTCCTTACTGTACATGGTAAACTACTGGTCTGACCACAAGGTAGCCATGACCACTGGCCTTACTGTACATTGTAGACTAATGGTCCGACCACAAGGTAGGCATGGCCACTGTCCTTACTGTACGTGTTAAACCACTGGTCCAATTACAAGTTAGCCATGACTACTGTCCTCACCGTACATGGTAAACCACTGGTCCGAACACAAGGTAGCCATGGCTACTGTCCTTACTGTACATGGTAAACTACTTGTCTGACCGCAAGGTAGCCATGACTACTGTCCTTACTGTACATGGTAAACTACTGGTCTGACCACAAGGTAGCCATGGCTACTGTCCTTACTGTACATGGTAAACTACTTGTCTGACCGCAAGGTAGCCATGACTACTGTCCTTACTGTACATGGTAAACTACTGGTCTGACCACAAGGTAGCCATGACCACTGGCCTTACTGTACATTGTAGACTAATGGTCCGACCACAAGGTAGGCATGGCCACTGTCCTTACTGTACGTGTTAAACCACTGGTCCGATTACAAGTTAGCCATGACTACTGTCCTCACTGTACATGGTAAACTACTGGTCGGATCACAAGGTAGCCATGGCCACTGTCCTCACTGTACGTGTTAAACCACTGGTCCAATTACAAGGTAGCCATGGCCACTGTCCTCACTGTACATGGTAAACTACTGGTCTGACCACAAGGTAGCCATGACTACTGTCCTTACTGTACATGGGAAACTACTGGTCTGGCCACAAGGTAGCCATGGCCACTGTCCTCACTGTACATGGTGAACCACTGTAGATGTTCTGTTTATCCAGCATAGAAGAGTCAATCAGTAGTTTATGCTGACTTGGTCTTCACAGTTTACCGTGTTCAACATACACATGTGAGGACCATGGAGCTGGTTTATCCCACTAGATCAAGACATTTCTGTTCTTCTCAATTACAATTACTTATTACTTTTTAGTAAGTCTGGTGCTTTTACAAACTCCGGTAACACGTCTCCTTTTTTTTTAGATACTACAAAATAAATGTCATTTTTTTAATCTCAACATCTTGATGTGTTTATCATTGATGAGCAAATTACGTCTGTAATTGTGAACTCATGTTAAGTAGTTCGTTTTTTTTTTTGCACTGCTATTTTGTGCCCTCAAGTGGCTAAAGTAGAGTACTGCAGATTTAAAACAGTATCCACGATTTCAGAGATTAGGAGCCATGTTGCTAGTTGTACTAATATGGCTTAGACATTAGAGCAGACATAAAATACAGTAAGAAGCTTCTCCTACATTGGTCCCTGTCTAAACTGTTAGTCATCTCTGTCCTTCCATTTCTCCCTCTTCTTCCTTTTGTATTTCTTTCTTGCTCCGTCTAAACTTCTTATATTTCTCCCTCCATTTCTCTATCTTTCTCTCTCTCTTCCTATTACTCGGTTGATCTTGTGTCTAAACATACTATATCTATCTGTCCTCCCTCCCACTCCCTCCACCTTTCTCTCTTTCTCCCTCTCTCTCTCTCTCTCTCTCTCTCTCTCTCTCTCTCTCTCTCTCTCTCTCTCTCTCTCTCTCTCTCTCTCTCTCTCCCTCTCACTCTCTCTTTCTCTCTCTCTCTCTATCTCTCTCTCTCCCTCTCACTCTATCTCTCCCCCCCTCTACATCCCTCCTGTTCCTCTATCCAGCCTCTCCCGGAGTTCTCCCGCATCCCGGGTCTGATCTTACCGGGCCGCGCCGTTTCCAGCTGCCTGATGCTGATGCAGTTCCTCCGGGGTTTCGGCAAGGTGCTGGGCCTGGACCTGAGCGCCGACGTGCCCACCCTGGGCATGCTGCAGGAAGGCCTGCTCAACGTGGGGGACAGCATGGGCCACGTCCAGGACCTGCTGGTCAGACTGCTCTCCCTGGCCGTGTGTGACCCTGGTCTGCCCCCTGGACACAAGGTGAGTGGACCCTTCCTCCACCTCTTGCCTGGAAGACGGCATACCACCATGTTTGATCATCTGAAATGCTGTTTCGTTTTACCAAAAAAAAAGCCGTTTTGTGAGAGATTTAGTGTTTGTAATTGTTATACATTAAAACGCAGTTGCCCGCTGTTTTCTATACATGCAGGAAAACACTTACAAAAATCCAGTGTGCTTTATCACGACCTTTGACCTCTGTGTCCCCTCCCTCTGTCTCCCAGACAAAGACCATGCTCGGGGACCACCTGACCAACGTGGGCATCAACAGGGACAATGTTTCGGAGGTGCTGCAGATGTACATGGGCGCCCACTGCGCCCACACCGAGCTGGCTCCCCTGGCCCTCAGCCTGAAGACCAAGGCCTTCCAAGCCCACACGCCCGCCCAGAAGGCCTCCATCCTGGGCTTCCTGGCTAACGAGTTGGCCTGTAGCAAGGCAGTCGTCAGGTAGGACCCTGGGAGAGAACCCACGTTAAGCTAAGAGAAAGACTAAAGAAACCAAACCAAAAGAAGCTCAGGCCCTTGTGGTTCGCAAAGTGCGAGATGTCCGAGATTAAAAGTAACGTATATGATCGTAGAACCATATTTTTCATATCACAAGCAGCTCTCCAGGTTCACAATGACTATGAATCCCCAGAATTGTGTTGTTGTTGATAAGATTCAACGAAAACCATCCAAAATGTGAGCTCCACTCTCCTACACTACCTCATTATCCCACTGTACTCCAATTAGGTCTGTCGCAAGGCGCCTCCCTTTATCCCTCTGCTAATGATCTGTGTTCTATTGATGCCTGGAACAGACCTCAATGAGTCGGGTGTTTTGTAATGTGGGCTGCCATTTTGATACGGAGGAGCATCAATTAGTCAATTATTCATTAGCGCTCTGGGACGCGATCGCTTCGGGCTGCGGAACCACTTTGGCTCGCATCAAGCGCGCCAACGAACACGCGAGCAAACACACTTACGATAGTGCAAACACACTTATGATAGTGCAAACACACACGCATGGCCGCGCACGAGGACATACACACATACAACAATGCAAACAAACGTATACATATGTATGTATGAACACACGCGCATACACACCTTTTTTCCTCGACGTTTGTGTTTGCTCTTGTTTATTGGTGTTTGCCCATGAAAAGCATGGCGACATGTGCTTAGCCTGACCTGTCCCAACCATTGTCTCCCCCCCGGCAGTGAGATTGACAAAGTCCTGGACCAGATGGCCAACATGAGGAAGGACAAGCTCATCATGGAGGGCAAACTTAAGAAGTAAGTGTGCTCTTCACTCTCCGTCAGCCCGTGATCATTTCTTATTTACACAGCCCTACGTGTCCTATGTACATACTGTACTCTGCCTATACAATAGGGACCCAAGTAACGTGCTAGCACCGATTATTGCATCGTCATCGCCCACGTTTTGCATGCGCAACAGGCGACGAGCAGGCAAACTTTATTACAGATTGCCACTGTAGTGTGAAAATAGCAATTAAGTCCATATAGCAAGCGTGGGTTTGCGCGTGGCATTGTGCCGTCAATATAAGTGTGTGTGTGTGTGTGTGTGTGTGTGTGTGTGTGTGTGTGTGTGTGTCCAGGCTAAAGACCATCCACGCCAAGCGTACGGGCAAGAGAGAAGCCAGCGTGGGCGGAGAGGAGAACCGGTCGTCCATGTGCACCCCTACCTCCGGCCTGAAACGCAAGAGGAAGGCAGGCGGCGACAGCGACGACGAGGATGAGGAGGAAGAAGACAGTGAGGACCAGGGGGACGAGGAGGAGGAGGAGGAGGAGGAGGAGATAAAGA
Organism: Aplochiton taeniatus; assembly: GCA_017639675.1. Taxonomy (NCBI): domain Eukaryota; kingdom Metazoa; phylum Chordata; class Actinopteri; order Galaxiiformes; family Galaxiidae; genus Aplochiton; species Aplochiton taeniatus. Next base: position 5,694,253 of record CM030173.1, on the reverse strand, counting down.
AAGTGAAGCAGTTTGTCCGGGTGGAAACGTGCGACGAGGTAAAGAGCATGCGTAGTCAACGGTCTCCAAATCTGTAACCGAGGATAGTCATTTTAGCATTACATGTGTTAAATTGATAGCTGTACCGATAGTGTACTTATCTTTTTTCCTGGTTTTTCCTGTTTGTCGCTCTGTCAGGATGAGGGGGACCAATCTACTAGTCTGGAAGAACTGGAAAAACAGATAGAGAAATTAGCTAAGGTAAGACTTTAAATCAACCAGAAATGATTACAGAACATAGTATATTACATATAATACATACAGATTCGCAGAATTGCTCTTGACATAGAGTCAGTGTACCATCAACATTAATTGGACATATATACTACACATACATATACAGGTAAATATATGGGAAAGTATGGGAGATTGCCCTTCCTTTCCCCATCACCATTATAATCATATTCACTTATTTTTGTTCGCAGCAACACCATCAGATGCGGAGGAAGTTGTTTGAGGCGTCCCATTCGCTGCGTTCCATGATGTATGGCCAGGACCGCTACCGACGCCGATACTGGGTGCTGCCCCACTGTGGAGGGGTCTTCATAGAGGCCATGGAGAGTGGAGAGGGTAGGCCCAACACACACACACACACACACACACACACACTACAATATCAAATAAAACATACTGGGTGCTGCCCCACTGTGGAGGGGTCTTCATAGAGGCCATGGAGAGTGGAGAGGGTAGGCCCAACACACACACACACACACACACACACACACGCACACACACACACTACAATATCAAATAAAACATACTGGGTGCTGCCCCACTGTGGAGGGGTCTTCATAGAGGCCATGGAGAGTGGAGAGGGTAGGCCCAACACACACACACACACACGCACACACACACACTACAATATCAAATAAAACATACTGGGTGCTGCCCCACTGTGGAGGGGTCTTCATAGAGGCCATGGAGAGTGGAGAGGGTAGGCCCAACACACACACACACACACACACACACACACGCACACACACACTACAATATCAAATAAAACATACTGGGTGCTGCCCCACTGTGGAGGGGTCTTCATAGAGGCCATGGAGAGTGGAGAGGGTAGGCCCAACACACACACACACACACACACACGCACACACACACACTACAATATCAAATAAAACATACTGGGTGCTGCCCCACTGTGGAGGGGTCTTCATAGAGGCCATGGAGAGTGGAGAGGGTAGGCCCAACACACACACACACACACACACACACACGCACACACACACACACAACAATATCAAATAAAACATACTAGGTGCTGCCCCACTGTGGAGGGGTCTTCATAGAGGCCATGGAGAGTGGAGAGGGTAGGCCCAACACACACACACGCACACACACACACTACAATATCAAATAAAACATACTGGGTGCTGCCCCACTGTGGAGGGGTCTTCATAGAGGCCATGGAGAGTGGAGAGGGTTGGCCCAACACACACACACACACACACACACACACACACACACACACACACACACTACAATATCAAATAAAACATACTGGGTGCCCCTAGTCAGCTTGTATTCTTAAGTTAATGTTGGTGTCCCTCTCTCTTTGTCCTCCATAGGCCCAGATGAGCTGGAAGAGGAAAGACAGAGGAGAAGGAGATTTACCGAGGAGTTCAAGGTCAAAGAGGAGCCTCTCGAGGAGGAGGTGCAGAGCAAGACGCCTCTCCACAAGCCGGAGGAGCAGAGATCCCACACGCCCGCGTCGGAGCAGAGCGTGGACGAGGAGGCCGAGCGGAAGGAGGAAGTTCCCCCCTCCCACTTCCTCCCGCAGTCTTGCTGCGGCCCCAAACCCCCCGGCACGGGGCTGGACGTTACGAGGGACGTCACCAAGGAAACGCCAAAGCCGGAAGACCGGGAAAACGGCCGTTCCAAACCAAATGGCGCTCCCGCCCCTGCCGCTCCGGTTGCCACAACAACTACGATGCAGGCCTCCCCCGCCTTCCACCACTCTCAGCTGACCTCGCCCGCAAGCCCCTCTTTGGTCCCCCCCAATGACCCCACGGCCCCTGCTCCCCCTCCGACCTCCACCACCTCCTCCACCTCCTGCTCCTCCTCTCTCATGAGCCCGCCGGAGGCCTCCTCCTCTCAGCTCCAGTACCAGCCCGGCGACCAGCTCCTCCGGGTGCTGACCGAGCGCAGCGGACACTGGTTCAGCCTGCTGCCCCGCACTCCCTGCGACCAGGCCTCCCTCACCAGCCCGCCGCCGGGCGCCGCCTCCCGCACCTCCCCCCTGTCCGCCTCCACCCCGGCCCGGCCACGGTCCCCGCCCCAGTCCCCGGCCCTGCCCCGCACCCCGTCCGCGGCCTCTGCCTCGGGAAGCCCCCATCACCCGGCCGGCCTCATCAACTACCCACTGTCGGCCCTGCAGGTGAGAGTGCCGCCTGGCTCACCGACACCAGGACTTTAGGTTTCGTCGGCCAAGTCACGTTCAGTAAACACAGATGAAAGCAGAGACGCTATGATATAGCTCAGTACCGTGCCGTACAGTGTGCGTGTCATTGTGTGCGTTTGCTGTTGACAAGGTGAAACGTTTTGGGGTTTTCGAAAAGCGCTGGAGAAACGAAACGCTTTTCTTATGTATAAATAGAATAAAATCAATATCCACAGACTGACCTCCCGCCTCTGTCTCTGTCCAGGCTAAAACAGGGGGCGCCATGCTGGCCCTGCCTTACAGCGGCTGGCCCAGCGGCATGATGAGCCCGCTGCCCTTCTGCAGCAGCCCCATGCCCGGCTGCTCCCTGGAGGGCAGTGCCAACGCCACGGCCAGCGCGTCCAGCAAGAGCGAGTCGCCCGTGCCCCGCAGCGAGAAGCCCACGTCCGTGCCCTCTCCGGCCATGGAGATGCCCAAGTCCCTGGACTACCCCACCGCACGGCCCATTCCCGAGGGTGAGTGATGCCCAGGAACAAAGACCGGAGACGGAAGCTAACAGAGGGGTTATAATGTTTAGGTTTACTATCAGACGTGTATGCCTTGGAAGCTTGTTGAGCCACTTCAGTATTTCATTCTTGTGGTTTTTTTTCCCGTGTGGGTGTGCGTGGGTGTGTGTTGACGTGCATGCACGCACAGACATGCTGTCGGGCTGGTGGCGTGTGTCTGATATCGAGCAGCTGCGCTCCCTGGTGAAGGCTCTGCACAGCCGTGGGATCAGGGAGAAGGGCCTGCAGAAACACATGCAGAAATACATGGAGATGATCCCTCAGGTCTGCACCAAGCACAAAGACGGTGAGTGTCAACCTGCCGTCCGCACCCAGGCAAACACAGCGCGCGCGCACACACACACACACACACACACACACACACACACACACACACACAAGCTACACCGACTCTAAAGCGCACAATTCCTTCCATTATCTGTCAGCTTGAGTGTCTATCCCTGCGCCGTGTATTACACCCAGAAACGATTGCCTCATGCTTGCCTAACAGACAGCCCCAAACAAACGGAAGGCCATTGAGTAAGACATAAATCCCAATGCACAGCCTATAAGACCTATTAAACTGCGGTTGAAAATCCTATCAAAAACGTGGAATAGCTTTTGTACGATACTTGAAAGGCCTCCACAGTGCAGCTTGTTGTAAGATAATCAACCCCCCCCCCACCCCCCCCCACCCCCCACCTTTTCAGTTCCTCTCATAAAAAAAACAACTGAATCTTTATTCCCATTGTGTACGGACATTACGGACTACTCAGTTTACCGTAGGCTAAATAAGTTTGGGGATTTGGGAGGTGCGGCGAAGTTGTTTTGTTTATGTGTCAGTCAACCTCATCAGCAGCCCCCATAGTCAGTCTGTCTGTCCCTGGCCATCACAAAGACTTAACGGTTGGAGTGTGACTGGGCAATGAGTTATGACAAGCCGACGGTCTCCTGGCCCCCTGGTGAGTGCCCTGGATCGGTTATGACAGATTAGATGTTGATGCCCAGCTACAGGCTCTAATAAAACAAAGTAGTGATAGCATCTTAGATTGTAGGTAAGGCCTGGAATCTATTGTCAAACACCATTAAAAAAAAATATATCTGTATGTGTGTTTTGATTTTTTGTTATCTTTTCACACTGTACCACTGACTTATCCTTACCGGTGCTGTCCAAAATAATCTCAGTCGACACCCTTCGTTTTCAGCAATTGCATTAGACCGCTACGCTTCACATGATATTTCACCATGCCAACCTGTTTTTCTCATCGCACATCATGCTATTATTTAACTGTAATTTGGGTTATTATTGTAAAGCACCTTGTAACCCTGTTTTGAAAGGTGCTATATAAATAACGTTGATTACTGTTATTTTTCAGATCAGCTGGGTTTTAGCGTACCCGTGGTTACAATGACCTGTGTGAGTGACGGCTGTTCTGTTCTCCCCGTCTCTGTCCTCCCCTTCCAGTGGCCATGATCGAGCTGCGGGAGCTGGAGGAGAGCCAGGTCAGTGTGGAGTCGGTGCGGGGCTGGTGTGTGGAGGAGCAGGCCATGGAGATGGACATTGCCGTGCTGCAACAGGTGGAGGAGCTGGAGAGGAAGGTCACCAGCGCCAGCCTGCAGGTAAAGGTATGTATGAACACAAGCTGTCTCTCTCTCTCACTCACACACACACACACACACACAAAAGATGCACTTTCTTTCATGAAAATGTTCTGAGATTTGATCATTTCCGCTTTTCATTTCTTTAAAAAAGCCATATTTACCTATAACCACGTAGACTTATGCACAATGGCCAAAGGTCTCCAGACTTCATTTCCCATGACCCCTCTCTCTCTCTCTCTCTCTCTCTCTCTCTCTCTCTCTCTCTCTCTCTCTCTCTCTCTCTCTCTCTCTCTCTCTCTCTCTCTCTCTCTCTCTCTCTCTCTCTCTCTCTCTCTCTCTCTCTCTCTCTCTCTCTCTCTCTCTCTCTCTCTCTCTCTCTCTCAGGGCTGGATGTACCCTGACCCCCAGTCTGAACGGGAGGACCTGGTGTACTATGAGCACAAGCCCTTCTACCGGCTGATCGCGGGCACCGCGGCTGGTGGAGACAGGGACCACGCTCCGCTAACGGCGGCGGAGGAGCGGGCGGAGAAGGGCCTGATGATGCGTTACCCCGACAACCCCCTGGACATTGCGGTGACGCGTCTGGCCGATCTGGAGCGCAACATTGAGAGAAGGTACCTGAGGAGCCCCTTAGGTACCACCATTCAGATCAGGCTGGATAATGTGGGTACGGTCACTGTCCCTGCCCCCGCCCCATCCACTAGTGCTGACAGGGAAGGGTAGGTCATCTCTCCAACCAAGCGCTCCCCCTTTATTCACTCCCAACCTTCTGTGTGTGTGTGTGTGTGTGTGTGTGTGTGTGTGTGTGCGTGTGTCCGCTTTATTTTTCCCCTTTTGAAAAACAAACAAAAAAAACAAAACTCTTACACACTGGTATTTTGTAGTTTGTTTGCTCATAATGGGCTTTTTTTCTTTTGGTACCACCTTCTTACTTTGAACATGTGGGGGTGTTCTCACTTTGAGACTAGTGTGGTTGTTTTTTTGGCTTGCATTGTCATTCTACGTCACCTGCATGGTGCACCAGTAACATTCTATTTTTTTTTTTTGCCTTGCACCCGTACATGGCAACCCTTTATCCTGCTGCATGGGTGTGGTCTGTTCCATATGGCAGTGTGCTCCTGTTCCAACCCCCCCTCTCTCTCACTCTCCTCATGCCTGTGTCTGAAATGCTGGAGCTTACATGTGGCCTGTTGTCTTGTTGTCGGCTGGTTCTGGGTTGTGATGAACGTTGGTAGTGTTTGTAAGTGTGTGTGTGTGTGTGTGTGTGTATATGAATGTGTGCGTTTTGCAATAATTGTGTTTGTTTGTAAGTATGTGTTTGCGTGAGTGCGTGTGTTAGTAGGTTAAAGTGAATGTGTTTGTATGGGTGTTTGGTTATACGTGTGTTTAAGCAATGTGTGTTTGTGTGTGTGTGTCTGACACGTCCCCCTGTGCTGTCCCCCATTGTAGAGGTGAAGAGGAGGTAGCTCACGGGATGAAGGTGTGGAGGAAGGCTCTGTGTGAGGTGAAGAGTGCTGCCCAGTTGGCTATGTGCATCCAGCAGCTCCAGAAATCCATCGCCTGGGAGAGGTCCATCATGAAAGTGGTGAGTTGGGTTCAGTAACAGCTGCGCTTTCATTACATCCACAGGAAAATAAATGCAGAAGTAGTTTCATGGGAATTTGTTGTGAAGGCTAGACATTAGGTATGACTGGTACAGGGATTTAGAAACATCAAACCAGGTATAGCCATCGTAATACATGATTTATTTAATGGACAATGCAATATCATGACAATACACCATACTAAACATAAATGGATGATAACATAATCCATGTATGCATATACATATATATTTTGTTTTAATACAATGTAAAACAATGGTGACCTTGTGTTGCAGTACTGCCAGATCTGCAGGAAAGGAGACAATGAGGACCTGCTGCTGCTGTGTGACGGCTGTGACAAAGGCTGCCACACCTACTGTCACAAACCCAAGATCACCTGCATCCCAGAGGGCGACTGGTACTGCCCTGCCTGCATCTCCAAAGTACGCTCACCTATAACCCATGCTGCATTGGACCATCCTTTGGTTTACCCCCACCAAAATCAACAACTGCAGGGATTAATGATGCATTTTGTTATAGTTTACACCTTTTTAGGTGTGCAGAATGGATACATAACGCGTTGCATGCTCAACACGCCCATGCAGTCCGCTCTGCTTCTAACTTCGAATGCCTTGCTCTCCTCTTAGGCGAGCGGCCCGTCTCCCAAGAGCAAGAAGCCTCCGTGCAGGCCGACGGTGACCAGCGGGGGCGCCGGAGTAGGAGTAGCGATAGGAGGGGGAGGAGGTGGAGGAGGAGGAGGTGGAGGAGGAGGAGGAGGAGGAGGAGGAGGAGGAGGGAAGAAGGCCGCGGAGGTGAAGAAGAACGGGAAGCAGGCCGGCAACGGAGAGGTTTCCGCGGAGGAGGAGCCGGCCAGCGCCGGCAACACTCCCAAGAAAGGAGCCAAAGACACCAGCAGGAAGAGGAAGCCCGAGGAGAGCCCGCCCACCCCTCAGCCAGCCAATCAGGAGGTCCCCGTGTGCGTGAAACGAGCCAAGACGGCAAAAGACAACAACAGGGACTTAGGCCTTTGCAGGTGGGCTTTAGACCAAATGCGCTGTATTGAAACTCCGAATGGGGGCCGAGAGATTTGTCAAGTCAACCAGTCTTCATCTATATCCCCCGTTCCCAATACAAAGGGCTAATAGTCATTATTTAACATGCTTTGTGTGTGTTGTGTGTTCCTGCTGTTCAGGGTGCTTCTGGCTGAGTTGGAGCGCCACCAGGATGCATGGCCTTTCCTCAGCCCTGTCAACAGCAAATCGGTCTCTGGCTACAGGAAGGTCATCAAGAAACCCATGGACTTCTCCACCATCCGCGAGAAGCTCGTCAGCAGCCAGTGAGTAGTAATACCCTTTGGTTGCCGCAGCAGCGAGACAGTGCACTTGTCTGTTTTTACTGACCCACACTAGTTACAAAAACCATCCATACATTTGAATGCTGTTGTTCATATTTGTTTTCAGACACACAGGTCCATATCACTGTAGTGGTTCACTTGTGTAATTTGCCATCACAAGCCAGAGAAATGCGTAGAACATTATTAGTCAGATAGATTAATGTTGATGCTAATTAATGGTGGATTGAGAGCGACATCTGCATGTAATGCAATCGAGGCAAGCCGTTCTAGGTGTCTGGTAGCTTTGACTAAAGGGAAGGACTATTGTTAGCATGGTCATCCACTTTTATACAGCCCTGTGCAGTCGAAGTGTTGGCTTGTTTTTGCTTTTCTAACCCATCACTGTGTCCTGGCTACCCCTTTGTTTTAGGTATCAGAACCTGGAGACTTTTATCATTGACGTCAACCTGGTTTTTGATAACTGTGAAAAGTTCAATGAGGACAATTCTGATATCGGAAGAGCTGGACACAATATGAGAAAGTTCTTTGAGAAGCGTTGGACTGAACTTCTGAAGCAAACAAACTAAGTCGATTTGGATGCCCCCCCCCCCCCCCCCCCCCAAATGAACCACTGTATCCAACAACGGAGCGCCAGTCTTTTGTTTGTTGTATTTTTCTTTTCTTTTTTTTTTTAAGGAGTGTGGCTTTGCAAGAAGGCAAAAGTCATTTTCCTCTCCTAAAATAATACAATGGAGGTTAGGATACATTTTCAACTTGAAACGTAATCACTGAATGGCGTGCGCTGGTTTTGCTACAACAGGGATGGAACCCCAAAGAGTCCCAGAGGTGGGGGTTGTCATGGTGCGATAGCATTCCCTGGCTCAGAACACTGCACTGAATGAATCATCCTCAACTGTCACAGAAGACAACTGCGCTAGAATACTTTCCACTACTTGTAAATATCTTATTTTTTATTTAATCGTATTATAGTGAATGTATTTAATTTTGTAATAATTATTTATGAATCAAGGTCCACTTCATTTTCTATGAAAAGGAAGAAATCAGCTCAACTGCTTTGAATCGAAAAGGAATGTGTCTTTGTGTTTTAATTTCGTTTTTTTTTTTTTCTTTCTTTCTCCCAAATATGAAACAAAGCCAAGAAAAAACTTTTACTGTTTACACTGTTTAATGCTTTGGGGCATCACAGAGGACTGTACTCATTACGTTCAAACTGTAAAAAAATGCATTTATTTACACGACAAGCAGAGAAACAGTCAGACAGTAGTGATACATGTGTATATACTGTTCATTAATGTCAATATTACGTCTTGTTTGAAACAATGTGTACAAATTGTTTAAGAATATCAGATATTGTTTATGCCTTAGAATGATTGTAGCATTCTATTTTAGTGAAAGTGATGAAAACATTATCATAAATATTGTTTGTACAATATATACATATCCTCTGCAAACACTGTGGTATCCTTAATCTTGGTAGTGCCTACCCTTCCAACAGGAGCGTGGGGATCTTATCATTCAGTTTCGTTTCCATTTTTATGACATTATTCTTTTTCTTTTTCTTTTCTTTAAATATGATTTCCATCCACCAAGGCCTCCAAAATCGGACAGTGACACAGTAATCATTCCTTCCCAGACCAGTAAAAAAAAGGATCTAAAGGACAAACTAAAGCATTCTCGTAATGTTTCCATGATACGTTACCCCTCGTGTCTGCCTTGTCACCGTGCAGAGGACCTAAAGGCCATTTGTAACCACACTGTGTTTGAATCTTGCTGTGTTTCGTGGCCTAATGGAGGCAGCTAGAGTTTTTTGTACCCAAGTCAAGAGTACTTGAAGTTACTTTATTTAAGATATTGTGGAATAAAAGTACCATTCTTTTTGTAGGAGCTTTATTTTTCACTAGTGTGTGGCACGGACCTATTAAAAGGATGTTTTTCAACCTAGATGGACTGACCTGTGTTTTCCTTCTCATTGTCACGCTCGTCATGTTTTTTTTGGGTGTGTTTTTGTTTTTTTCTTCATATGATTGAGCAATAACAACTTTATTTAACCAGGTAGGTCAGCTGAGAATTTTTTACATTTTACAGTGACGACCTGGTTCAAGAGGTAGGCTAATGTGACAAGACACAAAATACATGCATAGTACATATACAAACAGCAAAAAATACAAAATTGGCATAAACAGTTAAGTCAGACAAGTACAGGAATCTATCAAATATGAGTCAATTAGACCATTAAAAACACCTTGAGAAAGACATACACAAACTAATAAAACATGCCATTTTATTAAGACACAGTAGGGTACTTTTTTAGCATCAATGGCTGTCCATTGTGGGTACTCGCTCAGTTACAGACATTCACACAAAATGATTTAGCATTGATTGGAAGAATAATGTTTATTGTGATATAACTGGTAGGCTACTCCCTTACAAACTAACTTTGTCATTTAAAGTAAATTACCTGATATTGGACTAGTTCTATAAATTATGTAATGTTTAGGAAATTATCAAAAAATATGTCAACAGTAAGTGATTGAGCCCAAACAGTAGTGACTTGCTGTTACATTAGATTACTTTTATGAATTGGGGTGTTTTATTTTAACATGAGATCAATCAGTGTTAGGGGGAGTCCTGTTGGCTGCAGTGCAGTAGAGGTATGCTTCTGCTACATACTGGTATGAACTATGTACTAAAGGTTCTATTGGGGCTAAACAATAGTAATTAAAAAGAAGAACACCAGCTATACTGTATGTGTGCTTATACACCTTATTTGGGCACCTAATCACTTTTGAAAAAAATACTATGAGATAAAGAATGATAAAAGTTTGACACATACAGATTTGTAGGATTGGACACTGCTTTATAGGATTCCAACCAAGACGAATATTGATTGGTTCAGACTGAGATAACAGAGATGATAAATTGAATACAGTCACATGGGCTGTCAGATCAATATGTTCCAAAAGAAAGATTGGATGAAGGAGGGAACCCGTACCTATTATCCAGTTAAAGTTAAAATTGAACAAACCCTTTAAGGCACCTGCTGCAAGTTGTTGATAAACTGACTGCTGACAGACTGACTGCTAGTAAAGTCATGCATGTAATACATACACATTTCTCTTTTAGAGCATGAATAGACTATATTACCACCACAATAGAATCGAAATAATATGGATGACTAATTTTGTAGATTTTTTTTCGATTTAGACTTCAAATCCGGCCAAAAATGTAGCATGTAGCTCTAGATTTTTTTTTTAATATAGGCCTATAGAAGGGTGCCTTGGTTTCATAAGATACTCACTCCCTCCATATTTTTCATTTTAATTTGATTGTTCATGAAATGTTGGTGCATTTCACCTTTACATGGGATAACCAGTGCCATTCATAACTGTAACCAACAGTTAAACTAAAAACAAATAACCATGGACTGTATAATAGATGACTTTGCAAGCAACGATAGTATTGTAGACTCTCCTTGTGTGCTAGTCCTTGATGTCAGACGTCATAGTAACGTAGCACGTGACAAGTACAAGGAAGTAAACACACTGCACAGGGCAGAAGTAGGAAGGTAAATACATTTTTTGTTGTACTATTAACAATGTATTGTTGTCATTTAGTCATTGTTAAATATGCACTATATATTTAGGAACATCGTGCGGGGTGTTAGAAAATAACTAGCTCAAATGTTAGTTATTGTTAGCCCCTGCCATACATTCGACCGAAATACACAATCCCAGTCGAGGGAAATGGTCGAGAAAAATATTTTTTAATTAGTTCCAGTTCTAAGTAGTGTAAAATTAGTTGATATTGTTTTTCTCAATGTATGTATACATGTTTTCTTACCTAGTCAGTCGCATTCTCTCTGTAATATAAAAGGTGAACTAACTGCCGTGCATGAAGACAAGCACTGACCAGATGTTAGCTAACTTACTTATCTAATAAGGTCAGCAGGTCATGCAGCACGTCCTCATGTTTTCTTACCATTCCTGTTTCTCCTTAGTGACCTACAATGTAGCCTGCAATCTATTCAACTTCACAAAATCGTATCTGTTTCACTGCACTAGCCCACCTAATTTGTATTAAATTCTGAATCGAAAAGTAATTCATATCCCTTGTCTCTCTCTCTTTGATATTACTTTTAGCGGACTCTAGACAGGGGAATCTAGACAACCTTTTCAAATGGTGTCTCTCGTTTGCACTTTGCAACACCACCGAGACGATGTCAACTGGTGCACTTTCTCCGCGTCCCTGCTTGCCACCTGCTCCGGGGACAAAACCATCCGGGTTTACAACACCAAGGACTTCTCCGAGTTGCCCTTCTCTCCGCTGTCGGGGCACGGCTATGGCGTCCACTGCTGCTGCTTCAGCGCTTGTGGTCAGTTTCTGGCCTCTTGTTCAACAGACGCCACCACGGTGATCTGGGCCATGGACACGGGGGATATCGAGGGGGTATTGGAGCACCCTGGTCGAAGCCCCGTCAGGGTCTGTGCCTTCTCTCCCAACTCCTCTCACCTGGTTTCAGGGGCTTCCGACGGAACTTTAGCCCTTTGGGACTTCCCCACCAAAACGCTAAGCAGGTAGACTACACAAAGGCCCTCTGTTTTTACTTTGATTAGGCTATCACTATGCTAGACTTTTAAACAAGTAGGATAGTAGTCAGGACTTTAACATATTGCTGTGGCACAAACCATTTTTGCCATCTCTTCTTGCTCATATTGTGATAAGCAAGCCAAGATTGCAGACTTTCTCTGCTTGCTCATACTGTGATAAGCAAGCCAAGATTACAAACTTTCTCTGCTTGCTCGTACTGAAACAAGCAAGTCTTGCTGTTCTGCAATACAAACCTCTTTCACAGGCGGTTATCCAATTTAAAAACAAAACAAATGGTTGCTGAAATATTCCTACCCATTCTGCTGTCTATTGTTTTTGTTTTTTTTACCCTTTCAGTTCCAGCGCGGTGCCTGACACCACCATGGTGGCCTGCTCCTTCACTCCCTGCGGACAGCTCTTTGTGACGGGCTCCACCTACGGCGACCTGCGTTTGTGGGACCTGACCATGAGGCAGCTGTATGCAGAGAAGAACGCCCACGACCTGGGGGTCACTTGCTGCAGCTTTGCCCCCGGCATCCTTGGCGGTGAGGCTAGCCAGCGCCTCACCACAAAACCTTCCATCAAAACGTTTCTAATGGTGGCAGGCCACTGAAACCCCACATAACAACACATCTCTATTTGTATATGCATTCAAAATGTGCGTCAACTGTCACCCACGGTATACTGTAACACAAAGCTTGGGTGAACTTTGTTTTTGACATATTTTGGTCCTCTTGTTTGTCTTTTTAAGATGGTCAAGTGGTGCAGTTTCAGCTGGCGTCCTGCGGGCAGGACAGCCAACTGAAGATCTGGATCATCTCCAAGTCCAACGTGGAGGGTACAGCACAAATATCACACCAACTAACACTGACTATCTCTCTAGCCCTCTCTCTCACACATCCCATTGTGCACCATCAAACACCCTCTTATTGACTCAAGCCTTTCATCTTTTGGACTGTAATTGTCACGATGCTGCAGGCTGTAAGATGCGTCTTCAACACACTCTCTTGGGCCAGTCGGCTCCCGTCCTCTCCTGTGCCTACTCCTCTGACGGACAGCTGCTCGTGTCTGGGTAAGAAAGCCAGGCGTTAGATGCAGCTCTCTAGTCAATGCACTAAGTCAAGGTGCTAGTCTGAGTGGAGAATTATTATTGTCTGCTTCCTATAACAGACCAATGGTAGTCCGTTATTCTTTTTAGTGAAATACCACATTGTACCACAAGGGGGAGACATATACTGTGTGTTTGAATCCATATAATGATGACAAGTGTTCGAAGAGTCTAATGAAGTGCATTCAAGTTTACATGTTGTTAAGGTATTTATAACAGCTATAATTATGCTTGCAGGTCTGTGGATAAGACTGTTACAGTGTACGATGCTGTAAGTTTTGTTTTTATTACGGTTTATTATGGTTTTTCAGTTCAGTGCTTCAAATGCGAATGCATTAAGGGTTGCTTCGATCTGCGTTTTAATACTTTTCTTTTTCTTCGACAGAAAAATGCTTTGCTACTTTACACATTGAACCAGCACGACAGGTAAATATTATTCACAGCATTATTCATCAGATATAATTAATTCAACCTATGAAAAAACATGAGTTTCCTTTTGACGTCAAGGTGCGAGCTCCAGTCATGGCTACAGAGCCATTCCTGGCATTTCAGGGATGTGTCACCACACAGAATGAATAGAACATAAGGTTTCCTGTAGTGTTAAAAATACATTTTAGTCAAATGTCATTTTTGTTATGTTTTGCTATTGGTCAAATCCATCTAATAGACTTTAAGAGTGTCATAAAAAACCCAATCTGAGAAAATGTGCAAAGTTGCACGGCCATTTAATTTACAGGTTTTTCCCGTATTAGCACATGGAAAACCCAGCGAACAACAGACATCACCGAACTTTTGTTTTCCTGCAAGAATTGGCGCATTTACGCTCTGCGTACAGCTGATGTACATTATTGGATGTAATTGGGTGACAGGTTACTGCTGTTTCACTGCTGTTTTTCACCCTGTTTTGGTGATCAGAGGGACAAGGGAGGTCTGTATGGGACAAACCAATTCAGCCCAATATTCAAGATGTCCCAGGTAATACGGAACAGTTGGCAACCCTATAGCTAGCGGAGTAGAAGCATCTTGCTTTTACCAGTTATTGGATTTGGTCTGTTCACATGAACGTTATGAGTCTTATGAGTTCTTCAGTGTGCGGGGCCCCCTGCAGGTACGTGACGGCGTGTGCGTTCTCTCCCACCTCTCCACTGATCGCTACTGGCTCCATGGATAAGACGGTCAACATCTGGAAAGTAGAGGACGGAGGCAGTGGTCACGGTAGGAAACACTGACACGCACACACACACTCGAACACACACTCACTTGAACATGCACACCTACATACAAATACGCTCAGTTAAATATTATAGTATAAATATAAATTATTCGGTGTTTGAATTTGACTGAAGCCGCTTCTTATGTATGCATTGTTACTGTTCTGTTTACCAACCCCCGACACACCATACTGTGGATGGAAAAGAAGGGAAATTGTTACCTGGTGAGTTGACCTATCTTCATGTAGGTTATGGTACCTCTGGGCTTTGTAAAGGCCGAGTGCACATTGTACTAAGAATCAAACCACAGTTACAACCCTCCAGTGGCTATCATTGGTGTACTGATGTTGGAGAGGTTTGCTGCTAAGGACAAAACCTTAGTAGCCTCTTTTTTTCCTTTTCTAACAAATCAACTCGTTTTATGACTATCTTGTTATTGGCTTATAGCATTAAATTCCCAATGAACAACGCAAGTGGCCTCGATATTCCTCATCTCAAAAAGGAAGGTCGTAGGTTGGTTTGGAGTGAGGAGTTTGTTTTCTGCTCAATTTTGTCCTTGGGTGCTTGTTCTGTACTTAATGTTGTGTACGTCATGCATTTTTTAATTGTCCTCTTTCTAGGCGAGACTGCTCTGTCTTCCAGTGATGGTAGGAACCATTTATTCATTAATTACTACTTTTCTTCAAGGAATATAATGGAGCGTGTCTGTTGTTTGTCTAAGATCTCTACCGTCTTCTGAAACATCCCAAGGGAGGGAAACAGCTCGAGAGCACATTCCGTCTTAGAAAAATCACGTCTTTTGTCTTTTCAAAACAATTGAGTTAGGGGGTGCGTGCGATGTCTGAGGCAGAGATAGAACATTTTCTGTTTAACTTTACTTGCACTGAAACTAGACAACTGTAGCTTGCCTTCGGATGGCAACATTTCATTGAAGAATTTACATTTAGAAACATTTATTCAATCATCTCGCCATGATGAAGTCCTTTCCTGTTCTCACTTTCCCCAAGGACGGACATTGGCTGGACACTCTAAGTTGCTGGTCGGTGATTGGTCAGAGGGGGATGTCTTGACCTGGTTGGTGGAAGAGGGGCTTGAGGACCTGGTCGACACATTTAAAGCAAACAACATTGACGGAACTGAACTCCTCAACTTAAATAAAGACACTCTGGCCTCGGAGCTTGGAATAGGTGAGGAACCCTTTCTCTCACAGAAACGTACACCACACAGCCTTCACGTCACTTCTCCCGAAATCGTCAGCACAGCCTTACAGACTCGTTTGACTTCTTTTAACACTTCACTGGATCTTCCTGGTTTGCATGCACATCAAAATAGTTTTTAGGCAAAGGCAAAAAAGTTGGGAAACTCGAATGAATGAATACTGATATAGCCAGCGGGCTTTTGGTGTGGTATAATATCAGTCTCCGCTGCAATGACATTATGCCGTTGGCTCACGCTAGTTCTAATATTATGAATCAAAAATGATTTCCCATCAGTAATAAAAGCGCTACAGCCAATTTCATTTAGCCTCAGCAATTCCTACCTGTGTCTGAAAATAAAATAGGATTTCTAATGATTAAATCTTAAGTCCATATCCAGACCCTGTTTCTGCTGTCTACTCCTCTTAGTCATAGCGTTACTGAGAACAGCCGAGTTGTGATGTGGTTTTGAAGGCAGGCTGCTAGATTGGCAGTGTCTGTTGGCAGTAGCTTGCAATCTCTGAAGATCTGTGCTAATGCCCTGGTGCTATTTCCATCCCCAACACAAACACAAACACACAAAACAAGCATCAATACAAAAAAGAAATAGCGATACCATCTTGCACAGCAACGTTTTTGTGTTTCATTAGAATGCTTCGAGGGAAAAACCGTGCACACAGTAGTGTGTTATAGGCTCTCCTGATTTGTTACTGGTTTCTCCTTTTGTGTGTGTGTGTGTGTGTGTGTGTGTGTGTGTGTGTGTGTGTGTGATGATGACACAGACTCAGTGGGTCTGCGGGGTAAGGTCCTGAGGAAGGTAGAGGAGCTGAAGGGTGCGTCAGTGTGTTCAGGTGTACCCGATGAGTTCCTGTGCCCCATCACCAGAGAACTGATGAGAGACCCAGTCATTGCTGCTGGTGAGACAGATGTCTTTGTCTACCTGTCAGTCTGTCAGTCTGTCAGTCTGTCAGTCTGTCAGTCTGTCTGTCTGTCTGTCTGTCTGTCTGTCTGTCTGTCTGTCTGTCTGTCTGTCTGTCTGTCTGTCTGTCTGTCTCCTGAACCTGTCTATCCGTCAGCCTTAGTGTGTATATATTTATACTGTGAATACACAAGCATTATGACCTTGAGAAAGTAATTCGGTCAAAAATGATTGATATATTTATATGCGGAACCCCATTATTATTATTTCAAAAACCTGACTGAACTATCAACCCAAGGATTTTGTTTTTGTCCCTCGGTGACTCCCTTCCTTTATGGTTTTGAGGACATAATTAAAGTGTTGCGGTAGCTTGCAGGCACATTTTTTTCTTAGGATTCTCCACATTTTATACTGAATTTAGAATTGGCTTCTAATTTTCATTTTTAATGAAGGTGAGGAAGTAGGAAGCACCGTTTTCTACAATGTTAATATGGATGATATGAACTATCCCATAAACAGATGGTTACTCTTATGAGAGAGAGGCGATTGAGAGCTGGATCAACACCAAGAACCGCTCCAGCCCCATGACCAACCTGCCCCTCCAGACCACCCTGCTCACACCAAACAGAACCCTGAAGATGGCTATCGGCCGCTGGGCAACCAGCCACCGGTAGCGGCCTCCCTCCCGTTCCCCTGTGAATGACAATCTTATCGCTCAGCACTGACCAAATAAAGCTGTTAGATTTCAGTGTACTGACGGGCATGTTCTTTTTTGAGTAAACTTAACACTTAACTGTCAACTCTTGCACCCCCCCCCCCCCCACACTCACACACACACACACTCTTGGAGTAGGTCTGTTTCTTCCATTGTGAATGCTGAGTGCTCCATTTTTTACATTTTTATAATGTAGCATAGAAAATGACTGCCGAATGCGAAGGAGATGCATTTTCTTCTCTTGGTGAAGCAGAAGCTCTTCGTATGTTTGGATGGAATAACCGTTCAGAAAGTGTTCGTATCTCATCCACTTTTTCCACATTTTGTTAAGTTACAGCCGTTTGAATGAATATTATCCATTTTAGAATATCATTATACACACACAAAACCTTTCTGTAGCATTGACGGTCAGAGAACAAATAACTCAATGGCTGTCATCATTCTTTAATGGAAGAAGTTTGGAACCACCAGGACTCTACCTAAAGCAGGCCCGCCCGGCTAAACGGAACAGTCAGGCATGTGACTTAACAACCCGATGGCCACTCTGACAGAGCTCCAGGGTTCCTCTGTGGAGATGAAAGAACCTTCCGGAAGGACAACCGTTTCTGCAGCCCTCCTCTATCAGGTCTCTGGTACAAGTCGTTCCTCGTTAAAAGGCATGTGACAGCCCGCTTGGAGTTTGCCAAAAGCCACTCTTGGGACTCTCAGACCACGAGAAACAAGGGATCTCTGGTCTGATGAAACCAAGATTCAACTCTTTGGCCGGGATGCCAAGCGTCACATCTGGTGGAGACCAGGTGCTGCTCGTCGCCTGGCGAATACCGTTCCCACGGTGAAGCGTGGCGGCGGCGGCGGCACCATGCTGTGGGGATGTTTTTCAGCTGCGGGCACTCCAAGACCGAGGGGAATATGATCAGAGCAAAGTACAGAGAGAGAGATCCTGGATCAAAACCTGCTCCAGAGCCCTCTGGACCTCGGACTGGGGATGAAGGTTCACCTTACAACAACCCTAAGCACACCGCTAAGACAACGCAGGAGTGACTTCGGGACAAGTCTGTGAATGTCCTTGAGTGGCCCAGCCAGAGGCCAGGACATGAACTCGATCGAATATCTCTGGAGAGACCTGAAAATAGCTGTGCATCAACGCCCCCCTTCCAACCATACAGAGCTTGAGAGGATCTGTAGGGAAGAATGGAATACATTTTCAAAATACCCATGTTGCAAGCTTGGAGCGTCATACCCAATCGTATTGAGGCTTTAATCGCTACAAAAGGTGCCTCAACAAAGTACCGAGTCAAGGGTCTGAATACCGATTTAAAAGTCATATTTCTCTTGTTTTTTTTATTCACACACATTTCCAGAAACCTGTTTTTGTTTTGTCATTATGGGGTATTGTGCGTAGACTGATGAGAAGAAAAAGCAATCCATTCGTTTTTGAATAAGACTGTAATGTAACAGAATGTGGGAATAATGAAGGGGTCTGGATACACTCTGAATGCACTGCATTTCAACAAAAGGTGAACTATCTGGAGATAACATCACTATAATACCCATTTGAAAATATGTGGAAAAAGAAGAGAGAAAGGCTATTCCATAGATGTTTTATTATCCAGCACTGGTACTGACTGGTAACATAGTCTGTAATATATTACACTTTTGCCATAAATTGTGGCATCCTTGTGCATGTGTGTGTGTATGAGAGAAGTCTCTGAACCATGGTTATATAAATATGTTTCCTGCTGTTAACTGTCCAATGTGCAAACAAACAAATAAACATTTCAGATCAGAACATTTCTTTACTCAAGCTGTGCAAAAATAAATGATATAATAGAGATATATATATTTTTTAATTGAATAAGCCATCAATGTAATGAATAACTTGACAGGAAGATTGAACAATTTCACTACTCAGTCTCATCCGAATGTATAATAAAATTCAAACCTCGGTGTATACTAATTTACATTGAAGATTCTTATATTGGCAAGAGATGATCACCACATTCAGGGAATACAGTTGTATATATAAATATAGCATTTACAAATATATAAATAGCATTCTTCTATACAATCACCTGACAATATAAATATTCATTCTAGGCCAAATCTGGCATCCTGTCCTTTACACTTTGCTATTCCAAACCAAGATCTAATATAATCCAATTGTCCAAACCCAAGATCATCAACTTTTACTGCTGTTAATTTGCCTTGTATGTCAAGCTAAACTGGGTTAAGTTACATGATGAATGTATTCTGTTGTATGATTGGTTCCCCAACTAGGTGGTCGTGTGGGGTGGCTTGAGGTCACAAAAAGCCTGCGCTAAATACAGTTCCTTCAATTTGCTAAAGCTAACGTTGGTTAATTTGTAAACTCTGGTATTATTTATGAACTCAAAAGATTTTTTTCACAAACACTTATGACTCACATGCTATTTACTAGCTGAAAATAATTTACCAGTTTCCAAATCCGGCAAAAGTTTCCAGTTCCCCTGCTTGACAAAATGCTGAGCAAGATAGAAAGAAAAAAAGAACATGCTGGAAAACCTCGGTGTAATCAAATAGATTTCAGCTACAATTTGACCCAGGACTAATGCCGATGTTGACTCATGCCAAGTGGCTTAAAGAAGCAGTTGTAGACTTAGTAAAGCAAAAGCACAAATAGCCTGAGTTAAATCCTAAAACCGCCTGCTGAAAGCGTGGCAGGGGCACAACTCCTGACAAAATAGGGTTTCATAGGGACAGGAGCTTTTCTTATTCCTCTCTCTCTCTCCTTTGCTACAGAATCTCAGCAACGCAGTCTCTAAAAAAGAAAAACAGTTTGGATCTATGTAACCTACAGTGTGTGTTATGTAGTATGTGCCTTCAGTCAATAATCAGACATTGGATTCTATGAAGGAACGCTTCGGTTTAATGGGAGTCATGTGGAGGGCCGGGTTATCCCTGGTCAGGCTGGCTTGTCTCCTGTGCCTGCCCTCGGGGTGGTGGTGACGAGGGCGGTGTTGGGAGGAGGAGCCTGTGGTAGACGCCCGGGCCTCTCGTTGGCTGTAGCGTTCCCCCAGCTCCCTGCTTCCCTGGGACAGCTGCTGCTGCTGCTGCTGTCCGTTGGGCTGCGTAGTCCCCAGAGGATGCTCCTGGTACAAGCTCCGCTGGAACTCTGTGTTTATCCCCTGCGGCTCCAGCCCTCCTCCCCCGCCGGGGGGCTGGCCCGGCCCTTTCCCCTGCCAGCCGAGCCCCTGGACGCGGACCGCCTTGTCCTTCACCCCCATGAAGGGCCGGGGCTTGATCTCCGGTTTGACCTTGAAGCTGCCACCCCTGGTGGTGGTGGCGGAGGCGGTGTGTGGCAGGCTGTCGCCCATTAGCTGGGGTCTGCCGCTGTCGGACAGAGTCCCGCTGGAGGCCTGGCTGGAGCTGGAGCTACGCGAGCCCGTCGTGTGGGTGTGGTAGCCTTCCCCTCTCCTCACCTCCATGCCCGGGCTCAGTGAGGCCAGCGACAGCCCGTCCAGAGGAGCCCCGGGATGGGCAGAGAGTCGGTCAGAGCCCCTGGAGAAGCTGGAGGAGCGGGGATGGTACGGTTGCACGTGGCCGGGGGGAGAGAAGGCCGAGGAGGAGGAGGAGGAGGACGGGTGGTGGTGGTGGTGGTGATGGAGGTGGTCCGCTGAGCTCTGCCCAGAGTGCTCCATCAGGCCAGAAGA